>JANAVB010002800.1:2878805-3437033 GCA_029216955.1 Iris pallida
GAGGATCATCTTGTTGGTTCTTCTTCAGTCCATCCAGGAGAAGGATCTTTAGCCCCTCCACCAGTAGTAGCACCAAAAGCTGTAACACTTTTGTCTCCTGGACGCCTTAGCTCCACGCTTCATTTATCTTTACCAACCAAGGCACAAGTTACGGGGAATGCTACTGCTGTATCCACTGCTGATCGAGATCATATTCCATCAGATGAGCCGACTCTCGACTTCGATGATGATGACTGGGATGGCGATTATGATTCATATCTTGAACAAAATACACATATTCCAGGTATCATACAAAACCTATACGGAATTATGTACCATGATTTTGTATATTAACTTATTTTGTTCATTTTGTAGATATCATCATTACACCAAAGCCTGTGACTCCTCCTCCTCAAGAAGAAGATATCTATGAAGAAAATAAGGAATCTGAGGTAAAACTTCTTCTTCAGAAGAAGAAGACGCTGATGAGGAGGGAGTTCAACAACCCGAGATGGGGCTTCAAGAAGAATATCCTCCATCATTAGAGGTACAACAAGCATAACCTGAAATGTCCTCTCCTGCTGAAGACCAGCATAAAGAAGAGACTACGATAGACCTCACTGTAGGTGATGATGGAGCTGCTGGAGGAGAACCAGATTTGAATAAAGAGTCAGTTGTAGAAAATTTTACTACAACTGAAGCAATGGAAAATCCTGCGGAGCAAACAATTGAAGAAGATGTTGAAAGCATACTTAAGTCACCAACTGAAACTGGGGAAGTAATAACATCTTCTACTGTTGCTACTGATTCAGTATCAGTTTCTGATGAGCCAATACCAGAATCTGAACCAGCTCCCACAATTGTCACCACGTCCACCAATATTACCGCCACCAGAACTCCAGAAACGGCTGGAGTAACAAATATTGAAAACATTGCTCCTGAAGCTCTTGGGAACCAATTGACTATGGCAGCAGTAACAACAACAATTCCATCTCAGCCTGTTGTTACACCAATGGTATCTGTTGGTGTTGGAGATATAATCCCTGAAGCTCCTAGGGATCAGTTGGCTATGACAGTAGTAACAGCAACGACTTCATCTCATCCTGCTGTCGCACCAACAACATCTATTTCTGGTCTTGTATCTCCCCTTCCCGAAAATTTCAAAATATTTTTATTATTAATATTATTGTTATTATCATTATTATGTTGTTGAGGAAATGATTATTAATATTTGTTATATTATTTCTGTCAAATAAACATATTATATATGAAGGTGTATGTGTGCATAAATAAATATGGAAAAAAGAATAAAGTATATGTGTGTATATATATATAGGAGTATAGAAGTGTGTATATAGATATTATTTATTATATGTGTGTGAATATATATATATATAATATATATATATATATAAATATATATATATATATATATATATATATATATATATATATATATATATATATATATATATATATATATATATTATATATGTGTGAATATATATATGTATAAATATAAATATATATGTGTATGTAGATATATGTATATATAAGTATTTATATATGTATACGTATATTTATATATATGTATAGGTGTGTGTATATATATATATATATAATTATATATATCTTAATATAGAGGATGCAAGCCAGCCCAGACCCGGCCCTAAACAGCTGAACCCGGTTGCAATCTCTTTGAGTTGGCCCCAAATCCTACCAGCTAACAGGAGTGTTGTCACTTTCATAAGGAAAAGAAAAGAAAAATATGTACACACCAAACACTCTGCCCTCCAAATATGACTTGTACCACTGCCTAAAGCAACAAGTGCAAATGGTGGTGGCCTCTGTTATTATTATGATTATATAGTGTAGTAGTGAATTGAATTAAAATAAAATGAAATAAATGTTTGAACTGAATTGAATTGAAATTCAATTCAATTCATTTCATTATATATTAGTTGCAAGTAGCTGCAACAACAACATACATGCATATGATCACACATCAGCTTAGTCAAAGTTGCAGTTGGTTGCCATCAGCTATAAGCTTCACCGTGCACACCTCACTTCACTTGGTCACATATAACATGGCCAACCATGTAGAGCCATTTATACAAAAAACTGTTGATTGATCAATGAAATAAAAACCCCACAAGGAGCCTTCTCCAGCCCGAGCTCGGCCCAGCCTAACAACCAGCCAGGCCCCATAACCATGTGTGCAAACCCACACAGTAGGCAAACCCGACACCAGCTTGGTATAAGCAGCCGACCCCCCCTGTTCGCGTAATAATAAACAGAAGAGATCGAGAGATCAAAATCCTTAAATCCTAATCCCAAGGCCTCCAACCGCCGCCACCACGACCCACCCCCAGCCCCAGGCACCGGCGCGCGCCATTGGACCGCCGCGCACGGCCGCACGGGTCGTCGAAAGTGCACAGAACAGCGCAACAGCGACAGCAGTTACAGCCGCGAGGAGATGGTTCGCGACGACGTTGCGTCGTACACGCTCGTCCTTTTGACGAGCCGTTTCTTCATGTATGACCCCGACATAACCCACTACGTTTCCCTTCAAGTACTTAGATTTGTTTTACGTCATGCGCATCAAAAAACGAGCCCGAAGTCGAGCGAAAACCTGTCCAAAACAGGACAAAAAACCCCTCTCGAACCCCAACTTGGAAGCCAGATTTAGATCGACCTATCGAGAAATCCAGCAATCTACTTGAACAGACCTATAGAGAACCTATAGGAGATGGAAACCTAATTTTTAGTTTTAATTCTAAGATTTTAAGCAGTGAGTTAAATCGATTTGAAAATCGAGAAAAACCTCAAAAGCAGTTTTTGAAAAATAGAAAAACCCATCCACACGACGTGCATCCCACCATTCTGGGCGACGTGGTCGCGAACCGAAGGCCTCGAAAGCTGCGTAACGGCTTCGTGGTCGTGTGGGCTTTGACGGAATTCAAATTGGTCGTGTGTGCGCGACGAATTTGATACGTATCCGTCAAAATTTACCGTATCGTACACTTTGCAAATTTCTTAATTACTTTGTGCACGCTCATCGGATAGAAATGAAACTTATGCCAACAGAACCGTATCGTTTTTCTGGTCCTGCATGCCAAGTTTGGTCCGATTCTGAGACTGTCGATAAAATCACCGTTTTGCGGGCCCCGCCGTTCCACTCAACGGACGATTTTGTGCACGGCCCACCGGAATCCAACTCTGGACATACGGTTGGGTTCGTATCAGAAAACTGGATCTGTAGACATATAGTTTGATGACTTTAGAGACCGTTGACTCTGACACGTTTTTCGGTGCAAAGCGGGTCCAACGGCGGATACCGTTTTTGCCCGAAATTACCGTTTTACCTCTGTGTCCAGAATTGGACTTAAGGACAGGCAATCCTAGCTAATTTAACTATTCTGAGAACATTAGTACTATTTATTTCAGCATCTGGAGACTTCTGTATGTGTTGACTGATTGTGGCTCATTGAGTGGTATGGTATTTTAGTTTCTCCAGCTAAGGACTTCAGGCAAGTGCACTTTCTGATTGCTTTTCGATTCGTAGTAGTGTTTTTATTTCATGTCTATACATATATCTTGCTGCTTGTTGACACGCTCGTCACATGGAGTAGTCGGGAGGGGAAATATCTTAGTAAACATGTGGACTACCCAGAACTATCCCATTGTCTCTCGTGAATGCTAGCCGCTGCACACGACACGTGCAGTGTGACTTATTTACCCCCTAGCCATCCACATGTTGAAACGGATATTTCACACCACCTAGATATATGTCTTTTATTAGTTTTTCCTTGTTTACTTCTCTATCGTGCTATGTCATCAGTTTTCTTACTAGCTTTCATATTCCATATGCTATTTTCATGTCTTGTTAATTCTATTGTATTTTGCATTGCCGTCGATTTGTGTACTTGTTCCATTCCTGACTGGAAACCATCATTTTTTAGGTTTAGCCGCGATCACTCTTAGCACTGGAAAGACTTGGGTATGCTGAGGTCGACCTAGAAATAGATAGCAGTTGTAATATTTCATAAATTGTAATCCTTGTATTTTCCTTTAATTTTAAATGATGTAACTGTTGTAAATAAATGTAGAATTGTGAATGAGCAACAAATGTTGTATTTTGAGCACCTATTTCTTGTGGGCTTGACAGCGTTCTACCGCCGACTCTGCGGCGTAGGCTGGCTTGGACACGTCTCGTATCCGGAAAAGCGGGTGCGGGTCGTGACAGGTCTCCAAAGAAGAGATCTATTAGATATTGCTGCCACACCAAGCTCCAGCGTAGAGATGAATCTCCTAGTTGAGATTCATACTGAAACCTTTTACAAAACTCTGGCAACCCTAATAAAAATGGTCATGAATAAGGCCTCAATTATGAGATTTTGAAGGCGGTGATGGCTCTGACCATTAGGAACGTTGCTATGTTCAATGATGCTGGGAGAGCTGCAGCATTGGAGAAAATTATGGAGGGTCTTGAACAGCCGATCAACGAATATCTCAAGCTGTCAAGTAAGACTGTTGAAAGTCTTATCCAGGAGGAATATGACGCCTTAACGGCTTATTATCTTGCTCGAGAGACCACATATAATGAAGCTCTTCATGAACATAGTCTGAAGGTTGCCAAAGAGAAAGCCTTTTTGGCTGGAATAAAGCTCGCACTGTATGGTCACAGAGTAGCTTACGATACTTTGAACATAGATATTCAGAATAAAAATGATAAAATTCATGAGGTCGAGGCTGAGTTAGCTCGCTTGAAGGCTGAAAGGGAAAAGATGGTCGACGCTCGAAATCTGTACCTCACTCAGAGCTCCATTTTAGAAGAACAAGCCTTTGGGGCTGAATCAACCATCAGAACCCTTGATGAAGCCAAAGACAATCTGATAATCAGCTTCGCTGAACTTTCTCGTATTTGTACTTCTGAAGCTCGACGCGCTGAAGCTACTAAGAAAGTTATGAGTTCTCGTGACAAGCGACTAGAAGAACTACAAAAGTTGCTTCAAGATATTTCTGCTCTACCTTAAAAGAGCTCCTTGTCATCTTTTATCTTATTCATTTTTGTAATGTTTTCACAAGAAATGAATAAAATATTTATTTTGTGACCCGATCATTTATTTGGAATTTAAACAATAGGTATGAGATAGAAAATACTTATCAGAGGTTATATGAACATAACAAGTCTTTTAAACTCAATATATTATATCTATCCAGAGGTAATATGGATATGATAGATAATAAAATCTTATTTTCTGTTTTAGAGTATACAATACTATCAGAGGTAATATGGATATGACAGCATGTAAGAACTCAAAGAAAAGTAGATTAATATCTATGCAGAGGTCAAATGGACATGATAGATAGGAAATATAAACAAATTTAATATTTATTCAGAGGTTATAAGAACGTGATAAATAATAAATCCAACTTTCTATACCAACTGGTAAGATAGAAGATCAAAATTTCTCTCCGAAGAGACGAGTAATCAGCTTAACCAAACCTTGGTAGCTGGGGAATAAAAGGACAGATGTCATTGAGGATATATGCCAATACTGATAAAAGAAATGAATGAACCAATATGGCCCAAGGATCATTCTCAAATGGTTCAGATTCACCATCAGTTTGAACCATGTAAGCTGAAAATATTTGCTCAGATTCATCATAATAGTCTCCTCTAACATATGAGGGGTGAGAAATATCGGATTCGATGAATTAGATTTCTTCTGAATCTGATGATTGTGAAGAGCTAGAAGAGAATTCTTCTTGAATATCGTCATTAAACATATGGGACGGATCATATCCTAATCCATGACGAGTCTTCTGGTAAAACGGATCACCACATAATGGTAGTCGTCTACCTTTGTCTTGATTGAGACCTTGTATAGTCTTTAAATCATATCCCATGTTCTGGATAATCTTGAGAGATTGTTGACTATATCTGTCAATTCGGATTCTTCCTTTATCTTTATCTCTCAAATCATCTGTCTGAGCAACAGAGATATTTCTAGCCAGGCCAAACACAATTTGGCGCTTGTTTTTCTTGTCAGACGGAACCACGAAATAAGATTCTTTGTGACGTCTATAAGTTACACAAGCTTGCGATGAAGCGGCTACAGGAAGAAGATAGGGAGAAGATGTTAGAAACCTTTGAGCATAAGGTCCAACATCGACATAAGGAGGAAAATAATTTTCCTTATTGTCAATATATAAGGTTTCCTCTGTGTCTATGTCGTCTTTATATTGATGACTTTGATTATCAGAAGATAAAGTCATTCTTTCAATAAACTTGACAGTCATATACTCGAAAAGAAAATCTTCATTGATATCAAAAAGTATAGAATGATCAATATTTACATCATTTACAATTTGACTGCTACGCTTCGGATTAATCATTAGTGGACTATTATCCGTCTTCTGCGTAGATTTGCCAAGATTGACAATCAATGGAGGTTCTGGATCATTCGTACGAAAAGTACGCCCTTTGACCTTGATCACAAGAGGTTGAACTTGGCTTTTAGCAGGAACATTCACTGATTCCTCAGATGAAACTTGAGTTTTTCCTTTAACCTTGATCATCAAAGGTTGATAGTTGACAAGTTGGGGTTGGATTCGCCCTTTGACTTTGATATTCAAAAGTTGCTCTTCTGGCGGATCTTCATTAATAGACAGATCTTCAGCAGATGATTGATCTTCAGCCATATCTGATATCTCTTTCACATGCTCTTGTTTGTAAAGCCTTGAGTCAGAAAAATAGGCTTCGACACCCTTGAAAGGATTGATATCAGCAAACTCAGTCTTCACAACTACTTGGGAATCCACATACTTGAAGCATTGGTGGAGAGTCGAAGGCACGATGTTATGCTCATGTAACCATGGTCTTCCAAGAAGGATGTTGGAGGATACGTCTGAATTAATAACATAGAATGTTACCATAGTTCGAAGATCACCAATCTGAATCTTCAGACGAATTTTCCCCAGTGGTTTGCTCTTTCCAGAGTTGAAACCAACTATCGTAGTACTAGTGTAAGTCAGATCACTAGTAGGAATCCTCAATGGTCTTAGCATACTTTGAAGAATTATGCTAATAGAAGACCCAAGATCAATGTAAATTCTGTCAACTTCAATGGATTCAATATACCCGGTGTAGCACAAAGGCCTGTCATGCTTGTTATGATTCAACAGCATATCTTCTTGTGTAAAGGTGATGTTGGGAATTGCTTCCATCACACTATGACATTGTGGGCATGATACTGGTATATTGTCAGGAGTCTTGAGTTGAGCTAAGCAGGAATCAGCTTGCAGCAAAGCTTCACTCAAAGTTTCGTGACTTTCTTTTGAAAGGCGAAGCAACTCGAAGATAGATAATCTAGCCGGAGTATTAGCTAACTGGGCTAGAATATCAAATTTATAGGGTTTCATCACCACCCCCTGACTAGAAGTAGACTTCAACGGGACGTCAAAGCGTACCGCTTTCTATTTCCCCTTTTCAACCACCGCAGGAATAAGAGACGGTTGAGTTGATGGTGTTTCAACATTCTCAGTTTCTTTGGAGGATCCCTCATAATCTTTGTGGTACTCTTTTCCAGATCTTGTACCAGCAAAAGTTTCTTCTTCAGACTTAGAAGAAGGAAGTATCATATTGTAGGATTTAATCTTCCTCTCCTTAGTCTTCTTCTTGTGAGGATTGTTATGAGGAACCTCAGAACCCAATCCAACAGTAGATTTTTGACTTTGAATTTGTAAAGGAAGTCGTATTCCTTTATCATAATTCAAACCTTCTGCCTTTTGAAAGTCATAACCCATCTTCTTCATGAGAAGGACAGATTGCTGACTGTACAAGTGAGTAGGCAGTGGACTTTCAATAGGTGGTTCCATAGAGGAAGAAGAAGAGATCTCTGTAACTACAGGAGAATGAGGAATAAACGTCTCTGTAGCTACAGGAGGAAAAGGATTCGGGATACGAGGAAAAATCCTTGTAGGAGCTTTTTCGTAAGCAGCGAAGACTTGTTGTGCCCTATATAAGGGAATACTATTCATGGCTAGCCACTGCTGATAAGTAAGCTTGAGCTTGGCAGGAGGAGCCAGACTTGGAGGACATATGTTCAATCCTCTCAGTCTATCTTCCAAAGGAAAGCCATCCCATAGATGATCCAAATCATCAGGATCTAGAATAACATGAGAAATCATGTTGCAGGTTTTAACTTTCTTACCTTTCTTGGATTTTGAAGTTTTACCTTCATCTTCCATTTCAGGTACTAAGTCAGGATGTACCCACATAATTTCACCATTTTTTAATGTAAGAGGCAATAATCCTTCATTTTCCTCCCTGGCAGGCGGGATATTCATAATCTTCATCGTCGCCTTCGGAATTGGGACAATTCCATCTGGTACTTATTGTGGAGAAAAATCTCCAAATTGAAGAGAAACCATATTGGTTGTAACCGTATGGTCACCATTGGTTAAAGCGATAGTACTACCATTTATCAGCTCTTAGATTTTTTTCTTCAAAACATAGCAAGCGCTGGTAGGATGATTAATGTATCCATGATAGATACAGTATTTGGGATTGTCAGTCAGATTCACCTCATTAGGCCTGTTTGGCTCCGGAATCTGGAGTTTGCCACTCTTCACCAGACATTGGAATATCCCTGGGATATCACTTTCGTCAAAAGAGTATTCTTCTTTTGGCCTGGAAGATTCCTAATTATTCGGCGTCATTTTATTCTTGAAAAGATTGACCATAAGAGTGTCTTTTTCTTTCATATTACGATTGTCGGAATTATTAACAGGATTACTTTTCTTTCCTTTATCCTCAGAGGCGAAAATCATCCCATGTTCATGAGCCAATCTACCATTGGTTTCGGCAGAAACTGCTGCTATGATAAACGAAGCCCAATCTGTGAATTGGGAACCTGTGAAGACAGCGATGGATGGTCACAGATTCATCTTGCATGTATCAATCAGCGCTGAATCTGGCATACCAGGGGGCATCTTTAGAGTCGCCTGTCGGAAACGTTCAATGAACGTCCGAGTATCTTCTTTCTCCTTTTACTTGATTTCTATTAAGGAGGACATGTTCATGTCCATACCTCCTTCATAGAAACGGGAGAGAAACATTGCCTTCAATTCGTCAAAAGACGAAATATAATTGTCGGGTAAACTACGATACCAGTCGTAAGCTGAACCCGTCAAGCATCCAATGAATACTCGAGTGAGAAGAGCATCATTTTTCTGCAAATGTACAGTCATAATATCAAAGTAATTGATATACTGACTAGGAGAAGCCTTTCCATCAAACAACACCATTGACTGTGGCTTGAATTTTGGTAGAAAGGGTACATCATTCTAATGAGGAGGATAAGGTTGCTTAATCCCTAACCTCTGGAGTTGATCCTTTTGCTTCAAAACTTCAAACTGTGCTTTAAGCTCACGCACTGCTTGAATGGCTTCACTAGTTTGCGGAAGCACATTTGATTGAAAAGTTATTGGTTGTACCGTAATCTCCACCGGAGATGGTACATCCTCTGGAATGATGGGATCTGGAGATGCAGAATTTTGGTTAACACCAGGCTCTTGGATATTCAAAGGTATATCAACCCCTTGGCTATCTTGAGTTGGTGCTGCTACCTGTACCGGTGTTACAATTGCTGTTTGAGCAGTTTGCTGAGCCGTTATTATCTGGTGCATGCTTTGCATCATGTTAAGCATGTCTTTCAATGATTGCTCAACGGCTGTGAGACGTTGTTCTGTATTAACAGATGACGTCTCTGGTTCGTCTCCAATAGTGTAGGATTCAACCTCTCTTGAAGATACAGAAGGATTAGTATAGAAGTATGAATCAATACTATCAGTTTCGGACTCAAGAGAGTACCCCCAGCTTCAGAATCAGAAGTCTGTAATTGTCTTTGTCTTCTTGATCGAGTATTCTGATATACTCCTTCAAAAGAATCAAGAAGTCTGTTGAATTGTTGTTGACGTGGGGTTTGGGACGTGTTCCGTCTAGGACGTCGTCCTCTGTTGGTATGAGATGCCATGTTGACTGATGCATATGACAACTCATCAGCTTGTTGTTGGGGCGCATTAAAATTCAATCGATCAAAAAATGACCGTCTGGAAGCCGAGCAACAATATTTGATCACAATCTGGTGATACTCACAGTGAGGATTTTCTTGGAGGAGTGTCACGGGAGATTGTCTATTTTTACGCTTTTGCATTAGCAATTCACGTAAATCAGAAAGAGTAGAAGGAGTAGTCTTCTTTATTACATTTAGGGTAGCAAAACGTCTAGTCCCTTGTGTATAAAGAAGATTACTAGCTGGATTCGCAGAACCAAACTGTACATTTCTACGCATTTGGAGTTGTGTGCACAAATCTTGAGATTTTTTAGCACGAAGGACTCCATTTTTATTGCGTGTGATTTGTAGGTTTGGTACTTTGCGTAGAGCAGTATAAGAAGGCTGTTGGTGTAGAACTGAAGCTTTACCAATAACATTTTTACGTTGTATGCATTTAGGTACATTCACATTAGATGTAAAAACATCGTTGCGAATTTTATCTATACTGTCACAGACAGGAGACTTACCTTTACGCGTAGAGCGTAAAAATTGATTATCTACCACGTCACAGACGGGAGATTTTTTTTTACGCGAAAAGCGTAATTTTTGTGTGTCTACCACGTCACAGACGGGAGACTTATTTTTACACTTAGAAGCACAAGCATTAGAGTCTGCCTCATTACAAATGGGAGACTCGTTCTTATGCACTGAGCGTAAAATTTGGTTTTTACCCACTGGGCGTAAAACATCATTTTTACGCACCGGGCGTAAAACTTGGTTCTTACGCAGTGGGCGTAAAACCTGATTATCTTCACCGTCACAGACGGGAGATAAATTGCCACACTTAGAGTGCAACGCTGAAGTAAGGACTGCCTCGTTACTAACGGGAGCCCCTACGACAGGAGTGGGAAGAATTCCCTTGCCATCAGAAGCAACAGAGAGATCAGAAGCTATTTTGGATTTAGGAATCCAAACTTTTCATGCTTTACGAGATTTTTGAACATTGGAGCAGCGAGAACCACCCCCAGTTCGGAGCATCTCTTCATAAGCAGTCTGGTCGAAGTGTACAACCAGAGTCTTCTTTGTCGATCCAATCGACACATCATCATATTGAGCAATTGCCTCCTCGTCAGAGGAGAAGGTCTTTCCCAGCAGAGTCGCCATTTTTGTTTCACTTAACAAAATGCCTGGAAATCGGATTTTAAAAATAAAACGAGAAAAAGTGCAAGAAGTACAAATTTAATTCTGGGAAGTATTGCTATGGAAGTCTGATCTGTAAATGATCACTTTGTTCCTTGGATCATACGATGATGATGAAGATCACTGCTAGAAGATGAACAGTTGGAAGAACTAAGTCACCAGAAAGGTATCGACGCACTTGGGCACTGATGGCGAGGCCGAATGCTTTCCTGCTTTGCTTCACTCTGTTCTGGAAGAAAAGTTGAAGAAGAATGCTCCGAAAAATCAAAGTCTCTGGGCTCTGATCTCTATGTATTCTCTCCTCTCTCCCTGTGTGTCTTATATAAGAAAAATAAGTCTATTTATAGACTTGGCTTCTTGTGCGTAAAAACTCAGCAAAAGTTCCGTCTTTACGCTAATAACTGCCACCCATGACTGAAGTCATCCTCTGCATACGTTGACACGTGTCCCATCATTTCAATAAGAATAGGATGCACGTACACACGTTCTTCGAGATATGTGGTATGAAAGCCATGTAGGCAAACCACGTTCCAAATTGGTGAAGAAGAATATGGCGTAAAAACAACCCAAAATACTCTGAGCGTAAAGTAGTAGACTAGGCGTAAAATAGCCCTGACATGGACTTCCCGCGTAAAGTGGTTGTTAAACAACCTTGAGCATAAAGTAGCCCAAATAAACTTTATGCACACGTCAACTTTTGAGCGTAAAAACTCATACAGTCTCCATGCGTAAAAGAAGCCATACTGTGAGCGTAAAATAGCTCAATCCACATACTAAACGACACCATTGGTCTCTGTGTAAAACAAATCCCAACTTCACCCATGTTAAGGTCCATCAAACTGGGGTGGTGTATGAATAACCACCCGAACAAATAAGTATATGGCATTTCGGTGCGGGAGAAATCCAACCGAGCAGCCTTATCATGCAGCATAGTGTCTACAAAAGAATACAGTCCTGCGTTCAGGTGACAAGTCATCGCTGAAAGAATGTCCATCTTATGGCCAAATACTAGACGCACAACATCAAATAAAATGCCTCTGTGAAACCTATCGACGACACTGGACCCTGGAACTACAAACCGTTGCAGCCATAAAGCAAGAAAACCCGTCAATTGGGTTTCCTTTGACATGGGTCTGTCACCTTGTCTGAAATAACTCTCAATAGTAGCACCAGCCTTAAAGGGGTGCCAGTCCACATCCAAGATGTTATCTATATGTTTGGACTTTCCATCAATTTTTCTATATCACTACGACTGAGCGGTTGGAAGAAACAAGGATTGCAAGCTTGACTCTCAATTATCTTGTCTTAAAAGATATGGCCTAAAAACAAATATGGCAACCACTTAGTTGTATAAGAAGTCCCTACGGAAGCGCTTTTGTAGTAAAGGGAGCATATCTTATAATGGCATAGAAGCTCCTCAAACACAGCCACCATCTGAGAGTTTTCTGTAGAAAGGATATCCAGTTCTTCATTAGTAGGTACATACTCTTCATATGGGTTGTCACCCATTAGAAGATGTGAGAGATATTTCATCTCATGAAGGGCGAAGCCAATTTCCCCGTGAGGGGTCATGAATGTACCAGTTCTGTCATTATATCTTTCAATCAGAGCCAAGAACATATAAGCATTCGGGCGAAAGCCGTGCACAGTAGTCCAGATGGCCTCATAAAGTTCTAGTTCAAGAAGTTTGTCCTTGAACTGATCTAGAATCCATATCACTAGGCTGCTTCAAGGTTTCATGTCTGGGTTGACTAGGCCTGTTAAACGCATGGCCTGATCCGGGTATCTTCCTTCAGCTTTAGCAAATGTGTTTACAAAGATGGGCACCCTGACGAGAAGAAGCATCAAGGAATCTTCTGGAGGTATACAACTCGGCTTCAAGTCCCTTAGAAGAGAACTGTACCTGTCTGGGGTACTGTAAAATAGATCCTTGCTTTGCGGACCCAATCTGTAGCATATCCTTCCGACTCTGGCCTGTTGAATCGGAGTCAGGTCCCATACCATACGTCAGGGATGACTGGAGAAGTCATATCGGTACAAGGACAAATGTCTTGACATTTCAGTCAGATATGTAATTCTGTCCTTATACTGATAAATTTGTGCTTCTTTCTTGGTCTTTGGTTGAGATATTTTCTTCACTGCATCTCCAAATAGAAAAGTCGGTTTCTTATGAATCACATTATCTACGCTTTCCAAAGGTTCACCATTTATCAGACATAACAAAGTGCTACTTTCTTGAGCAGTGAGAATGGCCCTTCTGGATTCTGATGCATCATATTGAGGATATGAGACATGAGATAAGTCTTCTTTATACTCTGATACAATGAAAGCTGAAGCATATTTCTCAACATCAAGGTCTTCTCTAAGATCAACTACAAAAAGAAGAAGAACAACAAAAAGTTAATCTCAAAAAGATGGAGCAGAATACACAAAGAAAAGATCTATGTTGCGCGATATATATGTTGCGCGACATTTGGTTGTGCAGTATCTGTGTTGCACGACTTCTGTGTTGTGCAACATCTATGGTGCACGACATCTATGTTGCGTGATATCTACATTGCGTGCAGTATCTGTGTTGCATTGTGCAACACCTGCATTGCGCGACATCTGTATTGCGCATGATTTCAAGTTGTATTACTTTTTGACATGCGCATTCGCACTTAATCAGAAAGTACGAATTTGAAAATCGCGCAACACAATTCGTAAAGACGAACAATATGTGAACAACAACCAAACTCTAAAAAGAGAAGGCGGTTGTTGTGAAGTATGCCTACATTCTAAAAAGAAGTAGCACACATTGTGAGATGTACAAATCGACCAAAACCCTAAAAAGAGTCGGTTTATCCAGTCGACGTTCACATGCGAGTGCCGGGTTGGCTCTTTCAGTTCTTGATGACGGTGGCACGTATTGAGGCGCTCTCATTGGTTGTGCACGGGATGAAGACCCAGCAATGGCCTTTCCCTTGGCAGCAACAGACTTCTTTGGGGCCATTGACGATTGTTGGAGGAGCTTCGGGAGTTTGGAAGATGAAGATGAAAGGGTTTAAGAGGATTAATTTTCGATAAAAGTTAAAAGTTCTCTTTAGTCGGCTATTTATAGCTTAAAAACTCTTTTCAAAACCATTGCGCAACTTGCGCTTAAAGTTCGGAGTTTCGTTGACTGGCGCAACTCAGGTAGTAAATTGGCAGAATCCAAACAAAACTAGCATGATTCAAAGTATTTCAAAACTTTGAATTATTTTCAAGTTTCGAAAAATTTGAAGGAGGTCTTATAGAGGCTAAAAATCAAGCTGCGCCACCCATTAAAGTGTGCAATCATCAGGTGGCGCCAAATCATTATGTTGCGCCGGATCATCAGGTTGCGTAGCATCATGTTACGCCAACATCAGGTTGCGCAGGATATAGGTTGTGCGAGCGCCACGTGGCACACTTCCTCGAGAAACTGTAACGACATCATTATTACCTAACAAACTGACAGTACGGAGATTAAGAAAAATCCATTTGAATCCCGCACAACGCGGCGCTCGAGAAGATTTTGTCAGCATGTAATTAATGCTGACAGCTGGTTCGCGCAAGTCATTGTTTGGTGCGAGAATCAATCAGTACAGCATAGCAGACCTAGTCAAAGGTGCCAGTTGTTGAGTTGCACTCATGCGCAGCCTGGCTAGTTGGCGCCACCTAATTTACTCTTACTTTAAAGCAGGGTGACGTGGCGTGCAAGCCACCAGCAGAGCGTGCCCACTACACTACTTATGACCACGCGCATCTCAATCAAATGATGCCACGCGTCTATAGCAGTTGGTACAACCGCTCACGCAAGTTGCTACATTGCGCCCATGAGCAACCTGATGAAGTTCGTGCAGGGTAATCAAACAGTATTCAGAATAGGGTGACGTGGCGCACAAGCCACTAACTTTACAGAATGTGCCCACTACACTGCCCACGACCATGCGCATCTCAATCAAACGATGCAACGCGTTTACAGCAGTTGGTGCAACCACTCGCACAAGTGAACAGGAGGCGCGCAACCTGAAGTACGCACAACCCAAAATAACTACTAAATAGTTATTTCATGAACTCTATAAATAGAGTTTCAAATCAATCTCAAAATATCAAAAAATATCATAATCTCCTGCAAAAAGTGTTGTTGTATCCTCCAGAGACTCGTGTCTTCGATATCACATCGTCCAAGGGATAAAGTGATCGTCTTCTGATCAAATTCCAACAGTTGTACTTCCCAAAAATCAATTGTACTCTTGTACTCTTTTCTAAGTTTGTAATAAGACTTTTTTTGTTTTTGCAAACAGTGTCGTATTTTACCTTAGTATTCTACTAAATATATTTAGTAAGTAATCGTTATAGATATAGTAAAGATAACCATATTATTTGATATTAAGTGGTAATTATTTTCAAACAGGATAAGTACTTATCTTAGCTACCCTTGTCATTTTGGAGATTTTTCTTTTAGACTAGATATATTGTATGTATGCCTAATGAATAAATTCATATATGAGTTCACTATTAATTATGAATTTGAGTAATTTTAGGAATTCCTATAATTATAAATGATTATAAAGATTGTAAATATTGATATAACCCCTAGCTTACTATTTTAGCTATATATATATATATATATATATATATATATATATATATATATATATATATATATATATATATATATATATATATATATATATATATAATATAAAATATATAAAATATATATAATATAAAATATATAAAATATAATATAAAATATATAAAATATATATAATATAAAATATAATATAAAATATATAAAATATATAAAATATATATATATATATATATATATATATATATATATATATATATATATATATATATATATATATATAAAATAAAAATAAAAATATATATATAGGCTTAATTGCACTTTGCTACCCTCAACTATTCCGCATTTTCAACTTGATACCATAAACTTTTTTTCGTAACAAATTGGTACCTCAACTATTATTTTTTTTCAACTTGATACCTAATTTTTCAAAAATTCCGAAAATGCCCTTCCCTCTTCCTTCCCTCCACCCCCTTCCCCACTCCGGCCACCCCCCCTGCTAGCTTTGGCCGCCCCACCCCCCCTGCTAGCTCCGCCCCCCCCGCCCCCCACCCCCCCTGCTACCTTCGGCCACCCCCTGCCCCGCCTCCCGCCCCGCCCTCCCTCCCCAGCCCCCCTCCTCCCGTGCTGCCGCGGCCTAGGGGAGAGGCGGGGGCGGGCGGGCGGGCGGAGTGAGCAGGGGGGGCGGCCGGAGCGTGCAGGGGGGAGGGTTAGGGGTAGGGGTAGGGGCATTTTAGTCCAAAATAACATCTGGGTACCAAATTGTTACAAAAAATAGTTTAGGGTACAAAGTTGAAAAATGGTAATAGTTGAGGGTAGCAAAGTGCAATTAAGCCATATATATATATATATATATATATATATATATATATATATATATATATATATATATATTTCAATCATATGAGTTTATACATATATAAGGTTATGTAAAATATTTAGACATAATAAAATAATAATAAATAAATAAAAAGAAGAAAGAAAAGAAAGAAAACAAGACCACAGGCTCTGTTCCTTGCGGGAACAGACCCGAGCTGCAAAACCTCCTTCCTTTTTATATACGTGAGAGAGATATATAGAGAGAGATATCTCGAAAACCCTAGCCTGAACCCACGCCGTGTCATGACCCGCACCCACTGTGAGGGTACGAGAACGTAACAACGCCCAGCCTACGCCGCAGTGTCGGCGGTAGAACGCTGTTCTAGGTCATGAACTATAACTAACATAATATGAATACTCTCCATAAGGAGGCCAACACAGAGGTATAACTCAATTACAATCTAGAGACAGAATATGGCACGATAAAATAGATAAGAAAATCCTCAACTGAGGTACAACAGAAATGAAATACAAGTCTCAACATCTCTACAATATACAACTCTGAAACAATAACAACAGCTAAGCATGAAAAGAAATAGTCTAAGCTATCTATGCTAGGGGTATCATCCTCAGCAGCTGCCTGAACCTCCCAGGGGTCCAGGTCGCGAGTGTCATCTAGGCAAGTTCCAAAGTAAGGGGTGCAGGGTTCCTCATCATCCTCTGTAAAATTTTCAACAGGTCCAGTCAGGACGGGAGCGAGCACAGTACATCTCAACAGTTCATAGCAGGTTAGAAAATATAATCATGCAGTAAAGTAAGATATAGATACTGAAGGAAATACAGTATGTAAACAGAGATAGAACTGTAATAGAAATATCTACTATAAGTAGAGAGCTACCAGTGACCAGTGATTTAGAGTACAAAGTCGACATGTGAACGGCTTAATTTGCACATGGCTATACTAAAGAGGCGTACATGGCTATTCTACTTTGGAATTGTTCACATGGCTATTTATACTCCCCTGTATCCCCAATTAATATACAAGGATCCAACCAGGTTTTGTTATGATTCTATGTAACAGCCCCCGAAGGGTGGTAAGCCCCCAAAGGGTGATATGCCCCCAAAGGGTGATAAGCCCCCGAAGGGTGATATGCCCCCAAAGGGTGATAAGCCCCCGAAGGGTGATATGCCCCCAAAGGGTGATACATAGTAGTCCCATAAATGGGGATTCTGATAGACCCAATAAATGGGATAAGGATTCAGAGAAGACTCTGTGATCATAAGGGTATATGTCACAAGTGATCAAAGAACCAAAGAAGCATATGATACGCCATGTAAGTGAAACGCACAGAACATAGAATACCCGATGCTCCCTGAAGGGATAACATCTCAAGAAAGGATCCATATAGTACTAATCCGTGTGACCAACGTGACAGTATCAAGTAAAGTAATTTAATGCAGGAAATAATTTTAAGCAGGATATGAAATGATCAGAGAATGTACTCGCCTCGTATCTGAATGTCTGAAGTAAATGTACTGTCCGAGATGAGATACCTGAATCCTAGTTAGAGCAACACAAGTCAAGATGTATACAGGAAATGATAATAGTAATCTATAATGCATCTGCATGCTGTCTAGGTCAAACTAGACTAAAGTCAACACTTGGTCAACTCTAGTCAACCACACTAGTCAAACTAGGTCAACCTAACCCAGACAAGTCTAATAAGTCTCACTAGGCCTAACCAAGCCTAGGCTAACAACCAAGCACACTGACAAATCACAGAGAACACACATACCATATCTCGAAGTATATATTCATCTATGCATTCATATTTTACACATACTTGCTTGCATTTATTTGGTTATAATCATGCATATAACATTGTATCTACCTTGCATCTTACACTTTATATTACACCATGTTCCAATGCAATCTATTGCCTATATGCATATATTCATCACAATATATGCATATATGAAGGCAACTACCTTTCATTCATATTTCATATATACATAGATACATACATTTATGCATTCATACATAGATATATATAGGTTTATATATATATATATATATATATATATATATATATATATATATATATATATATATATATATATATAGATAGACACATAGAGAGGTACCTACATACATATTTACATAGATATAGGGAGAGGGTTAAGGGTGAAAACATGTGTGTGTATGTGTGGCATGTTACCAGGAATGAGGAGGAACCTGTGTGTGAACCCAGGAACCCAATGACAGGAGAGACAGTGTGCAGGAACATAATAAACAGAGTGTACAATGTGTAGGTTAGCATGGTGTGACAGGAAGGTGAGGATCCTGTGTGACAGGTCTCAAGATGTGTGTGTGTAGGTTGTGTACTGTGTGTGTGAGTGTGTAATTCCAGGGATTAGGATCAATCTCAGGTAGCAACATTGGACAGGGAAAGAGAGAACCCAATCCCTCTAAAACAGTCCATAAAGGACCCAACTCAGTCCACACAAACCCAGATTTATACTCATCCCAATATCAGTTTATACAAACTCAGTTATCACATATAGAAGGAAACATAAGAGATTCAGTTCAAAGAAACTCAAAAAAACAGTTTAACCCCTCCCATTCGAACTCAGTTCAGATTCCTATTAATCAAACAGTCCAACATGGAGCCAACAGTTTACAGAAATCCAAAAATCAAAACCTCAGTTAACATTGTATGGGGAACTCAGATTTAATGAGGAATGTGTGATATGAACATGTGCATTGTCATGTGTGTTTGGATTAATTAGGAAAACAGTGCTTCTCAGGTTATCAGGAATTTAGCATTTTAGTGTGACAGGAAAAAGGGAAGAAAACTCAGGTTTTAAGGATGGGAAATGACAGTGTAAATAGTTCATGTGTTCTCAGATTTACACAACAGTAAACATATGTGTACAGGGATTCAGAAAATAGTGATCATTAGAAACCAGTGACAATGTTAGGCTGTGTGTGTAGGAACAAAATATGTATAGGTTTCAGTGAGTATAGTGTACAGGAAATAGAGTGTGTTCAGGATTTAATCAACAGTGAAAAGAATTTACAGGCAATAAGTTCTCAGGATTCACATTAAAGCTCCATTGATTTAGCTAAGGAAAGGAAACCAAATCACTGTTAAATGGGGAAGGAAACCAATTCACATTGAACAACCCCATCACAATTTCAAATCTAACATGTCAATCATTCCACACACACCTGTATAAGTTCAGAAATGTATGCACATTATCAGATATCAGTTAATGAAATCCCATTAATTTCAGAAAAATCAAACAATGCATAAGTGCATTCAGAAATTGAGAGTTGAACAGTTTGAAATGCAAATCGAAAACTGAATTCCATGCTATCATAAAACCTAAGCATGTAGGCCAATTTCCCAGATATGTATAGGTGTACATACATCAGAATAAATCAATGAACAGTTACAATTTCATCAATGACTCAAAACCAACTGACACTTTACATGTATCAGAAAAATGAGGAAATTTCCTAATTCGAATTGGAAATAACAATTAATAGTTAAATTAGTGGTTGGTAATTACTGATACATGTGAGAGAGTGTTGGGAGTGTGTCCCAGTGTCCACGAAGTGGACACAACGTGTCCAACCCGAGAAAAACACAAAAACTGAAACAGAACACACATAGGCGTCGTGCACGTGTTCACTGAGGTCGTGGACACGACACACGACTCCTCATGACACGTGGTTATACACACGTGTAGCCCACGTGTAGGGCTACACAGTGGACCCACCATGATGTGTCCACGACGTGTCCAGAGTGGACACGAACACGTGTTTGTGTGCGTGTCTGTACGTGTATACAGCTGCCTGCGCGCAACAGGGCGTGTCAGTGCGGGCTCGATTGCTCTCTGGACACTCGACCAGATGTCCCCAAACTTTGGGGACATGCTGTCAGTGGTAGCCCCCAGGTTCGTGTCAAATTTCAGGTGTCCAAGTATCCTACAAGTGGAGAACTAAGGGTCGAGTAGCAGGGCACTGCCCTAAGGCTGCTGCGGGCGTGTTCGTGTCCGTTTTGGATACGAATACGACTCGAAAACCAACTCAGTCCTGGGGGAAATTAGTAAACACATTTAAATCAACATTTTTATTCAATTACTTTTTCAAAAATAGCAATAAATTCTCCTTGTGACATTTCATCAAACATATGCATAGACACCTTGATACGTGTCCGATACGGACACCAAACGAACACGAATTGACATAAAACCAATACCTACGGCTAGGGGACACCTAGGGCTTCCTATCCATGCAAAGAAAACAAAATTTGGTGGAGGGAATAGGGATTTACCTATATGTTGAAATTCTAATGAAAAACTCCAAAAGGGGGGGGTTTTTCCTTGTTAGCCAAACTCTCCAAATTGTCCCAAAGCTGGGATTATCCTCCATGAATAGCAAGAGGGAGACAATTAGAATCTAATGCAAGTAGTTTGAGCCAAAAAGGAGTTAAAATAGAAAAGTTATGGATTGGGGAAGATGGCTCTTACCTCTTTCTTCAAAAACTTGGAGGAATTAATAAAAGAGGCAAGAACAAATGGAAGAGCCATTAAATAGGGTGTGGAACCCTAGGTTGGCTGCCATGGGCTGATTAGGGTGAGGGTTTGGGTACATGGTGTGGGCCTATGGGCTTTAAGGCTAGTTATTAATTTAAGGTTTAATAACAAGTCATGGCTTAAGACTTAAATCTAACTTAAGTCAAGTAACCATACCATGGGTCAACTCTAGTCTAACTAGGGTTACATGACCTAACCAAGTCCAAACACAACTAGGGTTAGCTTCTAGGTTAGCCTACCAGGGTCATTGCTAGTCAAAGTCAACCTAGTCAACCCTCATTCAAACAATTCCAAAATAAATTCTAAAAATTCCCATAAATTCAAATAAATTATAATAAATCCAAATAACCCTAAAAATGTCAAAAATACCCTAATCACATGGCTAGGCTCTAGGGTAGGCAGTCTCTAAGGTTCACTAGCAAAATACCAAAAATTATAAGTCATAAATTTAAATAGTTTAAAAATAATTAGAAATCACTAAAAATCATAACATGAAATAAATATCATTAAATAATAATTATAATTACAAAATTTTAAAATTACCCTCATTTGAAAAACTGGGTGTTACACGCCACTAGACCTCCCCCATCCCTGATGACATCCTCGACACCGCGTGGCCGCCTAGGCGCCACCGACAACTACAACAGTGCCGGCCGCGCGAGACAGCGCGCAATGATTTGACAACAGCAGCAGTAGCTTGCCGCTTAGGTACCTCTCTTCCTCGTCCCTTTTCTCCCTCCTCGCTCGCGGTTTCTCGATTCGTAAATTTCTATGGAGAGCCTACTTGACCCTCTACCAAACCCAGTAAATAGAATGATTTAGTTTTGCTTGTGCACCTCAGGAAAAATACTAAAAGTTTGGGAAAAAATATTGTTACACCGACAGATTTTTGTATCCATGTACCCCTGTTTGGGGATAATTTTTGATCAGCCTAGAAGAAATTTCTAAAAACTATTTGAACACTATTTTAGACAACATGTAGCCCTTCAAAACCTTTTTTATAGATTCTGTTTTCATTAACTATTTGCTAGGAAATTCGTTTTCCAAAATCATGAAAAACTTAGCAAAAAACTATTTTCAAAACATAGAAAATTTTCGATACGACGTGCGCTTCGACAAACTGGACGACGTAGCCGCGTCCCGTAAGCATCGAAAGGCACGTATGGTTGTTGTCAACGTGTGGGCTTTGACGAAACTCAATTTCGTTGTGCATGTATGACGAAATCGAAGCGTATCCGTCAAGATACCTCGTATCGGCCCCTTTCCAAACAAGTCAATTACTTTGTGCACGTTCATCATCTCCAGACGAAACTTGCGCCAACAGGACCGTATCATTTTTCTAGTCATGTATGCCAAGTTTGGTCCGATTTTGAAAAGGTCGACCGGAACGCTATTTTGGCGGGCCCGCGACCCGACCCAACGGGTAAATTTGTGCATGGCCTACCGGAATCCAACTTTAGACATACGATTGGATTCGTATCGAAAAACTGGACCCATAGACATATAGTTTGACGACTTTAGAGACCGTAGGTACTGGCACGCTTTTCGGTACAAAGTGGGTCCAACATCGCATATTGTTTTGACCCAAAATTATCGTTTTACCCCTGTGTCCAGAATTGGACTTATGGGTAGGCTATCCTAGCTAATTTAACTATTCTAAATATGTTGGTAATATATGTTTCAACTTTCGGGGATTGTTGTGAGAGTTTGACTTTTGTGGCTCGTTGAGTAGTCGAATATTATCGGTTTTACCAGCAAAGGACCACAGGCTATACTGATTGCTTTCGATTTCTAGTAGTTTTTTCATTTCATGTTTATACATATGCTCTCTTGCTTGTTGACATGTTGTTACACGGATTAGTATCATGGATCTTTACATACTATATTTCTTGATTATCATGTTTCCGTGTTTCGTGACTTGTTCGAGTCCATGAGTACTAGTCGGGTGGAAAAATATCTGAGTAGACATGTGAACTACCCAGAACTATCTTCCGTGTCTTTTGTGGAGAATAGCAGCAGCACAATACACGTGTGGGGTGCCAAAATTACCCCCTAGCCGTTCACATGTCGAACCCGATATTTCAAAACACGTAGATAGTTGTCAATTACTTGATTCTCCTTGTTTCTTCACCACTTGCCATGTCATACTATTTACATACTTTTCTTCTAGTTGACCTATCATGTTGTAGAGTACTTGTTCCATTCTAGACATGCCATGATTCAGTTTGATATCTGGTTTTATTTCACATATTCTATTTTTATGTCTTGTAAATTCTATTATGTTTTCGAATAGCCTGTCGGTCTGTGTGCTTGTTCCATTTCTGACTGAAAACCAACATTTTTTAGGTTAGCCGTAACTACTCTTAGCATTAGGGAAGCATGGGTTTACTTGCAGGCCAAGAACCTAGAAACTAGTTAGATAGCTTAAATTATTGTATTAGATTTTTGTGAGACTTTGTACTTCTTTTCAAAATATAATTCTTGTAAATGTTGTACTTAATTTAGAAATATGAATGAGCAATAAAGTTATCGATTATGTGATTTTGAACATTGTGGCTAGACAGCGTTCTACCGCCGACACTGCGGCGTAGGATGGCTTAGACATGCACTTGTATCCCAAAAAGCGGGTGCGAATCGTGACAAGAAGTTGTCGATTTGAGGGACCGTGGTGGTCGCAGGAGTCGTCGGGCGGTCCAGACGGCGTCGACTGGTCAGCAGTGTGCTGCCGACAGCGGGCGGCATGGACGGATGGACATCGGACGACGTACGGCCGATCGGCGTAGGGGGCAGCCGGACGGACAGTAAGGCGAGCGGACGAACAAAGAGTGCTACCGACAGGTCTGGGTGGTATCGGGCGGATGGGGTCGAGTGGAGGGTGTCTATGGGATGAGTAAGATAAAAAAAAACATGCACATATATGTATTTGCTTTAGAGGGGTTACTGAATATGGAAGGCCGAATCTCCGTTACAAAATGGGAAGAGATGGGGGCGGCTTGTTTTCAGGCTGATGTTGTTGCTCATTAATCCTAAGCTTTCGTGCTATATGCATGAACAATTAGTGGAGTGGGGCCCATTGCTTTTATGCTAACTATTACCAATTGTTGTGGCTTTATTTTGTTTACTTGCACATGCATTATGAATGAGAGTAAATGCCATGGTGGGACCCGTTTTGGAAATGAAGTTGTGAGAAAATAGTGTGGGGTGCATGCACATGGTTTGCTCGGCTTGATTTGTATTGCTACTGCTGTTTGCTATGTTCTTTCTTTGTTTTCTTTTATTATCTATAGCTTTAGTACTACTTGTAATTTATTTCTATTTTATTTAGCAAGAACTATTCATTTAATTCTTATTAACATTTGTTAAATTATATATAATTTGTAACTCAAATATTTGCTATTTATAAATACATGTAAATAAGTGTATATATATATATATATATATATATATATATATATATATATATATATATATATATATATATATATATATATATATTTTATATATATATATATATATATATATATATATATATATATATATATATATATATATATTTAAAATTGTGATTACAACTAATAGCACATTAATTGGTATTTAAACAAAAATTAAATATGACAAAAATTAGGGTGTTTACATTCTACCCACCTTAGAAAATTTTGTCCCCGAAATTCAGAAATTTATAAAGACAATGATAACTTAATGAAAATTTTAAGTCATACTTGAATCCTCAAATAAGTGAGGATAACGCTCTTGTATAGAATCCTCTCGTTCCCATGTGGACTCTCAAGGAGATTGGTGCTTCCATGCTACCCGAACCAGCTTGACCGTTTTGCCTCTCAATGTCTTCTCGCAAACATCTAGTATCCCAACCGGATGTTCTTCGTATGAAAGGCTCGGTCCCACTGTGATCTTGAAGTGGTCTATTATATGACTTGGGTCAGTCACGTATCTCCTCAGCTGTGAGACATAGAATACATCAAGCACGCCTGCTAATGATAGTGGCAGTACAAGACGATATGCCACTTCTCCAATTCGTTCCAGGATGTCAAATGGTCCAATGTACCTTGGACTCAGCTTTCCTCTGCTCTCGAATCTGATAGTGCTTCATGTAGGTGAGATCCTCAGAAATATATGCTCTCCATCCTTAAACTCTAATGGTCGATGGTACGCATCAGTCCAATGTTTATATCTATCCTGAGCTGCTCGAAGACAACTCTGAATCTACTTCACCTTCTCGACTGTCTGTGTCACTATCTCTGGTTCGAGTATCTGATGCTCTCCGACATCACTCCAACATATAGGAGATCGGCACTTCCTTTCGTACAATACCTCATATGGTGCCATCTGTATGCTAGCTTGGTAACTATTATTGTATGAGAATTCCACCAGATGCAAGTGGTCTTCCCAAGAACCTCCAAAGTCTAGAATACATGCTCGCAACATATCCTTTAAGGTCTGGATAGTGCTCTCTGACTGGCTATCCGTCTGCGGGTGATAATCAGTACTGAATTTGAGTCTAGTGCCTAGACTCTTCTACATACTTCACCAAAAATATAAGGTGAAGCGAGAGTCCCTATCCGAGACTATACTAACTGGTACTCCGTGTAACCTCACGATCTGCCTCATATAAAAGTAAGCTAGTATCTCGGTAGACTGTCCAACTCTAAATGGCAAAAAAATATGTCAATTTTGTGAGTCGATCCATGATCACCCATACTGCATCATTCCCACTAGGGCTCCTTGGAAATCCAGTAATAAAATCCATAGTAATCTGTTCCCACTTCCACTCAGGGATGGAAAGTGGCTGTAACAGCTTACGGTCCTCTGATGCTCTGTCTTGACCTGCTGACAGACCAAGCATCTTGCTACAAATTGTGCGATCTCTTTTTTCATCCCGTGCCACCAATAGTACTTCTTCAGGTTGCTGTACGTCTTGGTGCCTCCCGGATGAATCGAGTAGATAGAACTATATGCTTCTTACATCAACTCATGCCTCAGTTCTCCATTCGGAACATATAGGCAGTTCTCGCACCTCAATGTTTCGTCCTCATGAATACGTAGCCCCTTCTCAACTCCAGTGTCACTCCCCGTTCCCAGAATGCGTATTTTAATACGTATACTTCTTGAATGTATTTATTTAATATTTATCATGCATTTGTTCTGTATTTAATTCCTTTAATCTTACACTAATTATTTTTCTGTATTTTATTTTCTGCTTTTATTTTGCTCTTAGTTTATTTTTGGTTTATTTTGACTTGGGTTTGGCTTGGGTTGGTTTGTTTTGATTTATGGTGGTTCATCATGAACCCAACCCCCTACCAACCACCATCTCCATTTAAAGCCCAACTACTTTCTCTTCACTTATTCTCATTTACTCTTCATCTTCTTCATTGACCTCTCCTCTAACCTAAGAAAACTCATAGGCAAGTGCACCTTGCTTCCACATGAGAACCTATTTTTAGGGTTCATTTATCTTCCTCTCGTGATTCTAAGATAGTTTAGAACTTGACATTTTGCATTTTGAAGTTTTATTTTTGTAGATCTAGAAATTTGCCATTTCGGATTTTGGTGGTTTTGATCTATCAACTTCCTTATTTTCAAGTTTTGATCATTCCAGGATGTTGAGATTTGTGTTATACCCCATTTTGATCTATGGAAATCCCATTTTTGGCTTTGATTGAGGGTTTCATGGAATTTGGAGTTCTGGAGGTTCCTTACGCCCATGTTTATTTGTGCCAGCGTAGTATCAAACTCTACGCCCACGTTTATTCGTGCCAACGTAGTATCAAACTCTACGCCCACGTTTATTCGTGCCAGTATAGTATTAAACTCTAAGCCCACGTTTATTCGTGCCAGCGTAGTATCAAACTCTACGCCCACGTTTATTCGTGTCAGTGTAAAATCTGATTTACGCAAGTCAAGACTGTTTCACGTGTAAAAAGTCTCCTCTGCCTTAGCGTAAAACAAGTTTTACGCGTATCTCTTTTACGCGTATCTCTTTTACGCGTATTTCCTTTATGCGTATCTTTTTTACGCGTATCTCTTTTATGCGTATTTCTTTTACGCGTATCTCCTTTACGCGTATCACTTTTATGCGTATCTCTTTTACGCGTACTTCCTTTGGCGTATTTCCTTAGGCATACTCCTCTGGCTTGGCGTACTCCTTGGGCGTACTTCCTTTGGCGTATTTTCTTTGGCGTACTCTTCTGTCCGGAGGCTTCCTAGCACTAGCGTATCTTATCCCCTCGTCCGGCACAGTATGGCCCTGGCATCCATTGTCCTAGATTCACCTTTATTGGGGCATGACAGACTAAAACTTAACCATGAGAGTTATAGACTCGACCATACTAAATACTAGTTTTGACTTTCATGCTTTATCATGAATTGACATTAATTGTTACCTTGACTAAATGATTGATCATACGTTCCTAGTTGGAACTAAAAGACTGGCTAGTCGTCTTGTCGAATTGAATGAGACACGTTCATATATTAAACATGAACCATTGTAATCGACTAGCCGATTCTAAACATTGGCATATGGATACGTGCAGACTTCAACTTATTTTCTACAAAAGCAGCATGTGTACCTTACAGTCAAGGCATGATTATTTCGTGGCTAGGTTTGATTGTTACATTATGCTATATAAGACCTACAACCTAACCGCACGGGCATCGTTGTAGAGTTATGCATATCCTACTCTGTACGAAAGTACTCATTCTGAATGACCATGATCCACGGCATGAGATGTCAATTAACATAGGAACTATTAAGTTAAATAAAATAATGATTGCATGGAGAGAATGGATTTCCGAGTTCTTACATGGCAGCCATCTCGGGACAATTAGTGTCCCGATATGCCGGCTGGTTCCCACAGATACTACAAACCTGCCACACGAGCAGGGAGTGGTATCTGTTTATATTTTTATATATATTGATGACGGGCATCCCGCTGGGACATGTCTAATTCAAGATTGGCGCAATTGATTATTGGGTAGACTAGCCTTGCTTGTACATTGTAAGAACTGAGGAATCCCTTATTGCATATTTACAGGACAACTTAGAACTTACAGTTAGCAAGCCGTAGTAGTTGTATTGCCGTTTAAATTGATTTGTTTGTGTACTGTACCTACTCTGTTAACTACTGAGATGATCAGAATGTCTGGACATGACGGGTCAACTTCTGTCGTTGTTTGGTTGGAAAGTTGGTTTGAAGTGTCGTGATGTTGTGTGAATCCAGATAGCAAACAGAGACTTATGTATAATATTCTTAACTCTTACCACTGGTTTAAATTCTTCATGTCGTGCTTCTTTATGGTACTTGTTATTAGAGGTCTAACCCCTCTGGTTTTGCATGGCCAGATTTAGAGCCAGCTCCCGAGGACTCAGCTTACTTTCACCTCCAAGATGGTCAATACTAGAGGGATGATCGCAGGAGGACACGAGTGGATTCATTGCTTCCCTGCTCGTTTTTCTACTTACTTTATATTTTGCCGCTTGGCACCGACATGTTAGTCGGACTGTCTTGTACTTACTTTTACATAATTGTCAGACTGCAGCTGATAACGATTGTGTATACCTTGTTATATCATCTGGCTATATTTTGTAAAGCCAGATCTCAAGAACATTTTGACTGAGCGTTTGGGACGTCGTACTGCTCATTCTTACATGTTCTCTACTTACTGCTTTTCATTGAATGATTGGGACAATAGATGTTGAGTAACCCTAGCGAGACTTTCATATAGTATGCACCCCCTCGTCTTTTAGACAACATTGATCGTATTATACGATATTCATCTACCCATAATACGTAGCTGGCTGAGTCATTCCTTCGTTCTTCGGTATTCTGGTTCGGGGGTGTGACATCCAGCCTCTGTCCTTTCTCGAAGCCTTTGAAATCGTACGTCTGTCGACAAAGCTGCCTTGATCCTCTCCACCAATGATGACTGAACCTCTAAGCGTGTTAAAACTCCACTCTGCCCAGGCAATATAACTTCTATCCCAAGCTCTTGAAGATCATTCAGCAGTTGTGACTGTGTGGACAAGAAGTACATTGAAGGCTTCCTGCACAAGGCGTCTGCAACAATATATGCCTTACCAGGATGATACTGTAGCTCAATATTATAATCAACCATCAGCTCTAACCATCGTCGTTGCCTCATGTTCAACTCATGGAGCTTTTAACATGGCAGAAACAACATGCCCAACAAACCCAACGACGGTGAAAGACGGCGGTTGACTGTCGACAACCAGGACAATCATGGGCGGAGTATTTAGGTACGACAGCAACGCCGAAAAAGGATCTGATGAAGTATGTAGCCCCTAAACAGGTGGAGAACGGAGTGCGTGTGACTTTTTCAGTCGAAGACCTGGCGGAGACAACAGAATATTGGAAGAACACAATAATTCTATATGTGTTAGGGAATAGACCTTTCTATTCTCATATCCGGGGATACGCGGAGCGCGTAGGGCGGCCAAAGGGCAGTATGGAGTTTTTCTCACGAAGTAATGGATTTTACTTTGTTCGGTTTGGTATACTAGAGGATATGGAGAGGGTTTTGCATGGAGGACCCTGGACATTTGATGGGAGACATATCATGATGAAGGCATGGTCGCCAGAGACGAGATGTGAATGAGAGATTCTCCACTCGGTGCCTGTATGGATTAGATTTTCGAAACTACCACTGTTATACTGGAGTGCGACGATGATGATGATGTTGGCAAGCTTAGTTGACAGACACATTAAGGCAGACGAGAGAACGCTTGCACGTTCGGTGATGGGATACGCCAGAGTATTTGTGGAGGTTGAGGCTGACAGTAAGCTCCCGTCATGCATAGAATACGAAGTCCCCACATGAGAAGTATTTAAGCAGAAAGTTGAATATGAATGGATACTGCCTAAATGTCTGGTATGTCGAAAGTTCGGACACCCACCTCAGGAGTGTAAACTGGGGGAAGGCGAGAGGGTAGAGAACCGAAAAGGAGAGACTCAATCTGACACTAATCTTCATATGGAAGTCGGAGGCGGGTCGAGTATGGATAAAGGTGATGGGGGAAGGAACGGAGACCCCTCGATGATAGGAGATAATGAAGGACGTCATGTAGGGATGGAACTCGAATTGGATGTTGGCTTGGACAAGTTACCAGCACAGGGATAATCCAAAGCGGGCGGATGGATAGCAGGAGAAGGGGCAGGAGGTCAGGTAGTCGTCTTCCAAGCACAGCAAAGAAAGGCCCCGCAAGGCCGAGGGTCGAACACAAAAGGAGGATTAGTGAAAGACATAAGGATGAAAAGCGTTGGAGAAGCCACACACGCACAACAAGCCGAGGTGGCACGAAGTCGGAAGAGACAGGCAGCGTGGATAAGGATGCATCTAGGCCATCTCATAGTATGGAGACATCTACCGCAATCGTTTGCGTGGACAATCTAAGGTGGCAACAGATGATACAAGAAGGATCCATGAAAGCGGAAGAGCAGCACATGGAGAGCGACGCGGAGAATAATAACGAGAGGTATGATCCAAATTTGCCCCTAGCGAATGAGACTCGAGGAGTTACTGGGGTATCCAATATAAAATTAAATGTCGATTATTACGTAGAATGTTAGGGGAAGATAAAATTATGAGGAAAGATAATTTTAGCATCAGTACCTTATTGGAGACGAAGATAAAATCGGAGAGAATGCTGAGTCACCAAACTCCTATGCATTGGAAGTATGTCAGTAATTTGGCGATCTGTAATATGGCCCGTATATGGGTTAGATGGGATAGTAAATATTGGGACGGTACGGTGATACACGTTTCGAAACATATGGTGATCATATTATTTCGAAACATGAGAGGACTACAGATGTTGTGCGGAGCAGTGTATGGGCATAACGACAGGACGAGACAGAAGGAACTATGGAAGGAAATCAATCAGATCACTATATTGGCAAACATAGTTTATAAAATGCCATTGATTATTATGGGGGACTTCAACGCGCTGATGTTTAGACATGAGAAAATCGGGGGCAGAGAGGTGCCAGATGCCATTATTCAGGAGTTTCAGTCCTGTCTACTGCAGTCAGGCTTGCAACAGTTGGAGCGGGAAGGTCATATTTTGTAAAACCCCAAAATTTTTGGATTATTTATTTATTTGGCTTAAATAGGATTTTATGAAATTTGTGAATATCTTTAAATTAAATAGTTATTATTATAGATGACCTTAGCCATGGTTGAGTTTGAATATGCAAGACGACTAGAAAGTATGGCATGCCTAGCATTGTTGGGTGCTTTAACTAGCATGGTAGCCATGTTAGGAGTGTCATGGTCATACGATAGTCCCTTGCATGTTAACCATTCAAATCATGGCACAAGTCATAATTTTTTATTTAAATAATTAGTAAAAAAGCCTTTATGACTTTTTAGGAGACCCGGTTGCACCAAACCTTCCCAAACCTCTTCCAAGCCGAACCCAAACCTATGTAGGTATGTTGGACAATAATAAATATTAATAATTACATTTATTTGTATTTAATTCAGATTTTGTAGTGTAATTATATAGATAGAATTAAATAGTTCTATATTAGGCAACCCCCTTTTAAATCCTCAATCCAATCAACTAGCCAACTCACCAAACAACCAAATCATGCTAAGTGGACCCCCACCATGTTAATTTCGGCCAAGAAAACCCCCCATGGCTAAATGCATCAAATTAAATAGGATTTAAATCCTAGATTGCTTAAAATTTATTTAAGGATATGTTAAATATACCAACTTATCCCAAACCTTAACCAAATCCTAATCTTTCTTTCCCCGCTATGTGGCCGACCACTTCTCCCTATCCCCCTCTCTATTTTCGGCAGCAATCCCCCTCCTCATAGCCTCCATACATCATCCCTTTATTATACATCTTTCCCTACTTCACAAAAACTCATCTCCTCTACCATACATCCATCCAACCCCTCAAAACAAACCCTAAAAAACTCCATCCCCCCCCCCCCATCCAACCCTCTATAGCCATTATCAACTCTCCCATACTCATCAAGAGAGGTTTAGCAAGCTAGGATAGCGGAAAAGATTGGAGGGAGCTGTGGTGAAGAGAAGTCATCACCACCCTTTCTAGCAAGGATCTTTGGTAAGAACGCTAATCTTTTCTTCTAAAAACCTTTGCTAAAATTTTGTAGAATATATGTTATTAAATCTGTAGAAATTATATTTTGATGAATTTTGTTATATTTAATCATCCATAAAAGTTTCATGTATTATAGGCATAATATCCATGTTCCGGTAACACCATTGTGAAAGAACTACTAGTTATTGATGCCTATTCTTGAAACTAAATTTTATGTGTATTCATATACATAAATTAGGATTTTTAAGTATTTTTTCACGAATTTAGCAACTCAATTCTGGTCGAGAAAATTATAGGTCAAAACTAGCTAATTTCGGGCGACCTGCTGACCTAGAATGACCCAAACTTGTAGTATAATCTTACCCTTGTATCTCTGATGTTATTCTGTAAAATAAAGTATTTTAATTCTATTTAAATTATATTTTTGGGTTATTTTATCAATTATGAGTAATTAACTATGTTCCGGACAAGTTTCGGGTTAACTAGCTAACTTAGTAATCAAGTAGTCATAAATGCCTTTAGAAACATTAATTCTGTAATTTTAGAGTTAATTCTATATAAAATTAGTTTAAATAATATTTTAATGATTTTTATATGATTTCTAAGTATAGTATTGAAGTAGGGGCATAACTGACTAATTGGGAGTTGGAAACCCACAAAATGTGTTCGGTGTCTCGTGGAGCCTGTATGTGATTGTATAGGTCTAAAGGGTCCCACGAGAAATTGAATATAATCTTGAAACATTATCTTGACTAATTAAGTCATATTGTAAGTTCATGAGTAGTGGCTTAATTTAGTTAATTAATTATCTAGGAGCGTCGGGTTCTAGAGGCGTGGACACGGGAGCGAAACTTTATCCTCACATCACGGAACCAGGCAAGATACCTTGCCTCCCTCTATAGTTTAATTTTATATTTATAGTTTTCATGTTATTAGTGTATTATCATAGATACTATATTTGTTATAGATTTTACATGATTCATTAGCTTTCTTGTCCACTTGCTTTATCTAGTTTCTACATACTGTGTTCACCTGTTTATGGTCTTGCTTGACTTGACAGTGTAGTTATACTGGATTTGACCGTGTATTGACTGAGTCATACCTTGTCTCACCAGTACCTTGCTTGAGTCGTGTCATAGAACGAGTACGTGTAATTGAACTGCTAAATTCTTGTTATTGTTTCCTTGGCACCAGAGAGTCCACTCGGGACGAGGGTGTTTGCCTTGATCTGTTTACATCCGTGAGTCCACACTCGGGACGAGGATGTCAATTATTTGTACCAGAGAGTCCACACTCGGGACGAGGGTGTTGACTTGACTTGCACCAGAGAGTCCGCTCGGGACGAGGGTGTTTACATCAGAGAGTCCACACTCGGGACGAGGATGTTATACTTGCATCAGAGAGTCCACACTCGGGACGAGGGTTAGTACTAACCAGAGAGTCCACACTTGGGACGAGGGTTAGGGATTAGTTCAAACCTGCGAGTCCACTTGGGACGAGGGTTTAGTATTCCATTGATATCGTGTTCGCTTGTTGATCCAGCAGTTCAGTTACGTGTAGTTGTTCTAGTGTTCGTGTTCAAGGTCACCTGTCAGTAGCTACTTGTCGTTAGTCACTTATTAGCAGTTTGGTCGTAGTCTCTTATCATTTTAGGTGTCGTTCCTTGTTATATCCTGTTTATATATTATCGTGCATGATTAAACTGCTAGATAGGCATGTTTATATGTATCTTGCTATATCCTCTGAGGACCTGATGATCTCTTCAGGTTTAGCGATTGCATGGAGTTAGTGGCAGAGCAGGATGGTAGATGATTACGATGTATGATACAGGTACTAGTCAGTAATTTTATAATGTTATCCTTTCGTGCTTTACTTTCCTTATCATGAGTTATCCTGCTTATTGATTCAGTTTAGAGACTCTTGTTGTTTTCCTTGGAGTCTTATCGGACATATATACTAGTGGGCAGCAGACCACGACACATAGTGTTCATTCATGTTTCGTACACTTATTGTGGATTTGAGATATAGATTTGTTTTGCCATGATTTGGCAGTATACCATAGCTGTTTGCAAAAACAAAAGTGTAAAACTTTATTGATACAAACTTTGTAAAAGATTACAATTTGAATTCTGGGAATGATACAACTGTAGGAATCCAATCTAGAAGACGATTGATTTATCCCTTAGACGATGTGAACTTTGAAGACGAAGCCTCTGAAGTTGAAGACAACTCTGGAATTGAAGGCAAAAAAGCCTCAGAAATTGAAGGCAAAAGCCTCGGAAGAATGCAGCAGCACTTGGGCAAGAACTCCTGGACTCTCTGAACTTTAAAGTCTGATTTCTCTATGATCTGATCTCTGATCTCTGATCCTTGATCCCTTTGAATGGAAACTTGAAACTCTATTTATAGAGTTCTGAGAAATAACTAACTTTTAGTTATTCTGGACTGCGCATGATGGATTGCGCAGCAGTTGGATTGCGCAATAATGGACTGCGCTGTAGAAGCATGGAAAATATTAAAGAAAATGACCCATACGGCCAAAGAACCCTATGCGGCTCAGAAAGCCCATGCGGCTCAGAGAGTCATGCGGCATAAGGGACTATGCGGCCCAAGACATCCCATGCGGCTCAGAAGACACGTGGCGGGACATCCCTCTCCCCTGCCCTCTCGCATTAATTGTTTGACGGCTGACAACTCTGAAAAAGTGACAGCCCTGACACAAAAAGAAGTAATTATGACTCTGTCATAATGACAGACTTCTAGGGAAGAGAAAAGAGATCTCTGACACAAATCCCTCGAGAGCCATAAAAATGCCACGTGGCCTTGCCACGTGGGCGTTCGTATGCGGCTCGAGCAAAGACTTCTCATGCGGTTCAGAATAAAGCCGTCCTATGCGGCTCAGGCCGAGACAGCCTTATGCGGCTCGAGCAAAGACTTCTCATGCGGTTCAAGAGGACCATTTCCATGTGGCTCAGGCGGATGTATCCCTATGCGGCTCGCAATGATCACCTCCATGAGAGGGCCACTACCCAGGCAGCCCTGACACGTGGCCATAACCATATGCGGCCCAAAATCATATGCGGCTCACTCGTCATGCGATTTAGATCCCCCCAATGGCTCCTAGGACACGTGTCCTAAGCCGATCAATTCCTCAGATTTATTGCAATCAAAGATTAGGTCAAATCCCAATAATCTGGGACACGTGGCAGGAGAATAAATCTAATTTATTCGCAGACATCAGAAGACCATTATGGGGAAGATTTATTCTAATCAGCATTAATTGCTGATGGGATTTGGTATAATCTACACTCAATGGCTCAGATTCGTCACAATCAAAAGCGAACGGCCTAGATTGACCAATCCACAGGCCGCCGCCATCTCTAAGAGGCAATCATTGGCAACCCTAATGATCACATCCCACTATTATAAATAGCAAGGTGCCATTCCCTTGTAATATATACTGTCAGAGAGAGATACGCCCATACAGAGAGACTCCCCCAATAATCAGAGAGAAAATATACAGAGAGAGAGAGAAGCCAGAAGAGTAATAGAGGGAGAGCAAGAAGAGCATTTCTTCATCAACGCCAACCATCTCTTCACAGGAGCCAAGGCTGTATACCGATCGTCCAAGGAGTAATGCAGGGCTGCCGTCGCCTTCTCGAGCCTCTATCGTTACCCCCCAGAATCTAAAATAAATAATTGTACTTAGACTGCTGTACCTAGGTTTTCGTCCCTAGGCTTTCTTTGTACAAGCGAGTTTGTAACGTGAAGTAAAAGTTCGGTCCTCCGATAATTGTTCTGTTCTTTTATATTTCATGGCAAACACGATGGCGACTCTGCTGGGGACAAACTTCTCCACGGCTGAGGAGTTGGTGACGCAATCGGATGCAGCCAAGCTTGGCTCCATGCAACAGAAGATGGTCGCCCGGTTCGACCAACAGGCGTTCGAAGAAATGCTCTCCGACAAGAGCGCTGGCCCGGTCTAGAAGCGAGCCCGCACGAAGAAGGCCCGCAAGGAGTGGAGACCCCGATCCTTCGTTCCTACTGAAGCTCTTGCAGAGATATCCTTTGTTGTTCAAGATGGCGAGCAAGACTCTCCCGCGGCCCTACTTCAGACCGTAGGCAACTCTGATGTCCCCAAGTCCAGCAGAAGAAAACACTATGATGCTGGACTTACAGGAGCAAAGAGGAACTCTACGCGATCCGAGCCACATAAGGGTGCTAGCCACATGGAAAAAGCTCATGCGGCCACATCCGCTAGCCGCATAAAGAAAACTCCTGCGGTCACATCTGTCAGCCGCATAGCTTATGCGGCTACAATTGCCAACCACACGGACGAAGCTTATACAGTTACTGAAGTCAATCGCTTGCAGAAAACCCATGCGGCCATAATTGTCAACCGCATGCGGCCAGCCTGCACGATCGCGACTCCTACTAATCGCACCAAAGCAACTCCTCCGGCAGCTAAAAATAGCCGCATACAGACAGCCTGCACGGTTCCCAATCCTAGCCGCATAGCGACCGTTCCACGCTCCTCTCGATCAGTCTTCGACCGTCTCTCATACGGTCCTGACCCTGATGGGTCTCTGGATGATAAGCCAGACTCTGTGGTATTCAACTTAGACTCTTCCTATTACGCACCCGCAAGTGCTAAAAAGAAAAAGTCTAGGGCAGCGCGGGCTCATCAAGCCCAGTCAGCTGCCCTAACCTCTGACTATCGGGGCATCCCGCTGACTATCACGCGGGCCTCTGATGGAAAGTTGTATAAGACCGCTCGAGTCCAGCTCCCGGCGGCAAAAGGACAAAGTGGTTCCTCTGACCTGCGTGAGGCGATCCTCCACAAGCGCAAGGAAAGAGAAGGGGCTTCGGTGTGCAAAGGGTCCACGCTTGGACGTCACTGCACCCAAATCATCGTCCACTGCTGTTGCAACAACGCGGCAGTGACGGAAGGCCGGCCGTCAGTCTTCCAAAGACTACAGCATCCGAGCTCAGAAGACGAGGCACCTCCTGTTGTCTCCTGCAATTCCACTCAGAAAGTCCCCGCCGAGGGGAGAGGGAAGATGGCAAGCATCTCCAGCCCGAAGACCTCAACCACTGCAAATAAAAGACTGTCGTCTAAGCGGGTGCCCACCACCGGAGTTTTCCAAGGTACTCGCTCTAAGACGAAATCTGCTACAGTGGGAGGCCCGTCGTCCGTAACGCAGGGGGTTGCTGGGGCTGGGGGTAGCACCCCTCCGAGCCTCCACAACAATCCAATATTCCAAGAAGGCGAGTCAGGGGAGATAACTCCCCCATCAGATATAGCCGAGGCTGGCATCCCCGAGGACGTCCACGACTCTCAAGATGAAGCAAGCTCTGAAGCCGGGGGTACTATTCCCTCCGAGTTCGAACCAGAAGAGAATATTCCCATATATCCCGATGACTTCTCGGTACATGGGTATGACTCGGAGGATACATCCTCCACCGTCCCTTCCGTTTCTCATCATATAAGGACGGTGTTCATGACAGACAGCAATCAAAGTGGTTCCAGTGATCGCCAGCACATCGATACTCTGGAGGCCATACTACAGGCCCTGGTCAAATCTGTAGATGAAATCAAGGCGGCTCTTCCAACTCTGCAAGGAGGAACACCTGGCCAAACAAGCACGGGTCCCGCGGTCAATACGGACTCGAACTCAGCGGCACCGAACCCGTGCAATAATCCTCTCGAAATAATAGCCCCTACCACGACAGATGAGGCCCGAGAAGTAAGAAGAGAGGTTTAGGAGCTCCGAGCCATGTTCCATGCCCGAGAAAACGCTCAAGACCTCAGAATACGGCAACCATACCCTGCTGAATGGAGGGATGTTCCATTCCCACCAAAATATAAGCCGTTCAATATCAACCCGTATGATGGCAAGACCTCAGCAAGTCGGTACATCACTTACTTCGAGGTCACCACCGACCATCTGCCCCATGATGATGCTATCCTCATACGATTATTCATTGGGGCATTGGAAGGAGTCGCCTTCGACTGGTATCGTAATCTGCCGGATAACTGCATCCACTCCTTCGCCGGCTTCAAGCGCCTGTTCTTGGAGAGATTTTATGAAGTAGGGCAGGACGTCACCATGTCCACCCTCATGGACGTCGTCCAAGGGAAGAAGAAGCTGACAAGGAACTACATTGAGCGGTTCCGCCAAACCGCCATAAAGCTGCCCTCCGAAAATCCAGATTCCTCTTTAATTGAAATTTGCCAAAAGAGACTGCTTCCGACGATCAGTCTCTGGATGGGCGAAAGTCAATTCAAAGATTGAAAGACGTTCATCATCAATGCCACAAGCGCCGAAGAACGACTGAAGAAGGCTCGCCAACTGGGATTGCACATCTCGGAAGAAGAAAACAAGGGCAAGCGTCCCAACAACGATAATGGGGGTAGCCCCTCCAACAATCGGGACAGCAAGGAAAAGCAGGCTATGGTGGCCGATATAGCACAAAAACCTGAGCCGAAGCCAGTAGACAAACAATGGCCGTAAATCACTTACTCCTTCGAAGACGGTCACGTCAAGCCCATCTTGGACATGCTCATACAAGGGGACAGAATTCAGCTTCCTCCACCAAGACGGGAACCGCGGCCGACAGAGATGGAGAATCCAAAGTACTGCCATTATCATCACTATGTTCATCATGCTATACACGATTGCTACCAGCTGAAACGATACATCCAAAACCTCATCGACTCAAACGCTCTGGCCATCGATTTCGAAAAGGTAACCGTGGCGGCCAATATGGTGTCCGTACAATTCGACAGCTTTCCTCCAACGGAGACTCAAGACGGGGTGGTCCCCGTCCCTCTAGCGACAATGGAGATTACCAATCTTCCACCTCCCCGAGATCAGGCTGCCGGTCTAGTACCCCTTACCACATCATGAGGAAAGGTCATGTGGATCCATCCAGACTTGGTGTCAGAAGTGACTCGGCCCACACCATCTTCCACCGACAAAACTAAAAGTGGAAAAGTTAAGACCTGCCACACAATCTCGGCAGACAACGAGGAAGCTACAGCCGTCGTCACGCGGTCCGGAGCACAATCCCAACCTGTGGTTGACAATCCAGCTGAAAATCATCAACCCACTACAACTGATGCTCCGGGACCGGCTCAGCCTTCGACGACCGACAAGCCTATGCCGAGGGAGACTTGCTTCGACAAATCCCTCCGAAAAGAGGCAGCCCAAGGGCTAGAGAGGCCCTACAACTTTGACATCTTAGCACAATTGGCTAACACACCGGCCAAGTTGTCACTGTACGAACTCCTAAGGCTCTCCAAGGACGTTCGTATTGCATTAAGCGAAGCACTCCAAAATGCCGATGTTTATCTGGCTCAATCCAACCTCACCGGGGAGGACTCACCCGTGGATCTCCAAGACAGTGCCTGCACGGGAGTAATGCCCAACATCGTCTTCACTCCGCAGGACATGCTCATCAAAAACAACCTACACGATCGCCCGCTATACTACACGGGATACATCGACGACGTGAAGGTGGATCGGATGCACATAGATCCTGGCTCTTCCATAAGCATCATCCCAAAGGGTCTGCTACATCATCTCCGCATCCCAATGCATCGCCTGACGCCTACAAGCACCGCCATCAGCGGTTTCAATTCGGGCAGGAGCTACCCTATTGGGAAGATTCGTCTGAAGTGTCAAATTGGCGACATCCAATTCGAAGTCACCTGCTACGTCATAGATGCAGACACTTATTACAACATCCTCTTGGGGCGCCCATGGATACACGATTACATGATCGTGCCTTTCACGCTACACCAGTGCTTCAAATATGTCGACAAACACGACTTTGTGAAGACGGAATTTGCTGACATCGATCCCTTCAAAGCGGTCGAATCTTACTACTCGGACTCCTGCCTATACAAAAATTTGAAGAGGCACCTTGATGAAGGAAATGAACAAGCTGGTACCGAAACGACCACGGGATCAGAAGAACCTCTGACGATCCACCTCCAAGCTCGCAAACCGGGCAAGTCCGCACCCCTTACCGCCACTCTGCGGAAGGACGCGATCAGCCTCTCGGCGCAGGAGGAGCAGATGATAATTCGGCTGCCAAGGTCCGGCCAAGTACCGAGACCCACAACGGGGCCATTAACAATCAGACTGCCGAGAGTCGGTCAACCCCAAACGGAGAAGCTCAATCCCTTCGATAGGCCACTGACGATACGCCTTCCCAAGAAGGGTCGTCACCCCGATACGAGTTCTGACACTTCTAGCGAACCGGCCACTCCTCGCTCCACATCAAATGCCAAATTGGGGGTCGCTAGTCTGCCAACGACTCCACGCTCTGCTCCATCAACTGGACCACTGACAATCAAGCTTCCCAGGTCGTCCTCTCAGTCTTCATTTACACAGGGGGTAGCCGAAGAGGAACTGGAGCTAGCCAAGTATGTGGCTGCCCACACTGATGTCCCCTCCGCTGATGATGTAATCCCCCTAGAAAAGATACCTTACTTCATCAATAAAGGGTTATCTTTGAACTACACCGAGCTCAATAAGCTATGTACAATGTATGCTATGGAACACGGTATCGGCACTCACCTACACACACAGGTGACAAGTGTGTACACCGCAATCCAGCTTACTCCAGTAGAAGATGCTTACCGAATAATCGAGGGAGGGAACCATCCAATCATCTTCGGTCGGACGAACAACCCGCATCCCTTCACCATAGAGGAAGCTGACCTCGGGTCAGATGCCGGGAGACTGCCTCTGTATCTCTATAGCCCTCAATCCAAATATCTCATACAGAAATAGGGGTATAATCTGGAGACGATGCCAGGTTTGAACTACGGCACTCGGCGACGATTACCTTTGAAGTCGCCAGTCCCGGCGGGAAAACCACGAGACTACTATAGCAAAACTCGATGCGGGTTGGGGTATGTAACGCCTACTACAACCCCTGAGAGTTCAGGTGAAGAATGCGACTGGCAGTCACATTCAACCGGGTCACCAACTTCGGACTCGGGTACCAGCATCGGAGATGTGTTCAGACAAGTCATGGCAGTCAACATGGCCTTCGCCGACGCTTACGAAAAAGACGAAGACGTCCCCGAAATCCTCGAGCTAGAGCCGTAGGCCCAGCAATTGGATGCACAATAGGAAAAACGGTTTGAACTAAGAGAACCTCCTACTAAAGATGAGGTCATACAAGTGGATCTCGGCAGCGAATCTTCTCCAAAATCGATCTTCGTCAGTAAAAGCCAAGCAGACGAAGAGCAGGAGTCGCTGCTAGAACTTGTCAGAGAATACACTGATGTGTTCGCCTGGAGCTATGAAGACATGCCAGGGTTAAATCCCGACATTGCTCTTCACAAGCTCAACATTCGGCCGGATGCGAAGCCAGTCAAACAACAACAGCGACGCTTCCGCCCAGGCATCATGGACGCGATCGAAGCCGAAGTCAACAAACTGATAGCCAACGGTTTCATTCGTGAGGAACAACATCCCGATTGGGTTGCCAACATAGTGCCTGTCCTCAAGAAGAACGGGAAGATTCGAATCTGCATCGACTTCCGTAATCTAAACGAGATGTGTCCCAAAGATGAATTCTCCCTTCCTATCACAGACATCATGATCGACAATACCTGTGGTTTCGAACGTATGTCATTCATGGATGGCTTCTCGGGGTACAACCAAATCAAGATGTCTCCTGACGATGAAAAGCATACATTATTCCGAACACCAATTGGCACATACTGCTACACAGTTATGCTTTTCGGTTTAAAGAATGCTGGCGCCACATATCAAAGAGCCATGAGCATAATCTTCAGAGACCACTTATGCAAGACAGTGGAGTGATATGTTGACGATATAGCCGTTAAGAGTCGCTGCAAGGGAGACCATCTGCAGGATCTAAGGACGGTATTCGACCTAATGCGAGCGCACAACTTGAAAATGAACCCTACGAAGTCCTTTCTGGGCGTATCCAGCGGGAAGTTCTTGGAATTCATCATCACTACACAGGGTATTCATGTAGACCCTGAGAAGACGAAGGCAATCATGGAGATGGGTCCCCCAAGAAATCTTCGCAAACTCAGAGGCCTTCAAGGGAGGCTAGCTTACATCAGGAGGTTCATTTCTAACCTCTCCGGGCGATGCCGACCGTTCATGCACCTCATGAAGAAAGGAGTCTCATTCGTATGGGACGAGGAATGTCAGCGTGCTTTCGACAGCATCAAAGAATATTTGTCAAATCCTCCAGTTTTGGTGGCCCCGGTTCTTGGAAAACTATTCCTACTCTATGTACGAGCAATGGAACACTCCCTCGGGGCTCTACTGGCACAAAACAACGATGCAGGCCATGAGCAAGCCATATATTACCTCAGCCGAATGATGATTGGGCCAGAGCACCGATACACCGCTGTGGAGAAGGAATGCCTCGTCCTGGTGTTCGCCATTCAGAAAATACGACACTATGTCATCGGACAAACGATACATGTGATCTCACGATTCAACCCGCTCAGGGTCCTTATGACTAAACCAGGGACACTCAGCTCTCGACTCGCTACATGGGCAATATTGCTGTCCCCTTATCATATGATCTTCGTCCCATAAAAGGCAGTCAAAGGTCAAGCCCTGGCGGACTTTTTAGCAGCCCACCCAGGCTCGAAGTCCTCTAGAATATATGAAGAGATCCCAGATGAGGTCGTCGACTCGCATGCAATCTCTCACGATGATATATGGCGAATGTTCTTTGACGGTGCTTCGAGGACCGGACCTAAAGGCAATATAGTCATCGGAGTCGGGGTAGTGCTGATCTCCCCTTCTGGATTGGTGATTAACCGCGCTTATTTCCTCACCGAGCCCTACTCTAACAATGTGGCCGAGTACAACGCTCTGGTCATTGGCCTCCAACTCGCAAGAGAGCTGGGGGTAGAATACCTTGAAGCATACGGGGATTCCCAACTAATCGTCAATCAGATACGGGGGTCATATGAGGTCCGCCACGAAGACATGATCCCTTAACACCAAATAGCGATTGACATCATTCGTCGTTCGAGGGGTTCTTCATCGAACATGTCCCCAGACTCCGAAATATCAAAGCTGATGCCTTAGCTGGTCTTGCCGCTTCCCTAGCAGTTTCGAACTATGATCGCCAATCAGTGGATGTGATAGGCCACAAACTGGTCTGTCCCAAGAACAATGTGCAATTCGTGGCAAGTTATTCCGCACAGACGATCGATGATGCCCCAGATTGGAGACAACCATTCATCGACTTCGTCGTCTACGACATCCTGCCCGAGAACCCAAAGGAAGCCACTTCCATCAGACGGCGTTCTCTCAGATTCTTCTACGATACAGAGACGAAAATGCTGTATCGCCGCTCCTACGACGGATTACTGCTTCGGTGTCTGTCAAACGCAGAAGCCAAAGAAGTCGTACAAGAAGCTCATGACGGTGTCTGCGGGGCCCACCAGCCCGGTCCCAAATTGTAAGACCGTCTTCGACGAATGGGCTACTATTGGCCCACGATGGTGGCAGATGCGATAGATTATGCTAGAAAATGTAAAGCCTGTCAAGTCCATGCGGACTTCATTCACCAACCATCCGAATTTTTACATCCGACAGTGGCGTCCTGGCCATTCGAAGCATGGGGAATGGATATCATTGGTCCAATCACCCCACCTTCCTTCCGAGGACATCGCTTCATACTTGCGATCACTGATTACTTCTCCAAGTGGGCGGAAGCTGTCTCACTCGCAGAAGTCAAGACTTCAAACGTGATCAGTTTCCTTAAGCATCACGTCATCTACCGCTTTGGACTGCCCCGAAGGATCATCCATGATAATGGTCCGCAGTTTACGAACCACGCTTTCTATCGGTTTTGCGATAAGCACCGTATTCAGAATGTCGCTTCGATACCGTACAACCCGGCGGCGAACGGGTTGGCAGGGGCATTCAACAAAACAATCATCAAACTCCTCAAGAAGTTTGTCTCCTCCAACAAATGCGACTGGAACGAGAAACTCGGCGAGTATTTATGGGCGTACCGTACTACAGTCCGAACAGCTACTGGGAACACACCATTCTCTCTAGTATACGGGAGTGAGGTAGTTCTCCCATTAGAGACTCAAATACCCTCACTCCGCGTCGCCCTCACTTATCAACTGACGATGGATGACAACTACCGACGTCGACTACAAGAGTTGGAGGCCTTAGATGAAAAGCGCCTCCTAGCTCAGCAAAGGATCGAGCTATACCAAGCACGCATCTCAGGAGCCTTCAACAAGAAGGTCAAAATCAGAACATTCCAAGTGGGCGATCTTGTTCTGGCAGTCCGAAGGCCAATGGTCATGACTCACAAGACCGCCGGCAAGTTCCAGCCAAAATAGGAAGGTCCATTTGTCATCGAGGCCGTGTTCTCTAACGGTGCTTACCGCCTCGCTAAGCAAAACGGAGACTTGCTTATGTTGCCCGTCAACGGCAAGTTCCTGAAGAAATATTATGTCTAAAACAACATTCTCCAGATTATTGAGTCACGTACCCGCTGGTACCACTGAACTCACCCCCATAGTTTTCCAGATTTTCGAGTCATGTATCCGCTGATACCACTGAACTCACCCTCATAGTTTGTCAGATTTTCGAGTCATGTACCCGCTGGTACTACTGAACTCACGCTCACCATTCCCCAGATTCTCGAGTCATGTACCCGCTAGTGCCTCTGAACTCACATCCCAGTCACTCTTTCAGATAGAAAGTTATGTATGATTATACCTCTGAACTTCCTTCCTGGAGGAGATCCTCCCCCATGATCCAATACCCGCACTTTCAGTGCACAAAAAAGGGTAATCGATCCACAAATTTCCAAAACGGCCATGTCCTCATTACCTCTGAGTCGTTCCACTTCCGCCAAAAACAAATCACCCCTTACATAGAACTTCCATGTCCTCATTACCTCTGAGTCATTCTATGTGCCCTCCTTCATTGAGCCCACTCCTGTCATGTCCTCATTACCTCTGAATGGGAAGGCTCCGTCAAAAAAACCTTCATACTTGCCATGTCCTCATTACCTCTGAGTAAGTATGATGATCCCCTTTCGACCTATTATCTGTACCCACAACCGGAGTACGCCAAGGGTAATAGGCCCACAAATGTCCTCTGTTGACCACAAATGTCCTCTGTTGACCACAAATTTCCTTTGTTGACCATAAATGTCCTCTGTTGACCACAAATGTCCTCTGTTGACCACCAATACCCTCCGTCGAGTTCACTCCTGCCATGTACTCATTACCTCTGAGTAGGAAAACTCTACGTCTAAAAAAAAAACTTTCCTGCTTGCCATGTCCTCATTACCTCTGAGCAAGTATGTCGGTTCTCCTTCATCCTATTATCCGTATCTTAAACCAGGATACGCCAAGGATAATAGGCCCACAAATATCCTTAGCTAAGTTTCTTAGCACAAACATACCATCTCATCATGCCCCAGGAGCCCAGCTGCTCTACGGCATTCCTTTTCCCAATACCAAGAGCACCCACGACCACTTTGCTATGGCTGTTTCAGGTATCCTGACCAAAGCTTGTTATCTGTACCTAAAACCAAGGTATGCCATAGGTAACAGGTCCACAAATGTATCCCCTATACGGGGGAGAACATCACCACAATATCACAGGCGCAGCAGGCAATACAAATGAAGGATAGAATTGAAAGTACTCTTTATTTGAAGGAAGAAAAGAAGTATTACATATTTTGGGACCACGTCCCTTTCAAAAAAAAGGGGGAAAAGAAAAGGCCGACTACATTTTAGCATTACTCAATTCTAGGAGGCGGTTTCTTACTGAGGTGGTCTCCCGCTCAATCCGTTGCCGAGCGCGGCGCTCGGCCTCCTGGAGTAACTGCTCCTCATTGTCCAAGCCCAGGAGCGCCTGACAGTCATCTTCCAACTTCTTCAAGGCAGTCTCCAGGTCAGTCGAAGCTTGAGTAACCCTGTCAGCCTTCTGAATAATTAGTCCCCTGTCATTGCGGGCAGTCTCGAATTCAGACTCCAAGAAAGTCAACTTCTTCTGAAGCGCCAGGATCTGCTCCCGCGTCTCAGTAATCTCACGAGAGACAGACTCCTCCCGAGCCGTGATATTTTCATTTGCGTAACTCAATTGATCATACCGGTCAGATAAGTCGCTGAGATCCTTCAGTATGGCCGGTCTGGTCCTATCCCGAGCAGCTCTGGTCCTCTCTATAACAGCGATAAGGGAATCCTGCTTCTCGTTTATAACAGCAGATAGATCAGCCTGCCGCAATACTCGAAGCTCGGCCACCAGCTGATCAGCCTCCAACAATTTTGCCTCCAGAAGCGAAGCCATCCCTGCATCACCAGGAAGATCCCGAAGGATATTTACTTGACCATGGGCGCATTGTCGGGCCAAGGTGAAGGAGGTCCCTCTTTCCACAGCGGCTTCGATTCCCTTCTTCAAATGACGATGGAAACTGGCAACCACGTCCTGTAATGCGTCGTCCAAAACTTTAGCAGAGGATGGCGTCAGGGGAAGCAGGAACGGCAACGTCGGAGAAGTAACGCTAGAGCTCGCCACCAGGGGAACGGAGTCCGAGTAGAACAATGCATGAATAGCGGCCAACTCATCTTCCGCCGCCCGGAAAGCTTGGATACTCGGTAGGGCAGAAAGGTCGATTCTCGGAGCCACTGGAGCAGAGGATGACGCAAGGACCATCGTCCCCTGTCCCGACTGCCCCAATGACTGGCCTGCTAAACTCAAGCCCCCAGAAGGCCCATCAAGATGAGTCGGACGGTGAGGAGGTACACCCTTCTCCACCAATGCCCCTTCGGTTGGGGTGGTCTCAACAACGTCCATCCTCGGCACTGGAGGGGCAGGACCTGTATGTCCAGAATAACAATCAATCGACGTAACCCGAAGGACGTGATGATAGAGCAGATAGGCTTCCTCACAGGTTAAGATTCGGCTAATCTTACCAGGAGAGGGGCATGAAGGCTACAGCTCATCCACAACTGGCATAGTCCCCTCACCCGCGATCCCCGAGTTAAACTCAGTCACGTCCTCTGTCCCCGTCACCTTGAAGGGGGATACAGATTGATCTGCGTCATCTTGAAAAGGAACAGGCTCACGGGAGTCCCCGTCATCCTGGGTTACCGCCTCGACATCTTGAAACTCTTCTTCTTCTCCTGACACCTAAAAGAGGGAACGAAGACGATTAGAATTGAAGCTCGAAGGAAAGAAGAAAGAAGGAATCGAGAGCAGTTTTGTTACCTCTGACGCAGGGTTGACTTCTTCTCCACTTTCTTTTATGGCTAGCGGGCGGTGCCTAGTCGCAACCAGCTTCCGGGATCGAGAAACACCGCCAACAGGAGAAACTTGCCTGCTACGTTTCGGAGTAGGACCAGGCGCAACGAGGGACTGATCCTCCAACATCTGATCTGACGAAACAGGCGGCTGACCCACCTCTGCATCTGCCACTGGAAGGATAGAGTCATCTTTATCATGCTCGTTGCCTTCATCACCCTCAGCAGCGGAATCCAAATCTGGCACTTCGACTCTAGTCTTTCTTTTCTTGGCCCCTTGAGAGCCTTCCTCCAGACCGGTACCAACAATAAAACTAGTACCTGGGTTAAAACCGACCGGGGGTTTGTTCGCCATGACATGATACAAAGCCGCCATATACAAGATCTCCACTGACTCCTTAATGGCAGGGACCGAGAAAATGGTACGAGTATGGAACGAATCATAATATTGCCAATCCCTGATACCATCAAGAAGGCTACCTTCATAACCTAGACAAGAACTGGGGCTGTCCAGACAAAGTTGGCTGTATCCAAACTGTCGGGCAAACCTGCTAGGCAGATAAGGCTCCAGAAAGACAGTATTGCGATTACGATACACCAGATGTGCGGGACGGATGTTACGCAGCCATAGGAGCATCTGGCCATCCAGAAGTGAGGGGGCGCGATACCGTCAATATGTACAGCCTCTATGTCCCTGGCGATAAAGCGAGGGACGGATACGAAAATATGATAGTTATCTGCCCTTGCCAATGCCATCCGGCAAGCCCGTATGGTCTCACATTCCCAAGGCTCGTCACGATAGCGGAAGATAAATGCGTCATCATCAGTCACACCGTCTTCAGAGCCCGATCTCATCAAAGACGGATAATGTATCAGCAGCCATCCCATCAAATAGTGATAAGGCAACTCAGTTTGTTCAAAATCCTTGGTCATGTCGCAAGCAATGACTTTGGACGTGAAGGTACGAAGGCCACGATGTATGCTACACACCATGGCCGGGAGGAGAGCTAGCCTGATTCGCAAAACTAACTTCACAGCCGGAAGGATGAAGTTACGACTAATTCTCTCAATAGAACCGGCTCCTTCCGAGACTACACAATTTCGTAACCAGATCATTAAAAATCCTGCAAGAAGCACTTTCTCGGACAGCTCTTGAGTATCCTGATGAAAGTAACCAAAAGCGTCAGTCTTGCTCCCGAATCTGTCACTGGTAGTGGCCACTCTCTTAGCCGACGACACCAAGTCCTTAACCGCTTCCCGAGATCGAGGGCGACGAGAGGTGACTTGACCTGAGGCATCTGTCGGGAAGAGATAGTGCACCCAGTCCTTGGTATGGGGAGCATTCCCTTCCGAGTTACTATCCTTTCGGGTTATCTGATGACATGTGCTATAATGACACAATATCTCTTGGTAAAGAGCCACGAAGCCAGGATACCGTCGTTCCAAATCTTCGAGCTCCTCATTAGTGGGAGTATACGCTTCAAAAGCTTCGTCCCCCCAAGGAAGCTTGGAGACCGCGTGCATTTCATGGAGCACGAGTCCCATTTTCCCTACAGGTGTGTAAAAGGTCCCCGTACGGCAATTATACATCTCCAGCAGAGACATAAACAGCTTCTTGTTTATGGACAAGCCATGATTGGTGCCTCGGATAGCGTGGTAAAGGCCAATCTCGCACAAAAAGGCCTCATACTTCTGCAAGATCCAAGTAGACAAATTGGTCCATGAGAGAATAGGGTGTACCTAACCAGGGAACATCAACCGACCAACGGGATAGGAGCCTTTTCGAGCAAGTTGATTTATAAAAGTATCGGCGGTAGAAAATGTGAAATTAGGGCCCGCCACATTCAGAAAAGAACCTGGGACCAACCCCGTCACAGAACAGCTAGTATGCACCTTGCCGGCAGTCACGGACTTCAGATTGTTATTATAATGGATGTTCTCCACGAACATCCCACTTCTGGTAGGGGTTAAAGTCTCCTCCATCTTCCGGTCCAATGGGAGCATATTGAACCAAGATAATGGGAAGTGTCGCTCCATCTGGGGGATGCGGATCGCCATCCCGTTAGAGACAAAACTCTAATTCTCCGACACCTCCAGAACATGATTGTTCTCCACGATCAAGGCGTCTCCAAAAAAGAACGCAGGCTTCAAATACTCCCCTTCAAATTTCTCGAAGTTCATCATAGCATTAAGGAAATGGAAAGACTGATTCTTGATGGCGTTCAATCTAGCCAGAGGCTCATCACTCGGAAACTGGTCTGTCATATGCTGAACAATATGGCCGTACCTATAACCGAGAGCAGCTTAGGCGCTACCCACCAAGAGTTCTCCAGCAGCGTTAACCGGCAGATTCACTGAAGAAAAGACAGAGAAAGGTAAGTTAAACGGATGGATAAAGAGAGCTGATTGGGTGCTTTCAAGCCTCATGCGGCTCAAGAAAACATCCATGTGGCTCCATGAACACTTATGCGGCTCCGAAGTCTTATGCGGCTCCAAAAAGCCTCATGCGGCTCAAGCTCAGAAGAACACTTATGCGGCTCTGTGCAATAAAAGTCTATGCGATTTAGCGTCGCTTATGCGGCTTCGCCGACGAAGTGCGTATGCAGACACGGTGGTTTTCTTATGCGGCTCGCAGCTCAGCCGTAGGGCGAACATGCGATTTACAAAGACTCGTGCATAAAGTATGCGACGTAGCCATGGCAGTTAGGGTTCTTTAACTCATACATTGTCCTTACCAGTAATGGAAGGGTGAACGTCAGGATGAACATCAGATACGACGACCGGCGGAGTAGCAGCCACAGCCGAGGCGGAAGTAGAGGCTGCCTTCTTGCCCTTTGCTGCTACGGTCTTCTTGGGAGCCATTAATTATCGAAGAGGGGAAGGGCAATCGAGATAGAGAAGGTTTGAGGAAAAAGAAAGAAAATAAAGAAGCCCTCTCTCTCTTCAAACTCCTCATATTTATAGGAAGACGGGAGAAGGAGGACACGTGGGCCAATGACCGCCTCATAAAAAGCGAAACCGACTCCTTGGGTTTCGTCTCCAAGATTCACCCAGGGCGTAAAATCCGAAAGATTTAATGAGCTGACCCTTGGGATTTCCCCCTACAAAAATGGCGCTGAAACGAATTTGAGGCAATTAAAGACCCGCACACGTGGCGAGAAGCTATGCGGCTGAACAGTCTCCTGCGGCAGAACCACCTACGCGGCTGAACAATCTATGCGGCCAAGACCTCTATGCGGTCAGGGTTTCATATGCGGCTAGAAGAACACAGCCATGCTTCTCATTCAAAGTATTTCAATTTTGCAAATTGAAAACTTTGAAGGGGGTCTTGTAGAAGCATGGAAAATATTAAAGAAAATGATCCATGCGGCCAAAGAACCCCATACGGCTCAGAAAGCCCATGCGGCTCAGAGAGTCATGCGACATAAGGGACTATGAGGCCCAAGACATCCCATGCGGCTCAGAAGACACATGGCGGGACATCCCTCTCCTCTGCCCTCTCGCATTAATTGTTTGACGGCTGACAACTCTGAAAAAGTGACAGCCCTGACACAAAAAGAAGTAATTATGACTCTGTCATAATGATAGACTTCTAGGGAAGAGAAAAGAGATCTCTGACACAAATCTCCTGAGAGCCATAAAAATGCCACGTGGCCTTGCCACGTGGGCGTTCGTATGCGGCTCGAGCAAAGACTTCTCATGCGGTTCAGAATGAAGCCGTCCTATGCAGCTCAGGCCGAGGTAGCCTCATTATGCGGCTTGCAATGATCACCTCCATGAGAGGGCCACTACCCAGGCAGCCCTGACACATGGCCATAACCATATGCGGCCCAAAATCATATGCGGCTCACTCGTCATGCGGTTCAGATCTCCCCAATGGCTCCTAGGACACGTGTCCTAAGACGATCAATTTCTCATATTTATTGTAATCAAAAATTGGGTTAAATCCCAATAATCTGGGACACGTGGCAGGAGAATAAATCTAATTTATTCGCAGACATCAGAAGACCATTATGGGGAAGATTTATTCCAATCAGCATTAATTGCTGATGGGATTTGGTGTAATCTACACTCAATGGCTCGGATTCGTCACAATCAAAAGCGAACGGCCTAGATTGACCAATCCACAGGCCGCCGCCATCTCCAAGAGGCAATCATTGGCAACCCTAATGATCACATCCCACTATTATAAATAGCAAGGTGCCATTCCCTTGTAATATATACTGTCAGAGAGAGATACGCCCATATAGAGAGACTCCCCCAATAATCAGAGAGAAAATACATAGAGAGAGAAACCAGAAGAGAAATAGAGGGAGAGCAAGAAGAGCATTTCTTCATCAACGCCAACCATCTCTTCACAGGAGCCAAGGCTGCATACCGATCGTCCAAGGAGTAAGGCAGGGCTGCTATCGCCTTTCCGAGCCTCTATCGTCACCCCCCAGAATCTAAAATAAACAATTGTACTTAGACTGTTGTACCTAGGTTTTCGTCCCTAGGCTTTCTTTGTACAAGCGAGTTTGTAGCGTGAAGTAAAAGTCCGATCCTCCGATAATTGTTCTGTTCTTTTATATTTCATGGCAAACATGCGCAGGTAGTTGCTAGATCATGGGCCAACTGTCTTGGACATATGGCATCATTTGATTGAAATATGCATGATCGTGCATAGACGGTTGCCACGTAATGAGCAATTGATGGCATGAATGCCATGTGTATTTTGTCATTTGTGTTGATAGAACGAGCACACTGAATTGTGCTGGCTTTGGATTGTGCAGACTTGGACTGCGCAGGAATAGATTACGCCAACATAGATTATGCCAACACGGATTGCGCCAACATGGATTGCGCCAACATAGATTACGCTGCCAGCTGTCCTCGAGCGCCATGCTGTACAATTAAACGAATGATTGCCTCGTTCTTCGTGCTGTCAGCTATCAGAAGATTTTATTTATGTCAGGTAATGATGATGATCTGCCACGTCAGCATGTGCGCTTGGAAGTGTGCGCAGTCTAGTATGCGCAATCTGTTTACTGCGCAAATTGATGTCTGCGCAATTTATTTGAAAGATTCATTTCTTGATCTTCATGACTTTGTTGATGTGTGCAACTTGATTTTTTAGGAACTACAAGACCCCCTTCAAAGTTTTCGAAAGTTGAATTTATTTAAAATTTTGAAATACTTTGAATTTTTGAAATTAAAATCAATTTGCGCATGTAGTGAGCTGTCTGCGCAATCTGAGGGATTAGCCCCCATTTTTAGGCGCAATCTAAGGCGGCCGTTTCGATTTAAAAAACTATAAATAGCTCTTCAATTCCTTCGAAGTGTTCTTTACTTGCTTTTTTCGTGCACTTGAGAGAAAAATTTCCGAGCTCTTTTTTCCTTTCTTCTCCGACGATCTCGATGGCTCCCCGACGATCCTCCGCCGCTGCCAAGGGAAAAGCCCCCGCAGAGTCATCGACTAGGGCTGCGCGACGTGCTTCTCGTCATGAAACTGCTCATCCAGCGATGATAGGTAGATGACCTAATCAAAACTCTTTTTAGAGTTTTGATTTCACTGTTCTTTCAAAATCCATCTCTTTTTAGAGATGTGATCATACTGCGCCACCCTTTTTAGGATTCTGGTTGCACAAATCAGTTCATTCTTCATTTTTATGAAGGACGACTCTCTGCGCAATCGGTTGAACTGCGCTGACAAAAGTCAGCGCAACTTGCTGATTTGTGCGAGACTGTCAGCGCAAACTGATGACTGTCTGTTTGTGCAGCCTGATTTGCGCAATCTGATGTTACGCATTCTGATGTTTGCACAAACTGATGATAGCATCCTTGACTTTTCCTTATGCTGAATTTTTTGTTTTTTCTGTCTGATGCAGTTAATACTAGAGAAGATCAAGAATATGAGAACTTCGTAGGGACCCTTTCAGAATCAGAATATAAAGAGGACCTATCACATGTGCACTATCCTCAATATGATCTGCCAACCTCCCGTCAGGCCATTTTGATATCCCAAGATAATGAGACACTGTAATGTTTGATGAATGGACAACCTCTGGAATCAGCAGACGCTGTCATACACAAAAAGCCATTATTCCTATTCGGCGAAGCTTTTGAGAAAAGTTCTCAACCGAGACCAAGGATGGAAGAAAGGATTGTCCATCAGACGGATAGGTCCTTCTCGATACCAGATACTTTCCGCTGCCTCCCCTTATCCCGGTATGCTCATGCGAGCTATCCGAGGAAGATGGAATGGAACCTTACACCGTTCCAAGATGCCCGTCCAGGAAGGATTTTTGTGAAGAAGGGGCCGAGCAAGAAGGACATGTTCTACAGTTCCTCAGAACGGTACAGTGTCTTGTTAAGAGGTCTGAAACCCGATTGTATTCCGCCGGAGAATTCTTCCTTGTTATTGCCCGTCAGAACTCTAATTTTTGCAAATAAGTTTGCGAAGGTCGAAGGAAGATATCCTGAGCAGGACATCCGATTAACTGGATTAGTGAATCCAGATTTTAAGAGATGGAACTGTATAGCAAACTGGATTCTGACCAAGTTTGAAAACAAACTCCAACAAATCAACTTGTACCAGGCAGTGCATGCCACTGTCTATGGTTTTGCTCCCAACCCGCATCTGTTCTTGGCTCTAGCAGAGAGGTACAATTACAGAATAGGGACCTTCATGACTCCTGGCGGAGAAATCGGTTTTGCACTTCATGAGATGCAGTACATCTCTTACTTGCCAATGGAAGATGCCCCATATGAAGAATTTGTCCCAACCAATGATGAGTTGGACAGACTCCGGAAAGAGAACGTAGAAATAATAGCAGTCTTCGAGGAATTGCTATGCCATTACAAAATCTGTTCTCTGTTCTACAAAAGTGCTACATCAAATACCTGCTATTCCTCAAAATGGTTACCTTATCTGTTCTTTAACCACATTAAAGAACCGAAGACCAAGGAACATGATAGATGCTATCCTAACTTCTTTAAGCCATTGAGCAACACAGAAGTGATGAAGTTGATGGAAGAAAGTGGCAATTTTGATAAAGAGATGAAGGATGATCATCAATGTCCTCCTTTGAAGAAAGGAGATACTCTCGAAAGTTATTTGAGAGTAGGATATAGATCTATGTCAAAAGAAGCCCAATTAGCAGGATTTCTGACACATTGGCTCCGTCGGTTTGTAGTCCCGGGATCCAGTGCTGTAGACCGCTTCCATCGCGGTGTTTTTTTTACCGCCGTTAGATTAGTCTTCGGCTATAAGATGGATCTTTTGTCAGCGATGACTTGTAAGTTGAATGCCGGTCTTCGTCTGTACGTCGATCTGATGCTGAAATCTAAGGGTGAAAAAGAATTTCCTCGATTGGAATTACCGTATACATATCTATTTGGGTGGTTTCTCCTTCACCATTCCACTTTGATGGACCACGGCATGGGACCAGTCGACGGCAGCTTTTTGCGGAGATACTCTCATAGCAAGTGGAAATTCACTGCTCTGAGAGATTGTAGATATGCTCTGAACCTGAGCAAAGGATGGAACTTTTATTGTACCCATCCTCCTGCTGGATACGAACAAATGCCGACAAATATGATTGACTCGAAGATGCAACCTTTGAGCCGTGCAGCTTTTGAGTGGTTGAAAACAATTCGACCGTCCCATTTGGTGTATCGGTTTGAAGATGAATGTTATTTAGAGCCATATCTTCCCAGTCGATTTGCTCGGCAGTTCGGGTACGACCAATTCCATATGGGAAATGCTATCACGTGCCTTCAAGGAAAGGGTTTTTTGATAGATGGGGCCCGAGCATGGGCTTATTATAATGCTCAAGATACAAAAGTGACGTTCTCGATGCCAGTAAATAGCAATCATAGCCCTCGGATGCTATTTACATACTCAGTATTCTATACATCTTTGAACACCTTTGCTGAGAATTTCAACCTCGCGGATAGCTTCGCATCTTCAACAAGATTGAAGAGAGGAGGAGTCGTCATGTCGCTCATAGGAAATGATGAGGTACATGAGCCAGTAGATGCGCCTTTGGAAGCTTCAAGGGATGTTATGTTCCCTCAAGAAGTTAACACGCCACTACGTATCTCTTTGAAGGTGGCCAAATCTCAAGCCAAGAAGAGGAGAAGAGAGGAGCCTCCTGCTCCGACAGCAAAGAAGAAATTGATCTTAGATCATTCTTCTGAAAAGATTACCACTAGATCTCAATCTCGGCAGCTGGCCGAGACAATTCAGCAAGAAGAGGCTACCACACCGACCTCTGTCCAAAGACAAGTCGAGACTGTAAATATAGAGAGCCCTGAGAGGCCTCTGAAAAGAAAGAAGCTGGCCCAAAGAAGACATCGAGCCCCGTCTTCAATGGTAGTGGATGCTACGACGGGATTCACTTTGCCATCTCCCACTCCTATTTCAGAGCCTAGGAATAAAACTCCTAGTCCAGAACATAGGGAAGAGATCGAGCAGAGGAAAGATCCTGATCCGAGAACTGAGGCCGAAGAGCCCAGAGGAAGTATCATGGAGGAAGAGCAAGATATTGTACGATCTCTTTCACCTGCTGCGAAGACGACTCAAATTCCTCCTACTCCTAGGACCCTCCGTGAAGAGAAAGATCGTGAAGTGATTGCGGCTCTAGAAGATTGCAGCTACAGCCCGCTGGAGGACTATTGTGACCAAGCTGCAACTACCAGCAGGAATGCACCAGAAGAAGATGAAGATGAGGAGAGCTCTTCGTCTGAGAATATTGATGAATATATGCAAGATCTTGAAAGAGATGATGAAGTGCATATATCTCCTAATGTTGTCGATGATACCTTGGATCCTAACAAAGAAGTTGAGATAGAAGCATCTCCAGAAAACGTCGCTGATACCTTAAATCCTGAAGAGGATGTTGAGGTAGAAGTATCTCCAGAAAAAACAGCAGATGAAGAAGCTCCGAAAGAAACTCCCGCCGCTGGTCCTCAAGGTATAAAATGAAATTAGCAATCTCCTCTTAAGATTGATAACTAATGTCTTTTTTTTGTATTTCCTGCAAATCTTGAGACTCCTCTAGCACCTCCGACGTGCACGGACATAGTGCATATAACAACGGTGATTGTTAGTAGCAGTCATCATTTATCTTGTGGTTCTGAAGCGGGCAGTAGCCAAGCTGTTATGGCTGAAGCTACTTCTGCTCGGCTAAAGTCTATTCCAGCAGACGATAGGCTCATTGCTGGATTCAACCATGGTAAGACATTTTACATCTTTAATCTTCTTAGACAATAGTAAACAACAGACAAAATGACAATGTTTACTTTTGTAGAAGAACAACAAGGAGGGGCAACTAGCTCCACTTTGGCTCCTTTGTTCAAAGAGCCTGCCATCCAGATGCGAGAGATTGAACATCCTGCGACCTCGTCATCAACAGGAGTAGCTGCAACTCCTGGTGCTATAGCAACTAATAATCTTGTGATCCAATCATTTACTAGATGCTTTTTTGAGTCTTTGGGACCTCTAGTAAAGAGAATGATGGAAAAAGAGGGTACTGATTTCTTTATGGTTAGAGGTCCAACATCTCTCTTAGTAAGGGCTATCCGAGAACAAGGAGACGAGGCTCAGGCCACTTACCTGGATCATATTTTGAATGAGCTAGAGATTTCCATCAGAAACTATAAAGAGCTCAACCAAGGAGACGTAGAGTCTCTAGTGCAGGCAGAGTTCGAACAACTGGCCCAGGTAGCTGACATTGAAAGGGTGAATCTCCAGAATCTTTTGGAAGCTTTCTCCACAAAATCTGCTGAATATAATTCCAAGATGGAATCAGTAACCTTGATGGCTGAGAGAAAAGAGAAGAGAGCTGCTGAGCTGCGGGCAGAGATTGCTCGTCTCCAGAAGGAGTTAGAAGATGAAGTTGCTGATCATCAACTTGCAACCCAACAATTTAATGCTCTGATTCAGGAGAGGGATGAGTACGTGGAAGCTCATAATGCTGAGATTACTCGCCGAATGGTGGCCATGCCTGCTTTCAATGAAGAAACCGGGATGGAAGAGGCCAGAAGGAGGGTGATGTCCACTCGTGAAGAACGGCTGCAGACTCTAAAGCAGTAGATCGATAATCTGATAATACCTCCATCTTAGTAGAACATTTTATATCTTTATGTCTTTTGTAGTACATGTGTTTTTTTGTAATATCTCATATTTTGATTAATAAAAGACATTTTTGCTGTGGCTCCATTATTTGTTGCATATCTTGTTCAGATATAAATAATAGAGATAGAAAATATATTCAGAGGTGCAAGACATAATATATTTCTTGATGATTTTGTAGAAAATAATTATATTCATTATATCTGCTCAGAGGTAACATGGACATGGCAGAATATACCAAATATTATTATCTCAATTGACAACTTAATTGAAATGATAAGTTACTGATGTGGATGATGAACGATGCTGAATCGTCAAAAAGGTGTGAACGAAATAAATCGTCAAAAGGAACGGATAAACCGTCGAAAGGTGAAATGAACGGGCAAACCGTCAAGTGATAATGAATGAACGGGTGAACCGTCAAATGATGATTAATGAACGGGTGAACCGTCAAGTGGATATGAATGAACGGGCGAACCGTCGGTTGATAATAAATGAACGGGTGAACCGTCAGGTGAATGTGAACGAACGGATGAACCGTCGGATGAATGTGTCGCTTCGTTATTTGAAGAATTTTTGCCTATAAATAGAACATAAATTTAGCAGAAAGGAGCACTTCCACTTTTTTAACACAAAAACGTCGTCTGGAGATGCACCCAAGAAGACTGAACTCGCCTCGAAGGTTAAAGAAGGCGTTGAAGAACGTCCGGCCGAACTGGTTCAGCCAAAGCAGGCAGGGGCAGGAGAAGGTTCGTCTGCACCAAAACTACCGTAAGATATTTTAGATTTCCTGCTTGAACCAGGAAAGACTGAAGAAGAAGAGGCCATAAGGCTGGCTGCTTACAAGTTCCTCGTGGGCTCCAGCAAGGAAGTTCTCGGCTCTTTTGCTGACCGTGTCTTTGAGAAGGACGGCAGTGGTCCGCGTCCCAATGTTAAGAAGGATGATAATGATCTTTCTTGATATCATGTACTATCATTCATGATGAAATAAAATTTTATTTATGAACTTGAACTTATCTGATGATTTACAAGCATTTACATTTACATATACTACTTTTTAAGGAACTTGCCATTGATAGGCATCATTGCAACTCGACCATCTAATTCTACAAGTTGATATGCTCCATTTGAAAAGACTTTGCTGAGAACGTAAGGTCCTTCCCACTTTGCATCGAACTTGCCTTTGCCAGAGTGAGTCATAGTCATAGGGCATCTTACTGCTAAAACGAGTTCTTCCTGCTGAAAGGCTCTGACTTTAACTTTGCGGTTGAAAGTCTTCGATATGCGGGCTTGATATAACTCAATATGCTGTTGAGCCAATAGTCGCTTTTCATCGAGTGCTTCCAATTCTTGAAGTCGAAGAAGATCATTATTCTCTGTAGTGAGCTCATTAGCAATGGCAATCCTTAAAGAAGGGATTTGAAGTTCCAGAGGAAGAACAGCTTCACAGCCATACACCAAAGAAAAAGGTATAAAGCCTGTAGGGTTGCGGACCGTAGTTCGATAGGCCCATAGACATTCGCCAAGCTTTTCACTCCAATTCCATTTGTTAGTAGATACAAACTTTTTGAGGAGCTTGATAATGGTATTATTGAAAGCTTCAGCTAATCTATTAGCAGCAGGATTGTAAGCTGTCGAAGCGATATTGTCAATTCGGTGATCATCACAGAATCTTGTGAATTTCTGGCTGATGAATTGCCGTCCGTTGTCATGGATGATTCGTCGAGGGACACCAAATCGATAAATGACATGGTGTTTGACGGATAGGTCCTTCTCGATACCAGATACTTCCCGCTGCCTCCCCTGATCCCGGTATGCTCATGCGAGCTATCCGAGGAAGATGGAATGGAACCTTACACCGTTCCAAGATGCCCGTCCAGGAAGGATTTTTGTGAAGAAGGGGCCGAGCAAGAAGGACATATTCTACAGTTCCTCAGAACGGTACAGTGTCTTGTTAAGAGGTCTGAAACCCGATTGTATTCCGTCGGAGAATTCTTCCTTGTTATTGCCCGTCAGAACTCTAATTTTCGCAAATGAGTTTGCGAAGGTCGAAGGAAGATATCCTGAGCAGGACATCCGATTAACTGGATTAGTGAATCCAGATTTTAAGAGATGGAACTGTATAGCAAACTGGATTCTGACCAAGTTTGAAAACAAACTCCAACAAATCAACTTGTACCAGGCAGTGCATGCCACTGTCTATGGTTTTGCTCCCAACCCGCATCTGTTCTTGGCTCTAGCAGAGAGGTACAATTACAGAACAGGGACCTTCATGACTCCTGGCGGAGAAATCGGTTTTGCACTTCATGAGATGCAGTACATCTCTTACTTGCCAATGGAAGATGCCCCATATGAAGAATTTGTCCCAACCAATGATGAGTTGGACAGACTCCGGAAAGAGAACGTAGAAATAATAGCAGTCTTCGAGGAATTGCTATGCCATTACAAAATCTGTTCTCTGTTCTACAAAAGTGCTACATCAAATACCTGCTATTCCTCAAAATGGTTACCTTATCTGTTCCTTAACCACATTAAAGAACCGAAGACCAAGGAACATGATAGATGCTATCCTAACTTCTTTAAGCCATTGAGCAACACAGAAGTGATGAAGTTGATGGAAGAAAGTGGCAATTTTGATAAAGAGATGAAGGATGATCATCAATGTCCTCCTTTGAAGAAAGGAGATACTCTCGAAAGTTATTTGAGAGTAGGATATAGATCTATGTCAAAAGAAGCCCAATTAGCAGGGTTTCTGACACATTGGCTCCGTCGGTTTGTAGTCCCGGGATCCAGTGCTGTAGACCGCTTCCATCGCGGTGTTTTTTTTACCGCCGTTAGATTAGTCTTCGGCTATAAGATGGATCTTTTGTCAGCGATGACTTGTAAGTTGAATGCCGGTCTTCGTCTGTACGTCGATCTGATGCTGAAATCCAAGGGTGAAAAAGAATTTCCTCGATTGGAATTACCGTATACATATCTATTTGGGTGGTTGCTCCTTCACCATTCCACTTTGATGGACCCCGGCATAGGACCAGTCGACGGCAGCTTTTTGCGGAGATACTCTCATAGCAAGTGGAAATTCACTGCTCTGAGAGATTGTAGATATGCTCTGAACCTGAGCAAAGGATGGAACTTTTATTGTACCCATCCTCCTGCTGGATACGAACAAATGCCGACAAATATGATTGACTCGAAGATGCAACCTTTGAGCCGTGCAGCTTTTGAGTGGTTGAAAACAATTCGACCGTCCCATTTGGTGTATCGGTTTAAAGATGAATGTTATTTAGAGCCATATCTCCCCAGTCGATTTGCTCGGCAGTTCGGGTACGACCAATTCCATATAGGAAATGCTATCACGTGCCTTCAAGGAAAGGGTTTTTTGATAGATGGGGCCCGAGCATGGGCTTATTATAATGCTCAAGATACAAAAGTGACGTTCTCGATGCCAGTAAATAGCAATCATGGCCCTCGGATGCTATTTACATACTCAGTATTCTATACATCTTCGAACACCTTTGCTGAGAATTTCAACCTCGCGGATAGCTTCGCATCTTCAACAAGATTGAAGAGAGGAGGAGTCGTCATGTCGCTCATAGGAAATGATGAGGTACATGAGCCAGTAGATGCGCCTTTGGAAGCTTCAAGGGATGTTATGTTCCCTCAAGAAGTTAACACGCCACTACGTATCTCTTTGAAGGTGGCCAAATCTCCAGCCAAGAAGAGGAGAAGAGAGGAGCCTCCTGCTCCGACAGCAAAGAAGAAATTGATCTTAGATCATTCTTCTGAAAAGATTACCACTAGATCTCAATCTCGGCAGCTGGCCGAGACAATTCAGCAAGAAGAGGCTACCACACCGACCTCTGTCCAAAGACAAGTCGAGACTGTAAATATAGAGAGCCCTGAGAGGCCTCTGAAAAGAAAGAAGCTGGCCCAAAGAAGACATCGAGCCCCGTCTTCAATGGTAGTGGATGCTGCGGCGGGATTCACTTTGCCATCTTCCACTCCTATTTCAGAGCCTAGGAATAAAACTCCTAGTCCAGAACATAGGGAAGAGATCGAGCAGAGGAAAGATCCTGATCCGAGAACTGAGGCCGAAGAGCCCAGAGGAAGTATCATGGAGGAAGAGCAAGATGTTGTACGATCTCTTTCACCTGCTGCGGAGACGACTCAAATTCCTCCTACTCCTAGGACCCTCCGTGAAGAGAAAGATCGTGAAGTGATTGCGGCTCTAGAAGATTGCAGCTACAGCCCGCTGGAGGACTATTGTGACCAAGCTGCAACTACCAGCAGGAATGTACCAGAAGAAGATGAAGATGAGGAGAGCTCTTCGTCTGAGAATATTGATGAATATATGCAAGATCTTGAAAGAGATGATGAAGTGCATATATCTCCTAATGCTGTCGATGATACCTTGGATCCTAACAAAGAAGTTGAGATAGAAGCATCTCCAGAAAACGTCGCTGATACCTTAAATCCTGAAGAGGATGTTGAGGTAGAAGTATCTCCAGAAAAAGCAGCAGATGAAGAAGCTCCGAAAGAAACTCCCGCCGCTGGTCCTCAAGGTATAAAATAAAATTAGCAATCTCCTCTTAAGATTGATAACTAATGTCTTTTTTTTTGTATTTCCTGCAGATCTTGAGACTCCTCTAGCACCTCCGACGTGCACGGACATAGTGCATATAACAACGGTGATTGTTAGTAGCAGTCATCATTTATCTTGTGGTTCTGAAGCGGGCAGTAGCCAAGCTGTTATGGCTGAAGCTACTTCTGCTCGGCTAAAGTCTATTCCAGCAGACGATAGGCTCATTGCTGGATTCAACCATGGTAAGACAGTTTACATCTTTAATCTTCTTAGACAATAGTAAACAACAGACAAAATGACAATTTTTACTTTTGCAGAAGAACAACAAGGAGGGGCAACTAGCTCCACTTTGGCTCCTTTGTTCAAAGAGCCTGCCATCCAGATGCGAGAGATTGAACATCCTGCGACCTCGTCATCAACAGGAGTAGCTGCAACTCCTGGTGCTATAGCAACTAATAATCTTGTGATCCAATCATTTACTAGATGCTTTTTTGAGTCTTTGGGACCTCTAGTAAAGAGAATGATGGAAAAAGAGGGTACTGATTTTTTTATGGTTAGAGGTCCAACATCTCTCTTAGTAAGGACTATCCGAGAACAAGGAGACGAGGCTCAGGCCACTTACCTGGATCATATTTTGAATGAGCTAGAGATTTCCATCAGAAACTATAAAGAGCTCAACCAAGGAGACGTAGAGTCTCTAGTGCAGGCAGAGTTCGAACAACTGGCCCAGGTAGCTGACATTGAAAGGGTGAATCTCCAGAATCTTTTGGAAGCTTTCTCCATAAAATTTGCTGAATATAACTCCAAGATGGAATCAGTAACCTTGATGGCTGAGAGAAAAGAGAAGAGAGCTACTGAGCTGCGGGCAGAGATTGCTCGTCTCCAGAAGGAGTTAGAAGATGAAGTTGCTGATCATCAACTTGCAACCCAACAATTTAATGCTCTGATTCAGGAGAGGGATGAGTACGTGGAAGCTCATAATGCTGAGATTACTCGCCGAATGGTGGCCATGCCTGCTTTCAATGAAGAAACCGGGATGGAAGAGGCCAGAAGGAGGGTGATGTCCACTCGTGAAGAACGGCTGCAGACTCTAAAGCAGTAGATCGATAATCTGATAATACCTCCATCTTAGTAGAACATTTTATATCTTTATGTCTTTTGTAGTACATGTGTTTTTTTGTAATATCTCATATTTTGATTAATAAAAGACATTTTTACTGTGGCTCCATTATTTGTTGCATATCTTGTTCAGATATAAATAATAGAGATAGAAAATATATTCAGAGGTGCAAGACATGATATATTTCTTGATGATTTTGTAGAAAATAATTATATTCATTATATCTGCTCAGAGGTAACATGGACATGGCAGAATATACCAAATATTATTATCTCAATTGACAACTTAATTGAAATGATAAGTTACTGATATGGATGATGAACGATGCTGAATCGTCAAAAAGGTGTGAACGAAATGAATCGTCAAAAGGAACGGATAAACCGTCGAAAGGTGAAATGAACGGGCAAACCGTCAAGTGATAATGAATGAACGGGTGAACCGTCAAATGATGATTAATGAACGGGTGAACCGTCAAGTGGATGTGAATGAACGGGCGAACCGTCGGTTGATAATAAATGAACGGGTGAACCGTCAGGTGAATGTGAACGAACGGATGAACCGTCGGATGAATGTGTTGCTTCGTTATTTGGAGAATTTTTGCCTATAAATAGAACATAAATTTAGCAGAAAGGAGCACTTCCACTTTTTTAACACAAAAATGTCGTCTGGAGATACACCCAAGAAGACTGAACTCGCCTCGAAGGTTAAAGAAGGCGTTGAAGAACGTCCGGCCGAACTGGTTCAGCCAAAGCAGGCAGGGGCAGGAGAAGGTTCGTCTGCACCAAAACTACCGCAAGATATTTTGGATTTTCTGCTTGAACCAGGAAAGACTGAAGAAGAAGAGGCCATAAGGCTGGCTGCTTACAAGTTCCTCGTGGGCTCCAGCAAGGAAGTTCTCGGCTCTTTTGCTGACCGTGTCTTTGAGAAGGACGGCAGTTGTCCGCGTCCCAATGTTAAGAAGGATGATAATGATCTTCCTTGATATCATGTACTATCATTCATGATGAAATAAAATTTTATTTATGAACTTGAACTTATCTGATGATTTACAAGCATTTACATTTACATATACTACTTTTTAAGGAACTTGCCATTGATAGGCATCATTGCAACTCGACCATCTAATTCTGCAAGTTGATATGCTCCATTTGAAAAGACTTTGCTGACAACGTAAGGTCCTTCCCACTTTGCGTCGAACTTGCCTTTGCCAGAGTGAGTCATAGTCATAGGGCATCTTACTGCTAAAACGAGTTCTTCCTGCTGAAAGGCTCTGACTTTAACTTTGCGGTTGAAAGTCTTCGATATGCGGGCTTGATATAACTCAATATGCTGTTGAGACAATAGTCGCTTTTCATCGAGTGCTTCCAATTCTTGAAGTCGAAGAAGATCATTATTCTCTGTAGTGAGCTCATTAGCAATGACAATCCTTAAAGAAGGGATTTGAAGTTCCAGAGGAAGAACAGCTTCACAGCCATACACCAAAGAAAAAGGTATAAAGCCTGTAGGGTTGCGGACCGTAGTTCGATAGGCCCATAGACATTCGCCAAGCTTTTCACTCTAATTCCGTTTGTTAGTAGATATAAACTTTTTGAGGAGCTTGATAATGGTTTTATTGAAAGCTTCAGCTAATCTATTAGCAGCAGGATTGTAAGCTGTCGAAGCGATATTGTCAATTCGGTGATCATCACAGAATCTTGTGAATTTCTGGCTGATAAATTGCCGTCCGTTGTCATGGATGATTCGTCGAGGGACACCAAATCGATAAATGACATGGTGTTTGACGAAGTTAATAACACTGCTAGTTTTGACTTCAGCCAAAGGTATAGCTTCAGCCCACTTAGAGAAGTAGTCGGTTATTGCTAGTATGAACCGATGTCCTCTGGAAGAAGGAGGATTGATGAGACCTATGATGTCCATGCCCCAAGCTTTGAAAGGCCAAGAAGCGGCTGTCGGATATAGAAATTCTGAAGGTTGATGAATGAAATCTGCATGGATTTGACAGGCTCGACATTTTCTTGCATATTCAATGACATCTGATACCATAGAGGACCAGTAGTAACCCATGCGTCGGATACGATCCTGTAGTTTAGGACCAGGTTGATGTGCTACGCAGACACCGTCGTGAGCTTCACGTAACACCTGTTTTGCTTCATCACCAGCTAGACAGCGTAGAAGGAGGCCGTCATAAGTCCGTCGATAGAGAGTCTTAGTGGTTTGGTTGTAGTAGAATCGTAAAGATCATCGTCGAATACTTGTAGCCTCCTTAGGATCTTCGGAGAGTATGTCGTGAACCACGAAGTCGATGAAAGGAGTTCTCCAATCTTCATTGATAACATTAATTTCAGCAAGATTACTGAACTCGATGTTACGATTGTTTTCGACACAAAACAATTCTCGATTAGAGATAACCACCACTTGTTGTCTTCTGATGGGAATGGCTAAGACTGCTGCAAGATTGGCTAAAGCATCTGCCTCAGTATTGCATGCTCGACGTACATAGTCGATGAAGAAAGCTTTGAATGATGTAGCCATGTTGATTGCTGCTTCAAAGTAAGGCACCAAATCTTGATATCGAACTTCATAGGTTCCTCTAACCTGGTTGACAACCAGCTTAGAGTCGCCGTAAACTTCAAGATATTCGATATTCAATTGCTTGGCTAATTAAAGACCGATGAGTAGAGCATTGTACTCTGCTACATTGTTTGAACAAGACTCATCTAGAGAGTAAGCTCTTTGGATAGTTGATCCGTCTGGAGAAACGAGAACAACTCCAACTCCTGCTACAATAGCACCATTGGGTCCAATTCTGGATGCTCCATCAAAGAATAGATGCCAGGTTGGAAATTCTTCAGAGATCAGGTTGACTTCTAACGTCTCATCTGGAATTTCATCGTAAAGCTTGGATGTTTCTGGTACGGGATGAGCCGCCAAGAAATCCGCCAGTGCTTGACCTTTGACAGACTTTTGAGGAACATACACCATGTCATATTGGGCTAGAAGAATGGCCCATGTAGCAAGTCGAGAGTTGAGTGTGCTAGGCTTCTTCATCAGTACCCGGAGAGGATTGACTCGGGATATGACATGAATGGTTTGACCAATGATGTAATGCCTTGTCTTTTGAACGGCGAACATAAGGGCTAGACATTCTTTTTCAACCGGACTATAACGGTGTTCAGCACCAATCATAGTACGACTGAGATAGTAGATGGCTTGTTCATGACCTTCTTTATTCTTTTGGGCGAGTAAAGCACCCAACGAATGATCCATAGCACGGACGTACATTAAGAATGGAATGCCTGAGATTGGTGGCACCAAGATTGGTGGGTTCATGAGATATCGTTTGATGTCGTCGAATGCTTGTTGACATTCTTCAGTCTAAATAAAAGATACACCCTTCTTCATTAGTTGAGTGAATGGTCTGCAGCGTCCAGACAAGTTCGAAATGAATCTCCTGATGTACGTAAGTCGACCTTGGAATCCTCGTAGCTCTTTTAGGTTGCGTGGAGGACGCATCTCTTGAATGGCTTTGATCTTCTCGGGATCCACGTGTATACCCTTAGAGGTAATAACGAAGCCGAGAAACTTACCACTAGAGACACCCAAGAATGACTTGGTGGGATTCATCTTGAGCTGATGTTGGCACATGAGATTGAAGATAGTTCTTAGATCTTGGATGTGATCTTCTTTCAGACGACTTTTGACAGCGATATCGTCAACATAACATTCGACTATTTTACGAAGATGTTTTCTGAAAATGGTACTCATAGCTCGTTGGTAAGTTGCACCAGCGTTCTTGAGACCAAATGGCATCACTGTGTAACAATAGACTCCCCGAGGAGTGCGGAAAGATGTGTGTTTTTCATCTTCGGGATTCATCTTGATCTGATTGTATCCAGAGAATCCATCCATAAAAGATATTCATTCGAACCCACAAGTATTGTCAATCATGACGTCCGTGATAGGGAGAGGAAATTCATCTTTTGGACATGCTTCATTAAGATCCTGAAAGTCGATACAAACTCGAACTTTGCCGATTTTTTTCAGAACTGGAACGACATTAGCTACCCAATCGGGATGCTGTTCTTCTCGAATAAAGCCACAAGCAATGAGCTTCTTGACTTCATCATCGATTGTATCCATTATTTCTGATTTGAATCGTCGTTGTTGTTGTTTGACCAGTTTGGCATTCGGTAGGATATTCAATTTATGAGTAGCGATTTTGGGATCTAGTTCTGGCATATCTTCATAACTCCAGGCAAAGACATCAATGTATTCTTTAATAAGAAGAATCAACTCTTGCTTATCTGCCTCTAGAAGATTCTTGCTAATGAATATCGGACGAGGTGACCCGCTTTCCCCTACATCAATTTGAACCAATTGATCTTCGGTAGGAGGTTCTCTTTGTTCAAATCGGAGTACCCATTGATTATCCATCTGTTGAGCCCAAGGATCTATTTCAGAACTTTCTTTAACATCCTCATCATAGCCTTCCGGAAGTTCAGCGGAAACCATATTAGAAGACACGATCACACGATGGACTTCACCAATGCTAGTGTCAGAATCCCATGATCTGGAATCAGAAGAGTTAGAGCGCTCTTCACTATCAGAGTCAGATACTGCTGGGGATAACATCGGAGGAGAAGCATATCCGAGACCTCTTTTGGTCCTGCTGTAATACATCTCTGACTTTCCTTGTGGAACAGCGGTACGGAGAGGAGTCTTTCTGCCCTTACCGTAGTTGAGGCCGCTCTTGAAGTCATAACCCATCTTTCGGACGATGTCTTTTGATTGTTGACTGTAAGGACGGAATTGAAGATGACCCGTGTCGTTAACTTTACTATCATCCGTATAACTGAATTATTGTTCCGGTCTTTTACTAAAAAGTATTAGACGTTCACCTTTCTTACGAGCAGGAACAATACGATATGAATCTTTTGGGTCTTCAAATGTAACTTTTGTTTGAAGAGATTGTACAACTCCCATTGTAAATGATTTGAAGCTATCTAACATATCCAAATAGCATTCAGTATGATAAATAACATCAGTATACTAGAAAGTAGATACTTTTTCATTAATTTGTACATCTGTATTTACAGCAGGACCTTTAGCCTTAGCAGGCTTGGTCAGATCGATTACAAGAGGGGGAGAAGAAGAACGTGGAGGAAGCTTGTTACGACGAAGGTCAATAACAAGTGGCTCAGAAGAGGTGAGCTCCATTTTTTTCCTTGTTATGAGTTAAATCAACAACAAGTGGCTCAGAAGAAGTGAGCTGCTTTTTGTCCTTGTTACGACGTAAGTCGATAACAAGTGGCTCAGAAGAGGTGAGCTCCCTTTTATCTTGATCGCCATCAACCAGTTTCTTCTGAATTGGCAAGTGAATAGCCAATGGTTTAGAAGACTGAGGATGAGAAACGCGCCCTTTGACAGGTATGATAAGAGTGTCAATAGGTACTGCTTCTTGGTCTTCTTCAGTATCCATGGCTAATACCACTTTCATAAATTCTTCCTTATACATACGAGCATCATTGCAGTATGCTTCAACACCCTTGAAAAGATAAAGGTCTGCAACTTCTTTGTGAACTTCTCCTTTGTCATCGACATATTTAAAGCATTGATGAAGAGTTGATGGAACAACATTATGTTCATGGAGGAAAGGTCTTCCCAGAAGAGCGTTGTAAGAACAACCATGATTGTCGATGATGTAAAAGGTCACCTTTGTGCGAAGATTGCCTATTTGAAGTTTTAAGCGGATCTTGCCCAAAGGTTCACTCCTTCCTTAGTTGAATCCCAAGATAGTGGTGATTGTGCTTGAAAGACTATGAACTGGTATCTTCAATGCGTCTAGCATCGTCTTTGGCATAATACTGAGAGCAGACCCTGGATCTATCAGGATACGATCGACTTTCATCGAATCGACATACCCTGTATAATAGAGAGGACGATCATGTCTATTATCCTCCAGTAGCATATCATCCTGAGTGAAAGTGATATTTGGAATCAAATCCAGGACACTATGACAATGACAGCAAGAGACTGGTTCTGATTCTGGCTTCTTGAGGAGAGTTAAGCAAGTTTTAGCTTGTATCAGTGCTTCACTTAAAGTTTCTCGAGTCTCTTTAGAAAGATGTAAGAGCTCAAAGATTGATAGCCTAGCCGGTGTATTGGCTAATTGAGCCAATATATCAAAATTGTATGGCTTTTTAAGTCCTATAGGAGATGATTTCTTCAGGGGCTTGTCAAAGCGGACTTGTTGCTTGCCTTTGTCAGCCACCACCGGCTTAGGAGGAATAGGCACTACAACTGGTGAGGATGTGGAAGGAATCTCTTCAGAGGAAGTAGATTGTACTGGAACAGGTTCAGAAGAAGAGGCAGGATCCTCTTGAGCTTCAGAGTGATCTTTCAAATAGGCTTTCCCTGATCTGGTGCCTAGCAGAATTTCTTCGTCAACTATGGGGTCAAAAAACACCATGTTGCAAGTCTTTGTCTTGCCTTTAGAACGACCTTTCTTCTTGGAAGAAGAGGGCACTTCGAACTCCGGAGTAAGATCGGGATGAATCCACATAATTTTGTCGTTGTTAAGAGACAAGGGAATGAGACCTTCATTTGGTGGAGGCGGAAGATTCTCAATCTCAAGAGTAGCTTTGGGAATAGGAATGACACCGTGTGATATCATCTGCGGAGGAAAGTCACCAAACTGGACTGAAACCATATTCGCAGTAACATTCTTCTCATCTTGTTGCAGAGTGACAACACCAGCATTGACAAGCTCTTAAATTTTGCCTTTGAGCACATAACATGCTCGAGTAGGATGTCCAATGAATCAGTGGTAGACACAGTATTTAGGATGATCTGTCTTACCGACTTCATCAGGTTTCTTTGGGTCTGGGAGTTGAATCTTGTTGCTTTTGAGTAAACAATCAAAGATACTTGCAGTGTCATTCTCGTCGAAGGAATATTCTACTTTCGGACGAGGTTCCTTCGGTGGAGGTGTAGAAGGAGTGGAAGTGGATGTAGGCGGAGCTACATTAACAGCTAGAGACTCTTTATTCTTGTTCAGATTGATGTTCAAAGTCTCTTTTGCTTTGCGGTTGTTCTGGCGGTTGCCACCACCCGATGTCTGGTGTTCATCTCGATCGGGGTTAGACATTTGTACCCCCAATTGCTTGAACTTCTCGGCACTCACTTCCGCAGCTTTGGCATTGACAATGAATGAAGGCCAATCTTAGAACTGGGTAGATCCTGTCCACATACTGATGATAGGCAAAAGATTTGCCTTACAAGTATCAATAGTGACAGCAGCTGGAGTTCCGAGAGGCATCTTCAAGGCTTCACGGCGGAACCGTTCGATAAAACTCTTAGCAGTTTCATTGTGTTTCTGTTTGATTTTGTTGAGAGCCGACATAGTCATGTCGTTGAATCCTTCATAGAACCGTTCCAGAAAGATTTGTTTGAGACCTGAGAAGGAAGTGATACAACCATCGGGCAAACTTTTGTACCAGTCATATGCTCCGCCGGCTAAACAATCGACGAACACTCTGGTAAGAAGAGCATCATTTGGCTGGAGTTGAACGATCATTACCTCAAAATGATTGATGAACTGACTAGGAGAAGTACTACCGTCAAACAAAGCGATCGTTGGGATCTTGTACTTTGGTGGGAACGGAACTTCTTTTCATTCAACTGGATAAGGCTACTTGATTCCCAATCTTTGCAAGTTGTCTTTCTCTTTGAAGGCTTCGAACTGGGTTCGCAAGAGTTTGACAGCTTTATTGGCATCTTCAGATGACGAAGAAGGAGCAGGTTGAGTTAGAGTGGTAGGAGGAGGAACAACATTGTAAGCACTACCCCCAGCTCCTGACTGACTAGGTGTAGTTTGAACTTGTACTTGTACAGGAGGTATTTGAGGAGACACTACCCCCAGCCCAGTATTGGCAGGTACTGAGGATGCTATGATCTCTGGACTCGCAGTAGGTACAGTCGGTGGTGTGGCATGTTGTGCCACAATGATAGAATGCATACTGGCGACCATTTCAGCCATGGTCTTTAGCTTGTCTTCTAGTGCAGCAATTCTTTGTTCTTGATTTGCTGAAGTTGAAGCATCTGGATCATCAGTGACAACATAAGCTGTCACTTCTCTTGGCACAGTAGAAGACACTGTCTGTTCAGAGCTTTCGCTGTATGTATCATAGTCGGAGAAAGAGTCGTCTCCTGACTGAGGACCTGAAGGGTTTTGAGGAAGATTCTTTTGACCGATTGTATCTCAGCTTCGAGAACGGGTATGTCGAAACACTCCTTCAGAAGATTCTTGGAGTAATTCTAAATACCGTTGGCTTGGCTTGCGAGGTTTGCCATGCTTAGAGCACCTTCTACCCCCAGTGTCTCGGGAAGTCATGTTAACAGAAGCATACAATATTTCATCTTCTTCTGACATAGCTTTAAATTTAGCAAAAGTCAGACGATCAAAGACAGATCGTTTTGTTATTTGACAACAACATTGGATGATGACTTTGTGGTTGCAATAAGGATCAGAGGGTTGAACCGGAGGTGTTGAAACTTTGTCTCGTTTTAGTCTGAGATATTCTCGGAGATCGGGAACAACAGCAGGATGAGAAAAACTCTGAGGGATCTGTTCTTTGATAATGTTCGAAACATGATTCCGATTCTTCAAATGTTTAGTTCCTTGAGTATACAAGGAAGTGCTCACTTCATTGGCATAAGTGTCAGGATTTTTAACCCTAGAGATTTGTTTTTGATGATGTTTGATCTTCGACATTGGTTGCTTGTGTTTCACCGAAGTTGGTCGATTGAGATAAGTTCTGAGATCAGCAAATTCACCCCCAGGGGCTTCTGTCTGAGACACCAGCAATTTTCCCTGCCTGGAACGAGAAATCTTGAGAGTTGGGAGGTCCTGGAATTCTGCTACTGGGGTAGGCAGAATACCTCTTTGGTCAGTATAAGTTCTCTTGTCATAAAGGAAAGAAGAATCCTTATTTGAAAGAGTTCTAGTACTGATTGGTGCCGAGGCACGTTCAGATTGCTCTTCTTCGATAAAAACTGAAGAAGATTGAGAAAAGACCAAAGGGCCTTTTCCTTTGTTTTGTGAAGAAGGGTTAGCTAAAGAGCGTTTCCCTCTATTGTCTTCCAAGTCATGGGATAAGGAAGTTTGAGAAAAGACCAACGGACCTTTTCCTTTATTTTGAAGAGGAAGAGGAATAGCCAAAGGACTACCCCCAGTAGATTGTACAGGAGCAACAGTGTGTTTGGGAAGAGGAGCAGAGCCTTTTCCCTTGTTATGAGAAGAAGAGAGTTTAGCCAAAAGGTTGTCACTCTTGGATTGCGCAGGATCAATTTGCGCATGAATGGATGGCGCACTGGTTTTAGTCACAGAAACTGTGATTTGCGCATCAGGAGTTCTTGCTACAGAGTGCTTAGGGTGGACTTTGGATGTTGGAGCATTGGACTGCGCAGACAGATTGGCAGCCAATTGCGCCAGGGGCATAGGAGTCTTGTACTTGGCTAAGGCAGCATATGAAGTCTTCTTTGTACTGGCAATAGCAGATTGCACAGCAGTGGCAGAGACAGATTTTACAGCAGGCTTGATGACAGAAGCTTTGGACTGTACAGCAGTCTTGATAGCAGATTGCGCAGAAGTCTTGCTGGCAGCATCAATGGACTGCGCAGCAGTCTTTGGGACCCACACCGGGCGCACTTTGCTTGTGGCAGAAGTGGTTGCAGTACGAGGAGTGGTCTTGGAGTTGATCATAGCCTCGTAGGCTGTCTGGTTGATCTTCACAACCAGTGTCTTCTGCGTCTTTCCGATAGACGCTACGTCACATTGAGTTGTCACTTCCTCATCGGAGGAGAAAGTCGTCCCCAGCAGAGTCGCCATTTTGTTTGCAAAAACAAAAGTGTAAAACTTTATTGATACAAACTTTGTAAAAGATTACAATTTGAATTCTGGGAATGATACAACTGTAGGAATCCAATCTAGAAGACGATTACTTTATCCCTTGGACGATGTGAACTTTGAAGACGAAGCCTCTGAAGTTGAAGACAACTCTGGAATTGAAGGCAAAAAAGCCTCAGAAATTGAAGGCAAAAGCCTCGGAAGAATGCAGCAGCACTTGGGCAAGAACTCCTGGACTCTCTGAACTTTAAAGTCTGATTTCTCTATGATCTGATCTCTGATCTCTGATCCTTGATCCCTTTGAATGGAAACTTGAAACTCTATTTATAGAGTTCTGAGAAATAACTAACTTTTAGTTATTCTGGACTGCGCATGATGGATTGTACAGCAGTTGGATTGTGCAATAATGGACTGTGCAGGTAGTTGCTGGATCATGGGCCAACTGTCTTAGACACATGGTATCATTTGATTGAAATGCGCATGATCGTGCATAGACGGTTGCCACGTAATGAGCAATTGATGGCATAAATGCCACGTGTATTTTGTCATTTGTGTTGATAGAACGAGCACACTGAATTGCGCTGGCTTTGGATTGCGCGACTTGGACTGCGCAGGCATAGATTGCGCCAACATAGATTGCGCCAACACGGATTGCGCCAACATGGATTGCGCCAACATAGATTGTGCTGCCAGCTGTCCTCGAGCGCCGTGCTGCACGATTAAACGAATGGTCGCCTCGTTCTTCGTGCTGTCAGCTGTCAGAAGATTTAATTTGTGTCAGGTAATGATGATGATCTTCCACGTCAGCCTACGCGCTTGGGAGTGTACGCAGTCTAGTATACGCAAACTGATATCTGTGTAATTCATTTGAAAGATTCATTTCTTGATCTTCATGACTTTGTTGATGTGTGCAACTTGATTTTTTAGGACCTACAATAGCCTTGACAGCGTTTACGTATTCGAGAGGGACAGGAGTCCGCTCGATACGTAGCTGGCTTGCTCACGTGCTTGCATCCAAAAAGTGGGTACGGGTCGTGACAAGTTTTTTTGGTGGCCCATGCAGGTCAGAGCATATCGTATCGGTTACGTAACTGTACTGATACGAGCCTGCGAATATGACTAAACCTTTAGAAATCTCAACCCACTATGCCTTGAAAAATTCTCTTAAAAATTTCTCTACCGCCGTTGAACTTCGTATTTACTCTTGATTACTCTTCCTTTGCTTTCTCGTATCCTTGATTCTCGTCCCTTCCTATTTCATAGCAACGAATAATCGTGCTATATAGGATTTATCAAAAAAATTCTTAAGTTATAGTGTAAGTTTGCTTATTGTATTGTGATTGCTTGATAGATAAGGGGAATTATAGATGCCATATGCCATAGGGCATCATGTGTTTGATGAGGTAGTTTGACCAAAGGTGGGTAGATGTTCTAGAAAGGGCTAAATGATCATACTAGGTTACCCCCTTTATGATAGTCGCTTGATCAAGAATAGAGTAGTATTTTTAGAGTAGAGACTGACCCTGTACTAGAAGAACCTAAATATAGGCTAACCCAGCCCATTTAGCATTATGCCCTACCAGTTGTAACGTTAGGATTAGACAGATTGGTAGGTATCACTTAGATTGATTAGGTGAAATGAGACTTATATAGTTGTGACAATAATATGGTTAGGAGGACAAACCTTCAACGTCATTATTGTAAGACCGCTGGTACCAAGAATAGCGACTAGAGATAACCATCAATAGTTTTATGATAGAGATATAGTAAACCAAATTATTTAGGATTGATTATTACTTGAGTTTTTAGGAGACACCGTGGTGACCTAGCGTATTCTTTGAACTATTCCTAATTACACTAGCGCGGTTCTTTGTTAGTGAGCCTAATTTTAATTTCGAGGACGAAATCCTTTTAAGGTGGGTAGGATGTAAAATCCCAAAATTTTTGGATTATTTATTTATTTATTTATTTGGCTTAAATAGGATTTTATGAAATTTGTGAATATCTTTAAATTAAATAGTTATTATTATAGATGACCTTAACCATGGTTGAGTTTGAATATGCAAGACGACTAGAAAGTATGGCATGCCTAGCATTGTTGGGTGCTTTAACTAGCATGCTAGCCATGTTAGGAGTGTCATGGTCATACGATAGTCCCTTGCATGTTAACCATTCAAATCATGGCACAAGTCATAATTTTTTATTTAATAATTAGTAAGAAAGCCTTTATGACTTTTTAGGAGACCCGGTTGCACCAAACCTTCCCAAACCTCTTCCAAGTCGAACCCAACCCTATGTAGGCATGTTGGGCATTAATAAATATTAATAATTATATTTATTTGTATTTAATTCAGATTTTGTAGTGTAATTACATAGATAGAATTAAATAGTTCTATATTAGGAAACCCCTTTTTAAATCCTCAATCCAATCAACTAGCCAACTCACCAAACAACCAAATCATGCCAAGTGGACCCCCACCATGTTAATTTCGGCCAAGCAAACCTCCCATGGCTAAATGCATCAAATTAAATAGGATTTAAATCCTAGATTGCTTAAAATTCATTTAAGGATATGTTAAATATACCAACTTATACCAAACCTTAACCAAATCCTAATCTTTCTTTCCCCACATTGTGGCCGACCACTTCTCCCTATCCCCCTCTCTATTTTTGGCAGCAACCCCCCTCCTCATAGCCTCCACACATCATCCCTTCATTATACATCTTCCCCTCCTTCACAAAAACTCATCTCCTCCACCATACATCCATCCAACCCCTCAAAACAAACCCTAAAAAACTCCATTCCTCCCATCCAACCCTCTACAGCCATTATCAACTCTCCCATACTCATCAAGAGAGGTTTAGCAAGCTAGGATAGCGGAAAAGATTGGAGCTGTGGTGAAGAGAAGTCATCACCACCCTTTCTAGCAAGGATCTTTGGTAAGAACGCTAATCTTTTCTTCTAAAAACCTTTGCTAAAATTCTGTAGAATATATGTTATTAAATCTGTAGAAATTATATTTTGATGAATTTTGTTATATTTAATCATCCATAAAAGTTTCATGTATTATAGGCATAATATCCATGTTCCGGTAACACCATTGTGAAGGAACTACTAGTTATTGATGCCTATTCTTGAAACTGAATTTTATGTGTATTCTTATACATAAATTAGTATTTTTTAAGTATTTTTTCACGAATTTAGCAACTCAATTCTGGTCGAGGAAATTATAGGTCAAAACTAGCTAATTTCGGGCGACCTGCTGACCTAGAATGACCCAAACTTGTAGTGTAATCTTACCCAAGTATCTCTGATGTTATTCTAGAAAATAAAGTATTTTACTTCTATTTAAATTATATTTTTGGGTTATTTTATCAATTATGAGTAATTAACTATGTTCCGGACAAGTTTCGGGTTAACTAGCTAACTTAATAATCAACTAGTCATAAATGCCTTTAGAAACATTAATTCTATAATTTTAGAGTTAATTCTATATAAAATTAGTTTAAATAATATTTTAATGATTTTTATATGATTTCTAAGTATAGTATTGAAGTAGGGGCATAACTGACTAATTGGGAGTTGGAAACCCACAAAATGTGTTCGGTGTCTCGTGGAGCCTGTATGTGATTGTATAGGTCTAAAGGGTCCCACAAGAAATTGAATATAATCTTAAAACATTATCTTGACTAATTAAGTAATATTTTAAGTTCATGAGTAGTGGCTTAATTTAGTTAATTAATTATCTAGGAGCGTCGGGTTTCAGAGGCGTAGACACAGGAGCAAAATTTTATCCTCACATCACGAAACCAGGCAAGATACCTTACCTCCCTCTACAGTTTAATTTCATATTTATAGTTTTCATGTTATTAGTGTATTATCATAGATACTATATTTGTTATAGATTTTACATGATTCATTAGCTTTCTTGTCTACTTGCTTTATCTAGTTTCTACATACCGTGTTCACCAGTTTATGGTCTTGCTTGACTTGACAGTGTAGTTATACTGGACTTGACCATGTCTTGACTGAGTCATACCTTGTCTCACCAGTACCTTGCTTGAGTCGTGTCATAGAACGAGTACGTGTAATTGAACTGCTAAATCCTTGTTATTGTTTACTTGGTACCAGAGAGTCCACTCGGGACGAGGGTGTTTGCCTTGATCTGTTTACATCTGTGAGTCCACACTCGGGACGAAGATGTCAATTATTTTCACCAGAGAGTCCACACTCAGGACGAGGGTGTTGACTTGACTTGCACTAGAGAGTCCACTCGGGACGAGGGTATTTACATCAAAGAGTCCACACTCGGGACAAAGATGTTATACTTGCACCAGAGAGTCCACACTCGGGATGAAGGTTAGTACTAACCAGAGAGTCCACAATCGAGACGAAGGTTAGTGATTAGTTCAAACCTGCGAGTCCACTCGGGACGAGGGTTTGGTATTCCATTGATATCGTGTTCGCTTGTTCATCCAGCAGTTCAGTTACGTGTAGTTGTTCTAGTATTCGTATTCAAGGTCACCTGTCAGTAGCCACTTGTCGTTAGTCACTTATTAGCAGTTTGGTCGTAGTCACTTATTATTTTAAGTATCGTTCCTTGTTATATCTTGTTTATATATTATCGTGCATGATTAAACTGCTAGATAGGCATGTTTATATGTATCTTGCTATGTCCTTTGAGGACCTGATGATCTCTTCAGGTTTAGCGATTGCATGGAGTTAGTGGCAGAGCAGGATAGTAGATGATTGCGATATATGATACAGGTATTAGTCAGTGATTTTACATTGTTATCCTTTCGTGCTTTACATTCCTTATCATGAGTTATCCTGCTTATTGATTCAGTTTAGAGACTCTTGTTGTTTTTCTTGGAGTCTTATCGGACATATATGCTAGTGGGCTGCAGACCACGACACATAGTGTTCATTCATGTTTTGTACACTTATTGTGGATTTGAGATATAGATTTGTTTTGCCATGATTTGGCAGTATACCATAGTCTTGACAGCGTTTACGTATTCGAGAGGGACTGAAGTCCGCTCGATACGTAGCTGGCTTGCTCACGTGCTTGCATCTAAAAAGCGGGTGCGGGTCGTGACATATTTTGACATGGAATAACAAATCAACCAGAAGAAGGGTGGCTTATCAGTTGGACAGGGCACTGGGTAACTGTAACACCCAGTTTTTTAAAATGAGGGTAATTTTGAAATTATAATTATTATTTATTGATATTTATTTCATATTATAATTTTTGGTGATTTTTAATTAATTTTAAACTATTTAAAATCATGACTTATGACTTTGGTGTTTTGCTAGTGAAACCGTAGAGACTGTCTACCCTAGAGCCTAGCCATGTGATTAGGGTATTTCATTTATCATTTTTTTGTTTAAGGGTATTTTTGTCATTTTTGAAATATTTGAATTTAATATATATTATTTGGAATTTAAAGTGATTATTTAGAATGGTGTGATTTAAATATTATTTTAATCAATTGTCTTGTGTTGTGTTTAGCGCTAACCTAGATTGACCTAACCTAGATTAGTCATACCTAGACTTAGCTAGCCATGGTTAGTGATGGTTAGTATTGATTAGTTTTGATTTAGTCATGATAGTTAGAGTTAACTAGGTTGCATTTAAGTCATGTGTGAAACCTAGACTCTAGGCCATTGAATAGGCTAGATGGAATGAGAGCCATTAGATTCACCCCAAAACCCTAACTCCAGCATTTATGACCAGCCTAGGGATCCCCCCAACACTATAAAATCCCTCTCAAAGTTTGTGCCTCCTTTTTATTCATTCCTTCATTTTTCTAAGGAAAGGTTTGTTCTCCATTGAAACTTCTTCATAGTTTATTCAATAGTAGTCCATTTTCATTGCAACTTCTTCCATAGTGATCTAAATTTCCTTCCCCTACTGTTTATGGAGATCATTCTCAAATTTAGGACAATTTGGAGCTTTTGGGTTAGCATGAAAGATCCCCCATTTTGAAGCTTCTTTAGGAGAAGAACACCAATAGGTAACTTCTCATTCTCTCCATAAAATTCCAGTTTTTTTGCATATTTGGACAGCCATAGGAGTCCCCTAACAGTAGGAATTAGTTTCGTGTCTTGGTGGACCCATTTCGTGTCCGTATCGGACACGTATCCAATAGGATACCTAAGTGTTTATAGAAATGCCTCTAAGGAATTTATTTTGTTGTTTTAGAAATCTGTTTGAATAGGATTGTAGATCTAGGGTTGCTCTGTGATTTTTGTGTGGACACTTGGGTGTTTCGTGTCGTGTCGTGTCCACACGAGGGACACGAACACGTTGTCTGTGCACTGTCCCTGTGTCCTACATCACGGGGTCTGTTTCTCACGACACAGGACACGAGGACACACGAAATTTTGGGTGAGTATTGGGGCAGTGACTGCCACCATGCTCCTAAAATTTGGGAGCCTCTCGTTTTGTGTGCGAGGAGAAATCCTCCTCGCACTGGTCGCACTAGCCGTACGCGCGCACTGTACGCGCGGGTAAAACCCCCTCTGATACGCACTGATTGTTTTGACACAACACTGACTCAGTGCAGACCCTTGGACACGTCTCCGTACACCTGACGAACCCCTAGACACAACCACGAGACTTTAGGACACTTGTGTCGTGTCCTATACGTGTTTGAACACGTGCACGATGCTGCGCACTATCCAGTGTGTCGTGTGGTGTTTGAGTGGTTTGGACACGGCTGTGTCCACTTGGTTGGACACGAATGCTTGGGTTGACACGTACACTTAATGTACTTTCATTACCAACCTCTGTATTTGGGTTTTAAATTAATTTTCATTGTTAATTCTTTATTTTCCTATTTAATTTCTGATACACTGACTGTCCCTTTTTACTGTTTTTCCCAGTTTTTATAATTCAACTCTGGCAATCTTTTTAACCTACTATACACTGTTATTTGCATGATATTAAAAGCCTAATTTGTTCTCCTATGTGATTTCTAAGGGTGTGTTAAATTTTGGTTTGAATTGATTGGGTTTGGGCTCACAATTGAATGTTAAGTTTAAGGTCAGTTTGAACTATTTTTTTTTACATTGTAAACCTGAGTTGTTCCCTAAATTTCCTGTGAATAGGAAACCTGAGATTGGTAACACTGTTTATATATGTTAAACTGACATTAGGAACTGTTAAATGGTATCAATGTGTGTATATATGAGTTTGTTTAAACTGTTTGGTTCAATATACAAAAATCTGAGATTTATATTCTATGCCTACACATGTTTACATACATTGATTGTTCTGCTAAATATTGAACCAGGGACACAAATTGCACTGTTATCATACATGTGAACCTGTGTATGTAACTGAGATGGGTTAAAACTGTAAATTCCTCACTGATTGCCTGTAAAACCTGAGAAGCACTGTTTCCCTATTTTTAATCCAAACACATGACAAATGCACATGTTCATATCACCCATTCCTTATTGAAATCTGAGTTCCCCATACAATGTTAGCTGAGGTTTTGATTTTTGGATTCCTGAGAGGGATAGGCTAAATTATGCCATGATTTCAATTGTCTGAGATTCCTGGACTGAGGTTTTAGTTCCTGTGAACTGTCACATGATTCGAATTGTGTGGAATGGAATTTTGGACCTTGAGTAGAGATGGACTGATACTTAGACTATTGTAAATCCTGGGATTCCAATTTTTATTTTTTTTAACTGAATATTGATGCTAAATTGTCATGAATAAATTTATATATATGTATGTTAGACTGAGTTTACATGTTAGTATAGGTGGTTTGATATGAGGAATGAAATATTGATTCGAGCTTGGGTTTTGAATGTAGGTTAACTGTTATTATTCACTGTATGAACCTGAAATCTGGGTTTCCATTTCCATGATAATTAGTTATTAATCCAGAAGTATCTACTCACTGTTTTCCTGATATATATACTGTCACACTAATCACTCTTTCACTCACACACTTTGTCACACACAAACACTGTACATAGGTTCTAGCCTCCACTGTTTTTAGGGTAACTTGACAACCACACCATGTCCCACACTCTAAGACTCTATTAACACATTTTTTTTACCTAATGTCACCAACACACTACTCTACAACCCTCACACACACACACACACACACAGAGGACACAAAACCTGAGACTGAGTCCTAGTGATTGAATGTGACTTGGTAAGGATTCTAGTGTTGATTTTAAGTTCAAAATCAGAGGAATTGATGAGTTTACTAATATTCAAATGAGATGGTTATGCATGAATCTGAGTTATGTACACATATCACACACTGTTAGTTTCCATTTTCCTGAGATTATTGTAATGCACTGTCATGGTTTAATTAAAACCTGAGAATTGGTTGTTAAGAATGGAGTTTGGCTCATTGCAATTGAACTGAGCCTGTAAACTGAAACCAGGGGTTTGATCCTCTAGTTAATTCACTCACATTTCCTGAGTTACATTCTTACTTTACTTCTATTTTCTTTAAACTGAAATTAGCTTTAGGTTATGAGCTGATACCCATTCATAAATCTGTCAAATGTGAACTGTTACACTGATTACCATGCCACTGCTCTTTTTAACATGGTTTACTGATTTTCTATGCCTAAAACAAGTACTCATGTTCCTCTTATTGAACAGAACTGGAAATTGGTTACCTTCCTTCTTAGAACTGAGATTTTTATAATGTACACACACATGGTATGTTTGACAATCTCACACACACACACATCACATGTTATCCTCTCTCTATGTAAATACAATGCATGTACATATTTCTATATATGTAGTGTGCCTATAGCTATTTATAGCATGTCTAACCTATGTGTATATGTGTGTGAAGTGTAAGGAATTTCTATATGTGTGATAGCTATGTGTTTAGGCACATATCCTATTGTGTATGTAGATATATATATATACATACATGTGTATATAGATAGGTATTTATGTGGGTACAAAGATATAGGGCCTAGTGTTGAATTCTCTCTCATGTACACATCTATGTCCACACACACACATAGCTTACATGTTAGTTCCTTCCTCTCTTTTTATATATATATAATGTTGAATATGCATGAATAGGATGTGCCTTGATATGTGCTTGTGTTTGGCTTGTATAGCCTTGTGATTGGTGTGTGATTGCTAGACTAGGCTTGGTTAGGCCTAGTAAGACTTATTAGACTTATTTGGGTCAGTGTTGACCTAGTTTGACTAGTGTAGTTGACTAGAGTTGACCAAGTGTTGACTTTAGTCTAGTTTGACCTAGACAGTATGCAGATGCATTGTAGATTACTATTATCATCCCCTGTATACATCTTGACTTGTGTTGCTCTAACTAGGAGTCAGGTATCTCATCTCGGACAGTACATTTACTTCAGACATTCAGATACGAGGCGAGTACATTCTCTGATCATTTCATATCCTGCTTAGAATTATTTCCTACATTAAATTACTTTACTTGTGCTGTCACGACATTATCACGGATTAGTACTACACGGATCTTGTACTCCTGTGCTTTCACCATACATGTACAACTTTTTAGTGTAGATCATGTACATCTTTTTAGTGTAGATCATGTACAACTTTTTAGTGTAGATCATGTACAACTTTTTAGTGTAGATCATGTACAACTCTTTAGTGTAGATCATGTACAACTTTGTAGTGTAGATCATGTACAACTCTGTAGTGTAGATCATGTACAACTCTTTAGTGTAGATCATGTACAAATCTGTTCCGTTCACATGTGCTATCCTGTACTCTGACTCACTAGCCACTGTTAGTTCCTTACTTATAGTAGATATTTCTATTACAGTTTTCTCTCTCTGTTTACATATTGTATTCTTCAGCACCTGTATCTTACTTTACTGCATGATTATATTTTCTAACCTGCTATGAACTGTTGAGATGTACTGTACTTGCTCCCGTCCTGACTGGACCTGTTGAAAATTTTACAGAGGATGATGAGGAACCCTGCACCCCTTACCTTGGAGCTTGCCTAGATGACACTCGCGACCTGGACCCCTGGGGAGGTTCAGGCAGCTGCTGAGGACGATACCTTGCTTAGTATAGATAGCTTAGATTGTTTCCTTTTCATGTTTAGTTGTTGTCCTGGATTCCAGAGTTGTGTATATTTTAGAGATGTTGAGACTTGTATTTCATTTCTGTTATACCTCAGTTGAGGATTCTCTTATCTATTTTATCGTGCCATATTCTATCTCTAGATTATGATTGAGTTGTACCTCTGTGTTGGCCTCCTTAGGGAGAGCATTCATATTATGTTAGTTATAGTTCATGACCTAGAACAGCGTTCTACCGCCGACACTGCGGCGTAGGCTGGGCGTTGTTACGTTCTCGTACCCTCACAGTGGGTGCGGGTCGTGACACGTTTTTAGTGGTGGCCCATGCAGGTCGAGTTTATGTAGTGGTATTCGAACTAGAGTATCACTACAGCCTGCAGTAGGATTAGGATATTTTAGGAGGTACTCAATCACATTAGGAAAAACTCTTAATCCGATTCCTTTTGTCTAAAATTGTTGCTTATTGACTTCCTTTGAATATAAACTATTCTCCTTTGAATTTTCGCTTCATTCTCAGAAATTGCTTCTTGTTTTGATCTGTCTTCATGAAGGTTATGAAGACCCGATCTCATCACTTCGGTTCGGAGGATACTATCGAGAGGCTGGCCACCTCTCGTCATGTTCATCAGGGCCTCGAGACCGCAGCTCTTGTTGTGCCGACTCAGGTTGGCATTTCTGCTACATTGGAGGTGCACCTCTATCTGTACAGAGATTTTCTCCCGTTATTTCTGATTTCTCTCAGCAGCGGTGATTCATGCAGCATCAGCAGCAGACTAGGGGAAACTAGCAGGGCGAGCTATCGTCAGGACAGTCAAGGATGTACAGACCATTGGAGATCTTGCTGCAAGTTCCGTCCTTCTCAATTCCATTCCCGAAAATTGTCTTTTATAACTACCTTGAAATCCGATTCCATCTGTTCCTTGTTGATTAGTTAACTTTGTCATATTGTTCTTTTGTTATGTTTGTTTTTCTTCTGAGAAAATCATATGGGCTAGGTTACCTAAATCATGGGATCTAGAATCTTCGATAGTCGTGATAGTTGGCATAGTGAGGACACGTAGTCAGACTTTGGATGTATTTCTCGGGTATAGGAATTTAAGGTTTTTGTCGTCGCATGCGGCAATGCGAAAATTTTAAATACCATGAACCTAGGGGTACGTACCCTAGTCGAGGACTCTGTGATTATCGTAGCCTTGCTCACTAACACGACGAAGATTCTGAGTATCATAATTTTGGACAGACGCATATGATTATCTAACAGTATGTTTGAGACTTTGATTGTGGGGTGTTTGACCTAGAAGGACTACTATCATTTTAATTTCGAGGACAAAATTTTTATAAGGTGGGTAGGATTGTAACACCCAGTTTTCTAAAATGATGGTAATTTTAAAATTTTGAAATTATAATTATTATTTATTGATATTTATTTCATATTATAATTTTTGGTAATTTTTAATTAATTTTAAACTATTTAAAATTATGACGTATGACTTTGGTGTTTTGCTAGTGAAACCGTAGAGACTGTCTACCCTAGAGCCTAGCCATGTGATTAGGGTATTTCATTTATCATTTTTTTGTTTAAGGGTATTTTTGTCATTTTTGAAATATTTAAATTTAATATATATTATTTGGAATTTAAAGTGATTATTTAGAATGGTGTGATTTAAATATTATTTTAATCAATTGTCTTGTGTTGTGTTTAGCCCGAACCTAGATTGACCTAACCTAGATTAGTCATACCTAGACTTAGCTAGCCATGGTTAGTGATGGTTAGTATTGATTAGTTTTGATTTAGTCATGATAGTTAGAGTTAACTAGGTTGTATTTAAGTCATGTGTGAAACCTAGACTCTAGGCCATTGAATAGGCTAGATGGAATGAGAGCCACTAGATTCACCCCAAAACCCTAACCCTAGCATTTATGACCAGCCTAGGGATCCCCCCAACACTAAAATCCCTCTCAAAGTTTGTGCCTCCTTTTTATTCATTCCTTCATTTTTCTAAGGAAAGGTTTGTTCTCCATTGAAACTTCTTCATAGTTTATTCAATAGTAGTCCATTTTCATTGCAACTTCTTCCATAGTGATCTAAATTTCCTTCCCCTACTGTTTATGGAGGTCATTCTCAAATTTGGGACAATTTGGAGCTTTTGGGTTAGCATGAAGGATCCTCCATTTTGAAGCTTCTTTAGAAGAAGAACACCAATAGGTAACTTCTCATTCTCTCCATGAAATTCTAGTTTTCTTGCATATTTGGACAGCCCTAGGAGTCCCCTAACAGTAGGAATTAGTTTCGTGTCTTGGTGGACCCATTTCGTGTCCGTATCGGACACGTATCCAATAGGATACCTAAGTGTTTGTAGAAATGCCTCTAAGGAATTTATTTTGTTGTTTTAGAAATCTGTTTGAATAGGATTGTAGATCTAGGGTTGCTCTGTGATTTTTGTGTGGACACTTGGGTGTTTCGTGTCGTGTCGTGTCCACACGAGGGACACGAACACGCTGTCTGTGCACTGTCCCTGTGTCCTGCATCACGGGGTCTGTTTCTCACGACACAGGACACGAGGACACACGAAATTTTGGGTGAGTGTTGGGGCAGTGACTGCCACCATGCTCCCAAAATTTAGGAGCCTCTCGTTTTGTGTGCGAGGAGAAATCCTCCTCGCACTGGTCGTACTAGCCGCGCGCGCGCACTGTACGCGCGGGTAAAACCCCCTCTGATACACACTGATTATTTTGACACGACACAACACTGACTCAGTGCAGACACTTGGACACGTCCCCGTACACCTGACGAACCCCTAGACACGACCACGAGACTTTAGGACACTTGTGTCGTGTCCTATACGTGTTTGAACACGTGCACGACGCTGCGCACTATCCAGTGTGTCGTGTGGTGTTTGAGTGGTTTGGACACGGCTGTGTCCACTTGGTTGGACACGAATGCTTGGGTTGACACGTACACTTAATGTACTTTCATTACCAACCTCCGTATTTGGGTTTTAAATTAATTTTCATTGTTAATTCTTTATTTTCCCTTTTAATTTCTGATACACTAACTGTCCCTTTTTACTGTTTTTCCCAGTTTTCATAATTCAACTTTGGCAATCTTTTTTAACCTACTATACATTGTTATTTGCATGATATTAAAAGCCTAATTTGTTCTCCTATGTGATTTCTAAGGGTGTGTTAAATTTTGGTTTGAATTGATTGGGTTTGGGCTCACAATTGAATGTTAAGTTTAAGGTCAGTTTGAACTGTTTTTTTTTACATTGTAAACCTAAGTTATTCCCTAAATTTCCTGTGAATAGGAAACCTGAGATTGGTAACACTGTTTATATATGTTAAACTGACATTAGGAACTGTTAAATGGTATCAATGTGTGTATATATGAGTTTGTTTAAACTGTTTGGTTCAATACACAAAAATCTGAGGTTTATACTCTATGCCTACACATGTTTACATACATTGATTGTTATACTAAATATTGAACCTGGGACACAAATTGCACTGTTATCATACATGTGAACCTGTGTATGTAACTGAGATGGGTTAAAACTGTAAATTCCTCACTGATTGCCTGTAAAACCTGAGAAGCACTGTTTCCCTATTTTTAATCCAAACACATGACAAATGCACATGTTCATATCACCCATTCCTCATTGAAATTTGAGTTCCCCATACAATGTTAGCTGAGGTTTTGATTTTTGGATTCCTGAGAGGGATAGGCTAAATTATGCCATGATTTCAATTGTCTGAGATTCCTGGACTGAGGTTTTAGTTCCTGTGAACTGTCACATGATTCGAATTGTGTGGAATGGAATTTTGGACCTTGAGTAGGGATGGACTGATACTTAGACTATTATAAATCCTGGGATTCCAATTCCTATTTTTTTAACTGAATATTGATGCTAAATTGTCATGAATAAATTTATATATATGTATGTTAGACTGAGTTTACATGTTAGTATAGGTGGTTTGATATGAGGAATGAAATATTGATTCGAGCTTGGGTTTTGAATGTAGGTTAACTGTTATTATTCACTGTGTGAACCTGAAATCTGGGTTTCCATTTCCATGATAATTAGTTGTTAATCCAGAAGTATCTACTCACTGTTTTCCTGATATATATACTGTCACATTAATCACTCTTTCACTCACACACTTTGTCACACACAAACACTGTACACAGGTTCTAGCCTCCACTGTTTTCAGGGTAACTTGACAACCACACCATATCCCACACTCTAAGACTCTATTGACACATTTCCTTTTACCTAATGTCACCAACACACTACTCTACAACCCTCACACACACACACACAGAGGACACAAAACCTGAGACTGAGTCCTTGTGATTGAATGTGACTTGGTAAGGATTCTAGTGTTGATTTTAAGTTCAAAATCTGAGGAATTGATGAGTTTACTAATATTCAAATGAGATGGTTATGCATGAATCTGAGTTATGTACGCATATCACACACTGTTAGTTTCCATTTTCCTGAGATTATTGTAATGCACTGTCATGGTTTAATTAAAACCTGAGAATTGGTTGTTAAGAATGGAGTTTGACTCATTGCAATTGAACTGAGCCTGTAAACTGAAACCAGGGGTTTGATCCTCTAGTTAATTCACACACATTTCCTGAGTTACATTCTTACTTTACTTCTATTTTCTTTAAGCTGAAATTAGCTTTAGGTTATGAGCTGATACCCATTCATAAATCTGTCAAATGTGAACTGTTACACTGATTGCCATGCCACTGCTCTTTTTAACATGGTTCACTAATTTTCTATGCCTAAAACAAGTACTCATGTTCCTCTTATTGAACAGAACTGGAAATTGGTTACCTTCCTTCTTAGAACTGAGATTTTTATAATGTACACACACATGGTATGTTTGACAATCTCACACACACACATCACATGTTATCCTCTCTCTATGTAAATACAATGTATGTACATATTTCTATATATGTAGTGTGCCTATAGCTATTTATAGCATGTCTAACCTATGTTTATATGTGTGTGAAGTGTAAAAAATTTCTATATGTGTGATAGCTATGTGTTTAGGCACATATCCTATTGTGTATGTAGATATATATATATATATATATATATATATATATATATATATATATATATATATATATATATATATATATATATATATACATACATGTGTATATAGATAGGTATTTATGTGGGTACAAAGATATAGGGCCTAGTGTTGAATTCTCTCTCATGTACACATCCATGTTCACACACACACATAGCTTACATGTTAGTTCCTTCCTCTCTTTTATATATATATATAATGTTGAATATGCATGAATAGGATATGCCTTGATATGTGCTTGTGTTTGGCTTGTATAGCCTTGTGATTGGTGTGTGATTGCTAGACTAGGCTTGGTTAGGCCTAGTGAGACTTATTAGACTTGTTTGGGTCAGTCTTGACCTAGTTGACCTAGTTTGACTAGTGTAGTTGACTAGAGTTGACCAAGTGTTGACTTTAGTCTAGTTTGACCTAGACAGCATGCAGATGCATTGTAGATTACTATTATCATCCCCTGTATATATCTTGACTTGTGTTACTCTAACTAGGATTCAGGTATCTCATCTCGGACAGTACATTTACTTCAGACATTCAGATACGATGCGAGTATATTCTCTGATCATTTCATATCCTGCTTAGAATTATTTCCTGCATTAAATTACTTTACTTGTGCTGTCACGACATTATCACGGATTAGTACTATACGGATCTTGTACTCCTGTGCTTTCACCATACATGTACAACTTTTTAGTGTAGATCATGTACAACTTTTTAGTGTAGATCATGTACAACTTTTTAGTGTAGATCATGTACAACTTTTTAGTGTAGATCATGTACAACTCTTTAGTGTAGATCATGTACAACTCTGTAGTGTAGATCATGTACAACTCTGTAGTGTAGATCATGTACAACTCTTTAGTGTAGATCATGTACAAATCTGTTCCGTTCACATGTGCTATCCTGTACTCTGACTCACTAGCCACTGTTAGTTCCTTACTTATAGTAGATATTTCTATTACAGTTTTCTCTCTCTGTTTACATACTATATTCTTCAGCACCTGTATCTTACTTTACTGCATGATTATATTTTCTAACTTGCTATGAACTGTTGAGATGTACTGTACTCGCTCCCGTCCTGACTGGACCTGTTGAAAATTTTACAGAGGATGATGAGGAACCCTGCACCCCTTACCTTGGAGCTTGCCTAGATGACACTCGCGACCTGGACCCCTGGGAAGGTTCAGGCAGCTGCTGAGGACGATACCTTGCTTAGTATAGATAGCTTAGATTGTTTCCTTTTCATGTTTAGTTGTTGTCCTGGATTCCAGAGTTGTATATATTTTAGAGATGTTGAGACTTGTATTTCATTTCTGTTATACCTCAGTTGAGGATTCTCTTATCTATTTTATCGTGCCATATTCTATCTCTAGATTATGATTGAGTTGTACCTCTGTGTTGGCCTCCTTAAGGAGAGCATTCATATTATGTTAGTTATAGTTCATGACCTAGAACAGCGTTCTACCGTCGACACTGCGGCGTAGGCTGGGCGTTGTTACGTTCTCGTACCCTCACAGTGGGTGCGGGTCGTGACAGTAACCAGGAATGGTTCCATCTTTTTCCGGATCAGAAAGTGGTAGGTTTGGCGGTAGGCACAAGTGACCACTCCCCGCTATCGGTGAGTTTAACGAACGTGCCCCGTATTCGAGCCAGGCCATTTCGATACAACAATAAGTGGAAGCATATGGAGGGCTACCATGAAGTTGTGAAGATCGACATGCAGCCGGCCACCAAGGGAAACATCCAGTTCCAACTTGTGAGTAGACTTAAAAATATTAAGTTTGCTCTTAAGCGGTGGAACATGGCGAGCACAAAGTCGAACTTGGAAGAAGAGGAAGCCAATCTTAGCCGAGTGCAAAGTCAGCTGCAAGATGACGTGAGCAATTTGAGGATAGCTGAGGAAGAGCAACAACTTATACAAAAAATAAGCAAACTCCGAATGCTTGAAGAGATAGAATTGGCGGAAAGGGCCAAGTGTGAATGGTTACAAAAGGGAGATAAATGTACAAAATACTTCTATGATGTTGTCCGCATGAGACACCACCGGAACTACATGGAAAAGGTTATTGGGCCAGATGGACGAGAGACAACGACAGTCAAAGAGTTGCAGTCGAAAGCGATCAAGTATTTCTCTGAACTGTACAATCAAAATCATTATTGTACTAGTTTCTCGAAAATTATTTGTAAAAAAATTATCACAAATCATGGAAACAATATACTTCGGAGGACGGTTGAAATGTCGGAGCTAGAAGAGATTATCAAGAAAGTAGATCCGACGAAGGCACCGGGGCCGGATGGGTTTGGGAGCGACTTCTACAAGACGCACTGGGAGGACATCAAATTTTAGGTGCTATATTTGGTACAGGATTTTTTTCAGAATCATCGGATGCTTAAAGAACTAAATCATACCTTTCTTTCCCTCATTCCGAAGGAGGGAGCGACGAATCTTGGGGACTATAGAACTATTGCTTGCTGTAATTTTCTGTATAAAATTGTTACACATCTCATGTGCAAGAGGATGGAATCAGTAATGCAGGGGCTAATCTCGGAGAATCAGGAAGCGTTCATAAAAGGAAGATCTATAGCGGATAACAATTTGTTGGCTCATGAGTTGATATGAGACTTCAACAAACCAGGGGTAAGTGAGCATGCCTGAAGCTGGATCTTCGGAAGGCGTACGATATAGTTAATCGAGATTTCATTTGCCACATTATGTTGGCAATGGGATTCGATACTGATTGGGTTGATATGGTGCGGGCGTGCATATCTACGGCCACATTCTCGATGCTGATCAAGGGAATGCCATGTGGGTACTTCAAGAGTAATAGAGGGATTTAGCAGGGGGATCCATTGTCCCCGTATCTGTTTACTATTGTGATGGAGTATTTTTCTTGTCTCATGGAGATCGTCGTAACCCAGAAGCATATTGTTCTATTACAAAAGAGGGTGGAACCAATAGTGTCCCACCTTATAAATGCAAATGACTTGTTGGTGTTTATGGAGCCTTCAAAGAAAGGCGTGGAAGAACTAGAACAAGTGATGACAGCGTTCGGTGCGCTAACGGGACTTCAACTGAATCAGAAAAAAAGTAGCAAATACTTTAATAAGCATTGCCCGCACCAATTAGAGTTTGCGCATGCCATTAGAATAAACAAGGGTGAATTGCCTGTCAGGTATCTCGAGATACCAATGTGCATTAATTATGCTCGAGATGCAGACTGTCAGACTATGGTGGACTACGTTCAGAGAAGAACAAAGGGGTGGCATACACACAATCTCTCGTTCGGGGGGCGGATAGAATTGATTCGGTCAGTAATCATGGGAATAGATATTTATTGGCTTCAAGCTATTGTGCTATCAACAAAAACGATAGATAAAATTGAGAAGATATGCTCAAATTTTGTGTGGAGAGGTGGCATTCACTCCATACGATGGGAGACGCTGTACCGGCCGAAGGACGAGGGAGGGGTTGGTCTACCTTCATTGCGCACCTTGCGTGATGTAGCGGCTATAAGAATCACGTGGAAGTTTGTTAGAGGGGAATCACTGTGGGCTAGATGGATGCACGAAAAGTATAGGAGAGGAAGTAATGTCTGGGCCATAAAAAGCAACAGTAACTATTCAGTTACTTGTAGAACTATTCTGCGTACAAGAGGCATTCTTAAGCAGCACTTAGAGCGGGTTTTCAAAGATGGAGAAGGCACGGATCTATGGTACTATCCATGGATCGGCCATGCAAGTCTGGCCGAGAGGGGAGGAGAGTATACGCAGGAGTTTGTACGGGCGGGGGTACGTGTTAGTAGTATACTCGTTGATGGAGTATGGCATCCGGAGAGACACTGTGTGGCACGACGGGTCGGCGACATAATTCGACTGACTAAAGTAGATAAAAAATAGAATGGGGATCATTGGAGATGGGAGGGGGCACCTACAGGGACTTTCGAACATAGGCGGGTATACAGTGCACTTCGAGAAGTTCACCCTAAAATCGATAACATGGCCTTTATATGGGTTAAAAGAGCCACGAAGAAAATGCAGTATTGTATGTACAAGATATTGACTGGAAGACTCCTTACGATGGACAAATTACAGAGGTTTGGAGTAGAGATATCCAAGCCACAGTGTGCCTTATGTGAACAACAGGAAGAAAGTAGTCAGCACTTGTTTACGAAGTGCTCAGTTTCGAAGGTTGTGTGGGGGATACAGAGGGATAAGCTCGGGTTACGCAGAAGTGGGGATACAAACATATGGAGTATTTTAGCTACCATCACGCAGGAGCGTCATCGGGGAAGTGATTGGGTCTCAGAAGCTCGAATTAGAGTTGCGATGACAGTTTGGCACATATGGAAGGCGCGTAATGATCGTATCTTTGAAGATCGTCGAATATCGGATATTGGCATTTCACATAATATTGATAGAGATGCTATGTAGTTGAAGACTTGATGTCTCTCTAATAGAGCATCGTTGTACTTTATTTTATTTTTCTTTCTCAATGGAATTATCTTCTTCCAATATATATATATATATATATATATATATATATATATATATATATATATATATATATATATATATATTACAACTAATAGCACATTAATTGGTATTTAAACAAAAAATAAATATGACAAAAATTAGGGTGTTTACAGGTGAGGCCGACGAGCTAAGCTCCCCCGTCCAGGCGGTCGTCGACTTTGAGGGAGGTTGGTGGTGGTGGCGAGGACGGCGGCTCGAGCACCCCCACTCTTGAACCCCTCCTCCATATCAAAAGCGTGTGAACGAACGTTCCCTAGCGCTCCGACCGCCCTCTCATGTAGCCGCTCTTCGAACTCGACTCCCCCTTGGCCGAAAATGCCACTGCGATACTCGTCGACTGCTTCATACCACCTCCCCCCCTCACGTGCTCTGGCAGCCTCAGCTTGAACCGGTCGGCTGCCGCGCTGCTCGCCACATAGCCCGTTGTGTTCGACCTTCCGATCTTCCAGAGGTCTATCGCCAACTCAGCGACCCGAGGCTCTTCCGTCGCGGCCGACGCGACCGAGAGATCCGCTCGGCAAACCGGACAGGTGACAGAGGTGGGAAACAAGGAGAGAGAGAAAGATAGAGATAGTTGGGACTTGGGGGGTTGGGAGGGAGGGCCCCACATATTTGGGGAAATAACTATGAGAAAAAGTGATTTTCTTTGATTTCTGAAAGCTCTGTTATAACATGACTTTGGGAAAGAAAATTTTAAAAATATTTTGGTAATGAGAGCGGCCAAACACTATTTTTTCTCATCCATTCATTTATACTCCGAAAAGTGTATTAAAAATGTTAACCATACAGACCCTAAATCTCTAAACATTAATCATGTTTTTAATGGTTACTTAGTAGATAGTTCCATTTGAGACTATTTCTAAAGTTTCAAACTAAACTAATAGAGCTTCGAAGCAAATTAGTTCCGTTTGGAACGAAAGGACTACCAAAATTTGACAATTTTGAAAATAAATATTTTAGCAAATCTTTCCATTCAAAATATGGAAACTAACACATACCCTCACTAATGAATACCTTTATTTTTGTACGTAACAGTTAAAAACTAAGATATACCTCCAATTAAACATAATACCTATTAGGAGGTGTTTGGTATGTGAAATAATGTATAGCCGAGAATTCTATAATTTCGGGAATCAAATTTTCGGTAATTAAATTTTCTGAAAAATTATATTCCATGTTTGGTGAATATATAAATTTTTCGAAAAAGGGTAACAAACTGAAATTAAAAATAACAAAAGGAAAAAGTTGAAAAAATGAAAAAGATAATAATCATTCTTACAAAAATGTTAAAGATAAAAATTGGAAGAAAAAAAAATCTTATTTTAAAAGATTTAAAACTTGAAAAAAAAATGAAAGTGAAAAATAAAAACAAGCAAAAAAAACAAAAATATTCCCAGACAAAAAAATTATACCGATCTATGCATAAGGGATATAATTTACATGTTTTGTAGCTAAATTATTTATCAAGATATTCGTAATTCATGGAAATTTTTTATAACCTAAAACAAACATATAAATAAGTTCCCACTTTAAATTTTTTTCTCGAATAAATAAATACTGTGTAGCAAACGTCCCAAGCAAGCCTCAATCCAACGGAAGAAAGGGCTAGCATTTAGATCCTGGATTTTATACAAATTTAGAGTTTAAGCTCTCATTTATCAAATTAGAGAGTTTAGGTCCTGTATTTTTATTTTTTTGTTTCTTTTTTCCATTATATCCTCCCAAACCTATATATATATGTAAATTTTATTATCAAACATGAAGACGGATATAATATAAAAAAGGAAACAAAAAATTAAAAATTTACAATCTAAATATGTCAGAACTTAAACTCTAAACTGACATAAAATCCATGGTCTAAACACTAATTACCGAAAAAAAGAAAAAGAAAAAAAATTTAGTCCAAACAACAGAAGAGGAGAGAAATTGTCCACAACAATTTCAAATAAGGGCCTAATAGGCCCAATAGATACTGTATATATAATCCCCTCCCCGCCCCTGTCGTCGTTGCTAAACCTAATTCTTCGCCGCCGCCGCTTTTCCGAGAAACTCTAGAAAGAAGGGGGAAAATGGTACTTTTATAATTCTTTAGAAAATTCGCAACTTTTCTTCTTTTGTTTTCTTAGATTTCTCTGTTGATTCATCTTCTCGTTCGATTCTCCCTCGACCCAGGCACCGAAGAAGGAGAAGGCCCCTCCACCGTCTTCTAAGCCCGCGAAGTCCGGCGGCGGGAAGCAGAAGAAGAAGGTTCGCTCCACTCCAAAATTAGGGTTAGGGTTATGATATTTTGTTTGTTTGTTTGTTTGTGGTGCTTAGATTAGATCCGGTTGGAATTTGTGTGTGTCCAGAAATGGAGCAAGGGGAAGCAGAAGGAGAAGGTGAACAACGCGGTCCTCTTCGATCAGGCCAGCTACGAAAAGATGATCGCCGAGGTCCCCAAGTACAAGCAGATCACTCCGTCCGTGCTCTCCGAGAGGCTCAGGGTATAAAGATCCAAACTTTTTGTTTTGTTTTATATTGTCATAGAAAAGATTTGATTGTTAACGAGCTACAAGTAGCTTGGTATCAATTGTATTCATTATGATCAGTGCATGTGTATTTTGATTATGTTCTGTTGCCTAGTTTGCGGTTATGCTTTCGGCTATGTTGCATTAACGCGACACAAAAACAATATCGATTTTGGTATGTTTGGAGTGTGTTGTCCAACATAATACGGACACGACACCGGTTTCCGGAGTATCCGTAGAACTTGCATTTACACGGAGAACTTACAATTAACTTCAAGATTTTTTGAGAGACTTGTATTGTTTTACCAATATTACATGAAAATCTGATTTGTGGTATATCTATAGTGAGATTTTCCTTGGTAAAGTTGCAAAATTCGAAATAAAAAACTTATTATCCAATTTAATCGACACCTTAGATCATTTAAGTAACAAGGGCTAACCGGTAACATATTTCTGGTGGAATTGTGCTATTTATGTGGTTTTCCATTTTCTTATGTAGACGCAAGGCAAAATTTCTTGATGCACAGTGAGGTCTAGGTCTTGCCTAGGACTGGCGTGTCCTAACCATTATAACTAGTGATAGTTGATGTACAAACATTGGTGTGTGATATTTTAACAATTATAACTAGTGATAGTTGATGTACAAACATAGCCTAACTCGTATGTTACATTTCCTGCATATATATGTGCTCTGTTGAAATTCCTCGATTGGCAGCAGTCTAGGTGTTTTGACTAGGTAGTGGGAAGGACATTTATTTCTGAAGTCTTAATTTCAACTAAACACACTCAACTATCATAATTTTTCAACTTGATACTTTCATATTATACCACTAGGTAGTGGGAAGGACATTTATTTTTGAAGTCTTAATTTCAACTAAACACACTCAACTATCATAATTTTTCAACTTGATACTTTCATATTATACCACTAAATACATTGGAAAGAAAAATTAACAAGAATTGTAATTTTCCCAAGGAAAGGAAACACCAAGGAATTTATTTACTTTCCCTTTCCGTGAACCAAACGAGGCCTAATAGAATTGATGGAAAATATTAAATGGCAGAAATAACCCTACCACTTTTAATATGGCTGATCCTCCCCTTTCATTAGAATTAGAAAAAGAAAAAAAATGAAACCAAATTTCTAATCCCACATTCTCCAAAGTTCCTCTGCCATGGCTTCCTCCATCCTCGGAGTCTCCTTCATCAGACCCTCCACCTGACCTTCTCTGACATGCCCCACTTCTCCCTCAAGAAACCCTCCTCACATTTTCCTTTCAAATTGAGCTGATCAATGCATAAATAAAGCATTTGTGGGCATCCCACAAAGACCGCCAAGGGGCTCGATGGGTTCCCTGGGATCCGGTCACAGTCCGGCTTGATCAGGAAAATATCCACCCCTCTTCGCGAGCCCGCCATCCCATACTTAACCGAGGGCCTCTTCGACCTCTCCCTGTGGAGCTCCTGTCCGATCGGCGTCGATGCTGCCTGAGGCCTCCTCGAGCCTGGATCCCGAGGTTGGGGGTTTGCCATCTCTTCCTCTGGAACCCTTGTCCATGGATAGAGCTTATCGGCACACGCCGTTCTCCATTAGACCCTAGTTACTATTGGTGAAGGAATCAAAGAGAGGGAGAGAGAGAGAGAGAGAGAGCGCCGAGAATTGGATAATTCTAGAGAGAAAATAGTGATGAATGGAATTGGGGGACGTATTATGGAGGATGTTGGTTGGTGCTTTTTTTCCCCAGGAGTGAGGAGATGTGAGATGTGGATGTTTATTTGCAAATAAAAGAAGAATCTGTGTATCAAAATAGAGTTTTATGGAAAAATTGTAGTGACATTATATTATGTTCATCTCAATTTTTTGTTTTTTGTTATGGTCCTAAAAACTGTTTTGATTGTGTTAATCGCAGTGTTGTAAAAATCCCTCTAGGCGGGCGACTAGTCCCTGACTAGTCGCTAGTCGGCCGCCGCCGACTCGACTAGGGGCTAGTCCCCGACTAGTCACTTGTCGGCCACCGTCGACTCGATTAGGGGCTGGTCCATCCAAAAATTAGCTAAATTGGTACTAGTCTGGGCTGCCGTCGTCGACTCTTTGCTTTGTTGCTGCCTTTTTCTATTTTTGAAAAAAGTGACTAGTCTACTCTTTTTTTATTTTTATTTTTGCTTTGTTATCTCTGTGCTACTGTTGTTGTGGCTCTTTTTTTAATTTTTGCTTGTTACTTTTTTTTGCTTTTGCTTGCTACTGCGACTGTAACTCTCCGTACAAAATAGTAAGTTGTTAACATATTATTTAAATATTTATCGAAATAGAAATTTATGCAAAATAATGAATAAGAAAATGCACTGTAGTCTGCGATAATTAAAAGTTCAACAATTAACATATTATTTTTTAAAATATTTTTATAACATATTACATATATATATATATATATATATATATTCATTAAAAATTCTAAACCGACTAATCCGACTAGTCCCCGAGTAGTCCGATTAATCTATAGTCCCCACGAACCGACTAGCGGCCGACTAGCGATTTTTACAACCTTGGTTAATCGTGATGTGTTTATTGGGAGTGATAGTGTTGTGAAAATAAACTATTATTGTTAAGAATGGCAAGTTATCAGGGATAATTTGGTCAAAAAAGCACCTTTTTCTGTTGGGACAAAAAAATTAGTTGCTGACTAACAGACGGGTAGCAACTTCAAACTACTCAATAGCTGAGGGTATTTAGTGGTATAATCTGAAAGAATATGGTATCAAAAGTTGAAAATTTAGGATACTTGAGGGTATTTAGTTGAAATTAAGCCTTTATTAACTATAACATTCTAATTAGTGATAATATCTATAAACACATCATCTCTTTAGATGACATTCCTTGATAGGCAGTGGGTTCTAGGTATTGAATAGGAATGCCGTTGAATCATACAAGTATAACATTCTAATTAGTGATATTATCTATAAACACACAATATCCTGATTCTTTGTTGGAATCTGGAGCTTGGACATTTGGTTGACTTATGTAGTGTGAATCCAACCAAATTCAACCGGTTAAACCATGCATGTTGAATTACACTACACGAATACGAATGAAGTGTAACACTTGTGGGTTCAATAGCAATTTAGTGCATGGAATCTGATTAAGTCCGTTACTCTATTGAATAACTTTTTCAGTAACAATAATAATGTTTTGTTATCTACTTTAACTAATACGAAGAAATATTTCAGCCATTTCCCATATTCAGTATCAAAAGCATAATTAAATCGATATATTTTATTAATTCGGAACTAAAAATTGATAAATTATTTATCAGTAATAGTCAAATTAGATTAAAAAAAATATGTTATTGGAAATTTGCTCGAAATGGATACAGACTCTTGTTAGCTTTAGATATATTTTTTATAACTTGTATGCAAAACAAAGAGATTATTTCGTTATTCTAAGTGGCCGAAATTCAGACTAGAGAGTCCACTCTTGGTTACATTTTTTCCTTCCTTTCCCCTATGCAATTAGAAATTGGAGCATACAAGTTAGTTATATAGAGCCCAAGTGGCTTGTAGAATCTAGTTATCTTTGGCAGTCTCAGATTCTTGCTCAGTTTAAGTATTAGCACCGTTTTATATTATGTAGCAACTTTCATCCTTTGATTATCTAAAGGTCTTTCTTGTTATGTTGTAACATGAAAATTGGGAGAGGAAAAGGAGGGGGACAATGGAACTGTAGTGCTCCAAAATGGACCAGTTTCAAATGAACGAGAGGAATTGGGAGAGAGGAGAAGGATCCGAGGGGAGGAATTGGGAGAGAAAGGAGGGGGACAATGTGAATTGTAGTGTCAAAAGGAACTCCAAAATGGACAAATACTCAAATGAACACCAATAGTGGGAATTGAGGCCCACTTCCACAAAAAGTGGATTTCCACTCCCTTCTGTGAACCAAACAGCCCCATGGAAGGAGACACCTACCCCGACAGAAAGTATGTCTTGCTAGTTGAAACGCAAAGGCACGGGAATTATACCAAGTTGCCTCATGTTTTACTTAGAGTAGGTAGCGACTGGAATTACTTCAGAAATTCTTGTGATAAGGCCATCGCCAATGGGGGTTTCTGTCTCCCTATTTCTATGGTAAAAACCCCTTTTAGATTTTTTTTTCTCCAACCATGATTTCTAACTCAATTTCTATCCTATGTGGTGGTGATGTAGGATGGAGAATTTCTCTGAGGGTTTCTACGTGTAGATACTCTCATAGAAACTCCATCTCTCATATCAATTAATATTGGGTCCTACATCATTATATTGATCCTTTTATTCTTTGCCACATGGGATAGAAATGGAGAACCATTGGAGAGTTTTTCTATGTGCAATTTCTTTGTGGAAACTCTACCAACTAAGATAGAAATTTTCTTAAAGTACAATGACAAGTAGGATACATTGGAGACGCTGAGTATATATAGCTAAAAACGTGTATTTCCTACATAAAAATTCAAAAGTATACAATAGAAAATTACCCTTATGTTTTCCAATCCAGTTGGCTATTGGAGCTTACGAGTAAGTTATAGAGCCCAAATGGATTGTACAGTCTAGTTGTCTTAGGCTGCCTCAGATTTTTACTTAGTATTAGCACCTGTATAAAGATTTATCCCTTCATTCTTTAGAGCTATTTTCTTGCAAGTGTTTGTACTGAGCACTTAAATATTTATTTCTGATATAGATCATATCATCTATATCATGCTATGTGCTTAATTTTATTTTTTTTACATGCTATGCAACTATTTGATTCAGTTGGCTGATTCCTTTTTCAACTATTCTCTCTCTCCAGATTAATGGTTCCCTAGCCAGAAGGGCAATAAAGGATCTCATAGATAGGGGTGCAATCAGGGTGGTATCTGCCCATTCCAGTCAACAGATTTACACTAGGGCTACCAATACCTAGAATGCTATTAAGAGAGGTCATGTGTTCCTGAAGAGTACTTGGAAGTTCTGTTGGCCTTAAATTATTTTGATGCGAGAACTAAATTTTGAGATTGTTTTGCTACTTTACTAGTTTAGTTATGAAGCACTTATTTCAGTCTGGGTTATTTTCTGTCTTCTAGCTTTCTGGAAATATGGAACGCTAGTATTAGTCTGCATGAGTTTTGTGAACTGTGGCTGGTGAAGTTCCTTTTTAGTAAGGACTGCTTTTCCTCTTACTCAACCTCTATTCACTATATTCTGTTGGCGAGAAATGTGATGATGCATCTCTTGATTTGGGCGAATAGACCTAGACAGAAATAATCAGCTTATCTGTGGTCTTCATATATTTTAATATTTTTTTATTAGCTGTGGTCAACAGCAAGGTCAGAAAATCTGGTAGAAACAACCCGAGTAATTACTCTGAATTTAGCGGAGTTTGCGAAAAGGTCTTGTGCAACAGTCTGGATATTTGCTAAATGTCTACTGATCGTTCCAGGAATGGACTGGACGGGAGGCTAGGTAATTTGTCATGCTTAAATACAAGCCTGTGGGTTTAACGGTTGAAAGTGTAACGAGTAAAAGGGGTTTACTGCAATGAACTGCTTTTCTTAAGTCTTCAAACTCTCTTATTAGTATTGTTTCTGGACATTCCTGGTTTCAAATCATACTCTCGTCTGTTCTACCGGTGAGATTGATGGAAAAAACACATCACCGGCCCAATTTGCATTCCGGCACCGGGAACCAGCACTCGGTAAAACTGATGGATGTTCTATGGCTGGTTTCAAATCATACTCGTCTATTCTACCGGTGAGATTGATGAAAAAACACATAACCGGCCCAATTGGCGTTCCGGCACCGGGAACCTGCACTCGGAAAAACTGATGGATGTTCTATGAATGTACACAGCGTGCATCATGTCAGGTTTCAGTAATTTCACTTTCAGCCTAATCAAGGATTACATAACTTCTAAAAATTCAAAACCGGATTTTTTTAGCTAACCGAAATTAAACCGATAATTGATTCAGTTGGGTCAATTATATTGTTTAATGTGCATGATCTAAAGTTGATTTTTTTTTTTGGGTTAAATTATATACTAAATATAACTTTTATATTTGGATCCAAAGTTTGACTAATTGTTAAATTATTGAAATTGGACTATGTATAGAATTATTGTTATTTAAAAAAAAAGAAAAATTTTGACTTACCCCCCACTTGAATTATCCTAATTCAATGTGCACCCCACAGTTTTGCAAAAATGTATAGTACCCTCCATTTTGGACGGAAACCGTCAAAAAAAAAAAAATTTGGACCAAAATGCCCAAGCCTTCTTCTTTCCTCTAACCCACTCCCCCCCTCGCGCGACCACCACCCCTCCCGCCGCCGGCGATGCTGCTGCCGGAGGCCGCTACCCCCCTCCCCGCCTCCGCTCCACCCCTCCGCTCCCCCCCCCATACGGCCACCGCCCCTCCCACCGTCGCTGCTGCTGCTGCCGGAGGCCGCTCCCCCCTCCCAGTCCCCGCTCCCCCCCTGTCACTCACCGATCCCGATATACGTATTCTTTCATGAATTCTGTACATGGTATCCTGTATTTAGCATGTGCATAATTTTATTTATTATTTATTAATGGTTGCATGTAGCTTTTAAGCATGTCATTAGTGGAATGGTTAGAGCATGTTTAGAGATTAGGGTTTTCTTAAGCCAACCCTCACCCACTATAAATAATCTCTTCCACACTCTCTTTCCTCATTTACTCTCTCATTCATTTTCCTTAACCACCAACCCACTTAGGCAAGTACAACTTGCTCAAAAGTAGAAAGATTTGTGCATTTTTCATTCTTGATTTTTTTTCTTTGATATTATTTGTCTATATTGTTCTTCTCACCATCCTCTACAAGTTTAGTACTTGGTATTTTCGGTTTTGATGGATGGATTCTTGTAGATCTAAGTTTACGTCATTTTCGGTTTTCTTGGATTTTGATATATCAAACTTACTGGTTTTCGAAAACTAATTATTCCATGTGGAAGAGAATTTGATTCTACACAATTTTGACCTTTGAAAAGTTAGATTTCGACTTATTTTGAGGAAGTTATGGCCAAAACAATATTTGGACATCTTCTATGTTCATTTATGCTGGTTCTGGCAGGGACGATGAATAGTGCCACAAGAATGAATAGTACCGCATGGATGAATAGTGCCGCAGGCTTGTATAGTACCGCATGAATGAATAGTACCGCATGGATGAATAGTGTCACAGGCTTGCATAGTGCCGCAGAAGGCCGTATAGTGCTGCAGAAGGCTGCATAGTGCCGCAGAATGCCGCATAGTGCCTATTTTGGCTGTTTATGCTCTATTTGGCTAAATTGTGGCCAGAATTTCTTTCAACTCCCAACATAAAAGTTGTAGATCTTTGTCTTGGCTTCAAGAATCTTCATGTCTCACTTTAACCAGAATTCATATGTGACTTATGGCACCTTGTGCACCTTGCATCTTGTGCACCTTTCACCTTGCACTTTTGTCCGTGCGCCGTTTGGGCCACTTCATGACTTGCGAGCACTTTATACCCTAAGTGCGTAGTGCCTTCTTGTTCTCTTTCCTCTTGTGTCTTGGTCCTCATTCTTGACCTGACTACCTATGCTTGTGCTGGATAACACTATGTGTGTACTAAGGTACAATCTTTGTGAGCACCAATGTGCTATCCTATGTGCTAAGTGTTCCTACGTGATACCTGCCAGTACCTCCAAGAGTCCAGCATTTACATAGCGAATGGTCGGTAGCAATGACGTGGTATGTGTTGTGTGTTACATTACACCAAGAAGGGGGTACATACGTATGACTCTATGAGCCAGTACGGATCCCTTCCTGGGGTACTCGTACAATGTACGACATCTAGGGGAGTGAGCATGTGACCACGACATGTGAACTCCGAGGATAACCTAGGGATTAACTAGGCAACTAACTTGGTAGATGCATTGGGTGGGAAGAATCCCGAGATCGTGCCATACTAGCCACCCCAGGTCCAGTCCTGACGTGTCGGCTTGGCCGCCACGGATATGGTTTCATTCGTCTATAGCGGATGGCTATATCCGACTTCTGCGAGCTATGTGTTATATGTTTTAGCGCGGTAGCCCTCCGGGGGACCCGTACATAATCAATGTGCTAGATGTTTAATGGTTTGGCTAGCCCTGCTGGGTTGACACTATCTGAGGATCCTTTTAATCAGTATCGCAGGGATAACTCCGCCAAATATAAAGAGCCACAGGAATGAATGGCCGCTTGAAAATGACTTGACTATGCCTTGTAACTTTCGTTAGTAGCCGAGGGACATGGACTGTCATGGTGCATGGTCCAACCCATGTCCTTGTTTGGTTGTTGGGTTGGACTATCGTGCTGTGACAGGCTGTGGACCGAGGTTACGACCAGAAGCTTTTATTATTACTAGTATTATTATTTTATGCTTGGGTTTTATATCACTCTTTTGTGCTCCCTTGTGGTACTTGCTATTCGGGGCTGACCCCGCTGGTTTTGTTTGGCCAGATCACGTAGCAGAGCCTGAGGATCCGACCTTCCTCCCTGACGTCAATGGTGATACTAGGAGCATGGCTGGCGGGGGACTTGAGTGGGTTTCTTCTCCACCAATCTAGTTTTCATCACTTATGTTCTGGCGTTTAGCCACCGACACCTGTTTAGCCGGTTAATCTGGATATTTTATCTTTTGTATAATTATAATTAAATCAGACTGCAGCTGAATACGATTATATACCTATGACTCTCTGGGCTAGCTAACTTATAATGCTAGATCCCCATGATCATTTTTGATGAAGGGTCGGGGACGCCATACTGCTTTATCTCATATGTTCATTAATTGATGTTTTCTTGCTTTGAATGATTGAAAGATAGATGCTCTGTGAGACCGTAGGAGACTTGATTGTAGCATGCACCCCCTTGTCTCTTGATAGCCACGATCATCGTATGACGTTTGTATACCTCATATGGAGTAGCTGGCTTAGTCCGTCTCCGTATTTCGGTACTGGGGCGTGACAAATTTTTATTAGTGGTCCATGCAGGTCTAATTTCCAGACTTGAGGGGTGTTACTATTATAGGAATCTCAATCAAAACTTGTTTCCTTTGAATCTTTTGCCTCGATTTCTCTTTTCTCACCTTGATTGATAACCTGAATTGTATCCTCGAATCTTCCTCGTCCTGTTATTTAATATCATGTATCTTTCACTATAGGGGTGCTTCTTTCTCAGTAGCTAGCGAGGCCAACATAGAGGAACGTCCAGTAGAGCATGGCTCGACGGGGCAACAGCAGGAAAGAATACCTTCTTCTGACCAGATCCGAGTGGAAGTGATATCAGAGCCAGTGGAACCGCAGGTTCTAGAAACTCCTGCACCCCCAGCGGTGCCGGCAGCGACGACAGTATCTGATGCTGCAGCACTCCTGGAGGTCATCCTGGGATTCCTGGCCACTCAGCAGCGTCATGTGGCACCCCATCAGCAACAGCAGACCCAGCAGCAGGAACAGAATGTGCTACTGAATCAGGGGTTACAATTAGCCCTTGAGAGAAGTGTCAGGAATGATTCGGGACATCGGGAAGGTTTTGTCGACTTAACCCGAGATACTTTGACGGCACGGAGGATGCCATCACGGTGGATGCTTGGCTTCAGGATATTGAGGCCATATTGACCGCAGCAAAGGTTACAGCAGAAGAGAAGGTTGACCAAGTCAGACTGTTACTTCAGGATCTCGCCCGCGACTGGTGGGCATCGGAAGAGGTTGGAATGGGGCATCATGTTCCTTGGGATAGCTTCAGTACCAGATTCAAGGCCAAGTACTTTGGCGTGGTAGCGCGGTATGAGCTACATCAGAGGTTTATTAGTTTCAAGCAGGCTGGTAAGACGGTAGATGGATATGCAGCGAAGTTTTGCAGACTGAGTCGGTTTGCACCGATGATGGTGGCTACAGAGCCAGAGAAGGCTATGAGATTCCAACAGGGACTTCATTTAGAGATTCTACAGATAGTAGAAGGGCACGACTATCAGACTTTTGATGTCGTTTTAACGACAGCTCGGAGGCATGAACTCACCCAACAAAGGTTGGCGACAAGACATAGGGGCCAGAAGAGATCTCATTCCCAGAGTAGGGACGGAGGAGTAGTGCAGCGAACATCGACGCCAACACCTGGCATCCGTATTCATGAGTCAGGAGCACCGCGGAGGATGGCGGTATCAGAGATAACAACAACAGTTCGGCATCAGTAGTCGAGGAACTAGCAGCAGCGCCAGGGGGCGCCCATTAGATGTACTTACTGCGGTAAGGGAGGGCACACTAGGGATGTGTGTCATTCAGCTAACGGATTATGCATGAGGTGTGGCAATCCAGACCACCGGATTGCCAATTGTCCTATGATGCAGAGGCCAGGAGGGCCAGTTCAACAGTTTTTGGCGTTGCCAGCTCCGGGGGCAACACCGAACAGAGGACCAACATTGGCCGTAAGGCCGCTAGCCCAGCGTTTGCCGACGCATGCTCAGATGTTTTGCCAGACGCAGAACCAGAAAGGCCCGCAGTGGTCGCAGCAACAACATGGTTGAGGAAGACAGCAGCAGGGAGCTCAGCAAGGCCAGGCCCAGGCCTTCACCTTATCACTGGAGGATGCACTAGCTTCAGGCGACGTGGTTGCAGGTAATGTTTCTGTGACCTCTTTTCTTGCAGTAGCATTATTTGATTCAGGGTCTACCCACTCTTTTATATCTGCACGATTTACGACACGTATTGGATTGAAGTTCGAGACATTGCCAGAGAGGATGAATATACTCACTGGTAATGGGCTCGTAGAAGTTAGCAGAGTGTTCTTAGCGTGTTCGGTCGTAGTGAGTGGGCAATTATTGCCCGCATCTTTGATTGAGTTCCCTATGGACAACTTTGACGTTGTCCTAGGTATGGACTAGTTGAGAGACAGTCATGCGACGATAGATTGTCGGGAATGTATGATAGTATTTAATGTACCTGGCGTTGAGGAGTTCATCTTTGTTCGATCATTGGAGGATCGACCCAAGGGCATTGTTGTAGAAGCATTGGCAGAGCAGGAGCAGATACCAAGAGTGGTCAGAGAATTTCTTGATGTATTTCTAGATGAGATTCCAGGTTTACCACCGGTGAGAGATGTGGAGTTTTGCATTGAGTTGAATCCTGGGACGGAGCCTAAAGTCGACGGAGTTTACAGGATATTGCAGTCAGAGTTGGACAAGTTGTACCAGCATGAAGAAGAACTGAAGGCGAAACAGTTTATCCGAGACAGTGAATCGCCCTGGGTAGCACCGGTGTTTTTAGTACCCAAGAAGGATGGATCGACGCGAATGTACATTGATTACCGGCAGTTGAATGCAGTAACAGTGAAGAACAAGTATCCGTTACCAAGGATTGATGACTTGTTTGATCAATTGAGTAAGGCCTGCGTCTTCTCTAAGATTGATCTTCAATCTGGATATTATCAAGTGAGGGTCCGGGAGTAGGACATACCCAAGACAACATTTAGATCGCGGTATGGGCATTATGAGTTTTTGGTGATGCCATTTGGACTGACTAATGTCCCAGCAGTATTCATGGATTTGATGAATCGCATCTTTATACCATATTTGGATAAGTTTGTAGTAGTGTTTATAGATGACATCCTCGTCTATTCCAGTAGTGAAGAAGAACATGAGAAATATTTTCGGACAGTTTTGCAGACCTTGAGGGAGCATCAACTGTCACGTCCCAGTACCGGAATACGGGGACGAACGTAGGCCAGCTACACCGTATAAGGTATGAAGACGTTATACGACGATCGTGGCTGTCAATCTTGTTGGGTATCCTAGCATGCGAGCAGTCTATGGCCTAAATCTGATATCATATCCACAGGCAATAATCCATGAAATAACTACAAGAGAGATAATCATATAAAAAGCAAAAAATACTCATATGATAACCAGAGAGTCTACAATAAGAAATAATGTAGACAAGAATACCTTCCCATACAGTTCCTTCATGGTCAGGAACTGAAGCACGTCCTCCAAGTCAGGTCTGGAAGATCCATAGGATCGGCCACGGGCAATCTGGGAACAATCTAGGGTTGGTCAGGCCAACCGCAGCAAGTACCAGAAAGGAAGGCTTAAGGACAGGCGAAGAAAACCGACATGATATAATATATGACAGGAATAACATGTATGAACAGCAGTAATGAGGGTAAAGGATCATGCGGTACCAACGCACGATTACAGAATATAAGGCAGCAATCCAACTACTAATACGTAAGTAACCAACAATCATCACATTCATCCTAACATCCACTAATGCTTGCATCGCCAACTGGAACTCGTAGTCTATCATCAGAACAGTAACCCATCCCTACATCAAACAAGAACAAGGGAATGAATTACCGTACCGGGACAGCGTTACGTGCCAGCCAGCTTAGCAAGCAACAAGCCATACAATTTAGGTGAATAAACGGCCACTCAAATGTCTACGGCTATCTATGTGGAGTTGGGTTACCCCAACAATGCAATATAAGAATCCTCAGATCATGCTATGTCCAGCAGGGCTAACGAGGCCAAATAATAATGCATAGCACATGGATAAGCACTGGTCCCTCAAAGACAACCATGCAAAACAGATCAATCATATGGTAGTACATATAGTAGTCGGATACTGCCATCCGCTATTGCGGACGATAACAATATCTGGGACGGTCAGCCTTGCACTAGACAGGTAATCATAACACCTGTGGCGGCTGGCATGCACGATCTCGAGATTCTGCTCCCTTCTAATGCTTCTACCATCTTTAGTTGCCTAGATTAACCCTACATTTATCTGGAATCACATATCGTGGTCACATGTTCATCCTCCTAGATGTCGTACCTCAGTACGGGTACACTAAGTACGAATCCACCTCGACACTGAAAGTCTTAAATCTGGATTCATTCTTAGTATAATGCAGCAAGCAGTCAATCAGTCCTAACCACGCTAAAACTACAGGCCAACTACCATGTCCGTACTGGAAGATGAATGCACTGCCATATAATACATAGAAGCGTGTAGCACCTCAGTGCACGCCTAAAATAGCACCTCAGTGTATGCATAGAATAACACCTCAGTGCACACGTAGGATAGCACCTCAGTGCACACATAGAATGGTACTAGCACGGGTACAAGTAGTCAAGTCAGGAACATGGTCAATCGGTCAGTCACATGGAGTCCTCTGCCCACATCGTGGCATGGATACCAGGCTAGGTACATGGTCAGGATCTCTACTATAGTAGCATCTCAAGTACACATGGGGGTCTACAGCTCTAATCATCAAGTCGGTCTACCCACTGGATCAATCTATCAATAGTCCTCCCATCCCCGATGGAATAAATATCATATCAGGAAAATACGATCACTTGGTACTAGGCCAATCACTATAGACAATGCTAGGCCCTCTGGCTCACAAGAATCCTCCGAGTCAATGATCACAGGCTATCAGCAACTAAGTCTCCCAATTATCGGGATACAGCAAAGGTACCAGGTTTTGGGCGCTTGTGAAGTCGAGTAAAAATTATATATCAAAATTCTCGGTATCTTTTTCGTTCCGCAAAACATTCACACAATAATCAAACTCCAGGAATCCAATAAGTCTACCAATACATTATTCCAGATCAATCCTCCAATAATACGCAATCTAAATATTCCTAACGTCACAATTCTGATACATAAGACAACTGTTAGCCCTATCTGGCTATACTAGGACAACTCCTAGAATGAATGGTCGGGATACAAGAGTTTATTAATTAATGCCGCCGAAAAATGGCAAGGATTGCATGAACCACTCTGGAGCAGATCCACAACCCTTAAACCAAACAAGGACTAGGGTTGCAGACCGTCTCCCGAGTAGAACCGCGCTCCTTACGCTATCCGACGGACAAGACAGGTCAAGAGCTAGGCGACTAATCTAGCCATGAGTCTACCTAGCAGGTACTGGGATCAAGCATACTATACTACGATAAACTTACAGGAGGCTGGTTCAGCAAACCAAAGGAACAGTTCTGCCCAACTCTTCGAACCAAATTCTCGACCGAGAATTCTGGAAATATTCGGCAGAGTCTCCTCTGTATTTCTGAATGGGAGCTCCCTGCGAATTGGGGCTAATCCACTCGGCGTAACCCGATGCAGAATCGCAATTCGAGAACACTAAGTCTCGGCCTCCAGTAGCACTACGATGCGTACTGGGCCCCAACCCTAGCCGAGAACACTAAGTCTCGGCCTCCAGCAGTACTACGATGCGTACTGGGCGCCAAACCAACACATGCAGCAAGAATCACCACACAGGGCGCACCTAGACCCACAGTCATATCCAAGCCACAAACAAAGTCATAGAAACAGTTAGCCAAAGCCGTTACCCGACCGCGAGTCGGACACGAGGCATATGGGGACAATCCCTACATGTGAGTCGTACTCGTGTCCTCGGAGGTGTGGATGATCCGTCCGAGTTGTCCGATACGGTCGTAAACCGGTATCGAACCAAGCTATCCTAAGTTATCATCATGGTAGTTCTACTGCTAAGCTACACTAATCATGGTTATACATTTACAATTACAATTAATTAAATACAATAAATCTAGGAGAGAGGGCAAGAGCCGTCGATGAGCAAGGGATACTTATCTAGAGGGCTCGGCTAGGTAAGCAAGTCTTCGGCAATCATGATCCAAGCTTGCACGCCAATCGAGGTCCTCAGAACACATAATAAACAATTATTAGAATTAAATAATAAAATAATAACATAAAGCACAAGGATGGCAGTAGGCTATACCGTGTGGGTCCCGCAAGCAGTGCAGGAATCTCGTACAAAATCGAGACACACGGATCGATACGGACACACAAACCGAGACGTGCACGTATATCGAGACACGCACGAGAATCGAGATGACTCAAAGATCGAGATGAACATGAGACATAACGTATACGTAAATCGAGATGTGCACGTAGATCGAAGAAATCATGAATATTAGGATGACACACGAATTAACGCGATACGTAAATCGAAGTATGCACACGAATCAAGACGGAGCGAGATTCAAGGAAGCACGCAAATCAATACGGTATACAAGTCGACGTATGCACGTAAATCGATACGGTACGAAGTCCAAGGTAAAATACAACCAAGGCGGCACGCAAATTCGTACGTGTACGCAAACCGGAATTGCACAAAGTCCAAGGTGGCACACATACCAATGAGGCACACAAATCAATGCATTCATACAAATCAATACGATACGAAGATCAAAGTGGCACGCAACCGAGGCGACACGCAAATCGGTACGGGTACGCGAATCGGAGCGGCACAAAAATCGAGATGGCATAAAGGCCGAGACACAAAAATTGAGAAGATGCACCAATCGAGATGGCACGGTGCCCGAGGCAGCATGGGGCTCGAGGCATCCTGCTGCCCAAGGTAGCATCTGGATAGAGGCACACGCAAAATGATGCGCACGCTAACTGATGATAACACAAAGCATGAAGGGCACACCAATCGAAGGTGCGCTGCTCGAGGCAGCGCACTACACGAGGCAGCACGCAGATCAAGACACGTAACCCGAGGAAAGGCACGGAGCACGAGGGCTCACAGCCCGAGAAGCGCACAGGCCGAGGGTGGCTCGTTGCTCGAGAAGCGCAGGGCCCAAGGGCGTCCCGCTGTTCGAGGCGTTGCTGCCCTCGATGCACGACAGCTGCTCGCCGGATAGGAAAGAAGAAAAGGGTGGAGGAGCTCACCGAAAAGTTCGGCCAGGTAGGGGCTCGCGATGGCGCAGCTCCGGGAAGAGGGGGGCAGAGGAGATGGCCTTGGGGGCGTCGAGCTCGGGCGGAGGAGAGGGCAGTAGCGGTGGCTGTCCGCGCCACGATGGAAGGAAGGAGGAGAAGGAGGCGGAGGCCATGGTGGTGGTCGCGGGGGTAACGGTAGCTGATGGTGGTGATGATGGCGGCTGGGGTGTGGCCGCGACGGAGCTGGCAGGGCCGGACGCGAGGGCGAATGGAAGCTCGAGGGAGAGGAAAAAGAGAGTGCACGAGAGGGAGAGGGGCTGGGAAGAGAGTGAGGAAGAGAGAGAGTTAAGCGGGAGAGGAGAGCTGAGGGAGAGAGAGGGATGAGCTGTGAAAGGGAAGGGCGGCTGCTCCATAGAAAGGGGAGAGAGAGAGGTGAGGGTCAGGTTAGAGAGGGAGGAGGGTAGATATTAGGATTAATAATACTAATAATAATAACAATAATAATAATAATAATAATAATAATAAGGATGATGACATTAATAATAATGGAAACAATTTAATTAAAAGCAAACCATATTAACCCCAATAATAATAATAAAATAATATTAATAACAATTTAATATAAGTAATAATCAAATGTCAGGCCTAAACAAGTAAGGCCAGCACAAGTCCGAAAAATAAATAAAATTTTAAACAAATACGAAATTTGAAAATAACCCATATACGATCATATACCTATTATCAAAATAGGGATATGACATCTACTTTATACGAAGCTTAGTAAATGTGAGTTTTGGTTGGATCGTATTTCGTTCATAGGACACATTATTTCTGGAGCAGGAGTGTCAGTAGATCCGAAGAAGGTTGAGGCAGTAGAGAATTGGCCAGTTCCGAAGACAGTAGCAGATGTGCGTAGTTTCCTAGGATTGGCAGGTTACTACAAGAGGTTCGTGGCAAACTTCGCTAGGATTTTGGCACCCTTGACGCGTTTGACGCATAAGGATGTAGAGTTTGTTTGGTCAGCACAGTGTCAGACATCATTTAAAGAGTTGAAGAAGAGATTAATCTCAGCCCCGATCTTGACACTTTCAATAGGATCGGGAGGGTTTACAATGTTTTATGACGCATCCGGGAAGGAACTTGGTGTGTATTGATGCAGCATGGTGGTAGCATATGCATCTCGACAGCTTCGGGACGATTAGAAGAACTATCCGACTCACGACCTGAAATTAGCAGCAGTAGTGTTCTCGCTTAAGTTATGGAGGCATTATTTATATGGGGATCGAGTGGAAATTTACACTAATCATAAGAGCTTAAAGTATGTATTCATCCAGAGGGACCTGAACATGAGATAGAGAAGATAGTTGGAATTACTGAAGGACTTTGATGTAAATCTTCAGTATTATCTAGGCAAGGCGAATGTGGTAGCAGATGCCGTGAGCAGGAGAGGTGGTGCATTCATTTTAACATCATAGAGGCATATTTTGGAAGATCTTCAGGAAATGGGAATTGAAGTGATCTTGCCACAAGATACGGGAGTTATGGCCAGTTTGCAGATTCAGTCTACTTTAGTAGAGAGGATCAGAGCAGCACAGGCAGAGGATCTGCAGATCCAGAAGCTTCGATCGGAGTGTGAGTCAGGTCTCAGGAAGGAGTTAGTAATCCATAAAGATGGTACGCTTAGGTTCGAAAATCGTCTTTGTGTACCAAATGGAGACCTTCGACAGAAAGTTATGTCAGAGGCTCATAGTTCTCCTTACTCCATTCATCCCGGAGGCACAAAGATGTACCAATATATAAAGCAGCACTTTTGGTGGAATGGCAAGAAGAGGGAGATAGCGAGAATTGTGTCCAGATGTTTGGTATGTCAGCAAGTGAAGGTAGAGCAGCAGATACCAGCAGGATTGTTACAGTCATTTCCTATTCCGGAGTGAAAGTGGGAGCACATCACGATGGACTTTGTGACCGGTTTACCTAGATCTCCGACCGATCGAAACGCAGTTTGGGTAATCGTGGATCGGCTCACGAAGGTTGCTCATTTTCTTCCTTTCAGAGTAGCACATTTTACTGAGAAGTTGGCAGAAATGTATATGAAGCAGATTGTAAGGCAGCATGGTGTTCCAGTCAGCATAGTATCAGATCGAGACATACGGTTCATCTCTCACTTTTGGCAAAGTTTGCATCAAAGTTTGGGTACCAAGTTGAGGTTTAGTATAGCCTACCACCCGCAGACGGATGGACAGTCAGAGAGAATCATTCAGACACTGGAAGATATGTTATGAGCTTGTACCTTAGACTTCGACGAAACTTAGGAAGATCATTTTCATTTAGTAGAGTTCTCTTACAATAACAGTCATCAGGCAAGTATCCAGATGACACCGTTTGAAGCATTATTTGGAAGAAAATACAGGTCCCCTTTGGCATGGGACGATGTGGGAGAACAAAAATTATAGGGACCGGAGATGATCACGCAGATAGTGGAGACAGTCATTAGTGGAATGGTTAGTGTAATGCCCGTATTTCGGAATACGTATTTTGATTAGGTTTATGTGTATTTCGGACCTGTATTTTATTTTCTCGGATTTTGGCCTGTAATTGTAATTTGGCTTGACTTGCAAATTTTTGGTTTTCTCGTAAAATAGGTTTTTGGACCTGGCGTGGTTTTATTTTATGGAGAAGAAATTGGTTTGATTTGGTTTAGTATGCATTAGACCACACTTAGCTAACCTCTACCCTCAACACAACATACCCTCCCTCATTAAAACCCCACCTAACTTTCTCTCTCCTCATAACTTCCATTAATTTTCTTCATCTTCTTCTTCCTTCCTCCACCAACACCATAGGCAAGTGCACCTTGCCACCAAATAAGTACCCTATTTTATTTGTCCATTAGCCAGATTAGGCCATGGTGAATAACATTAGAACTTGGCATTTTGTGATTTGGAGCTTCCATTTTTCTAGATCTAAGTTTTAACAATTTTTAGATTTTCTTGGATTTGATCTATTAAACTTAGATTTTTCTTTGTTTTGAGGCTTCCATGTGGAAGAGAATTCAATTTTACATAAGTTAGAACTTTGAAAATCCAAATTTGGTTTTATTTTGGCTAAGTTATGAAGATTGGAAATTTGGAGTTCTTGGGATTTTCTCTCGGCCTGTTGGAGAAGATGATCTTCGGCCAGCGCTCTTTAGCGCATGGCCGAACTGCGCTAACTCCTCGGCCATCGCTTTGCGCTGGACTGACCCGTGCTGGCGCTCTTTAGCTCCAGCGCCTTCCTTCTATTGGCGAACTTGACCGCTGTGCAGCTCACTCCCAGCGCGGCTTGGCTCCAGCGCAACCCAATCCTGGCGTGGCTCATCACCTGCGCAGCTCACTTTCAGCGCAACCCAACTCTAGTGCAGCTCACCCCCTGCGCGGCTTGACCTAGCGCAACCTGCTCTCAGCGCAACCCGACCCAGCATAAGCCGACCCTAGCGTAACCCAACCTCAGCGCAGTCCATTCCCCAAGCGCAATCTGATCCACTGCGCAACCTATTTGCCCATGGTGATTTGGTTTTATTTTCTTAGGCTTGGCTTCTCTTTTGTGGGTTGGAGTTTTGAGATCTTGTTCCACACAACACGACTGTCTCTATCCAACACGACCTGGCACGGTTTTGGTGTTTTGCTTATGACTAGTACGATTTTCGTGATTTCTGTGAAGTATGATTTTAATACTTTCTGATCTTCTTAATAGTGACCCGATGGGGTGCGCTCTTAACTTTTAACCTGTGATTCATGATTAAGCTTTGTACTGGATAACTTGATAGTGGCCCGTGGCGGCACACTCCTGACTTGTAACTTGTAACTTGTAACCTGTAACTTGTAACTTGACTTGACTTGATGCTGTTGCGATGGCTAACTTGACTCATATAATCAACTTTGACGCCGTGGGTGTTCATTCTTGCTGCTTTGTGCAATCCACTTGTCTTGTCTTGCATCATGTCTAGGACGTGACTCCCTGGTTACCACGGTCAGGGATTCATACTGAATATGGATTAGGCTAATTACTAGATCAAACTATAGTTCATGGAGAATTTCCAGTCACAGGCGATCTCGTTATCTGGGCGCTTAAACGGACTTGTAGCCTGCCGACGAGTAGGGCACATTTCCAGCACACTGTCATGTGTTGCACCCTCTAAGTCACCTAAGGGTACATTGTCTCCTGGACGATGTACCCAACCATACTCTCAACCCGCGGAAGGATAACTGGATAGTCTGCAGGGCTTGGGACTGGAAATTTCTCATTTGCATCTTGCTAGTAACTAGGCTTGTGATAACCCTAATTAGTTAAGTAGTAAGCCGTAGTATTTGTTTGGCCGTTTGTGAACGGATGGTGTCCAGCCTTGTCTAAGTCTCGTCTAGTCCCATTACCTGGTACTCCTGAATATGATTATTTTACTTATCTTTAACAATAAATGGGTAGAGACAAAGTGCTATCCAGGCGAAGGGTTACAACCCCGGTCCTTGTTTGGGTTAAGGGTTGTAACCTGGCTCCCGGAATGGTTCCACGTCCCTAGTCGCTTATTATCCTGTTGTACTCTTTATTACTTGTACTTTCTTCTAGTCCTTATGTTCTGATATGCTGGCTTTTGTTCTTATTTTGTGGCCTCCTTTGTGGCACTTGCTCTTTCTGGGGTTTGACCCAGCTGGTTTTGTGTGGCCAGATTTCGGAGCAGCACCCGAGGATCTACCGAACCTCCAGCCCGATGGTGGCGACTAGAAGGAACCCGGGCTATGAGTGGGTTTTCCATTTTGTTTCGCTCACTACATTGTAAAATTATTCTTTTGAGGCGTTTAGCCGACGAGCATCTGTTAGCTCGATGCATATTTACTTACTGTCTGCCTACGGGCTGTAACATGATTAACAAATCCTAGGATTGATCATGTATGACTGAACTCTTGCTAGTCTTGACATTTTGTACGACTAGCTTCATGATCATCTAATATGTAATGTATGGGACGCCTTGCTATAATATATTTGGTGCTCTGACATCTTGTAACTACTATTGCTTGCTTGAGATTGAGATAATAGGCTTGTTCATGACCATAGGAGACTGTTGGCTTGTAGTTAAACCCTTATATATCTAGACAGCCGTGACCGTATAGCGAGGTGGATTCCATTTCAATATACGTAGCTGGCTATGTACGCCCCCGCTCTTCAGTATTCTGGTTCTGGGGCGTCACATGGTTTAAGTGGTGGCCCATGCAGGTCTTGTAAATCAAGATATGTGAGGGTTTACCGGTTAGATGTCTCAATCAGTATTCGCCCTTGATCTCTGCTCGTATCTTCAAATCCATGAGAATCTTGACCTGGTCACATGCTTGTATCGTTGATCTGTCCTGGTCCTTCCTTATTATTTTCTATGTCGTCTTCTTCAGCGGCATTATTCCTGACCCCGCCAATCAGCGAGGTGGAGCACTTCCCGTGGACCAGCAGCAACTCGGAGATCAAACCCAGCATTCCGGAGTAGCCTCCAGAGTTATGCCTACTGGAGGAGAGACACCAGTTCAGCCCGTCCAGTCCACCGAGCCTGATGATGGCACCTTTGTAGGTCTCATCAGGACCTTGATAGCTTCCCAGGATCGTCGAGGAGATGCCTTGCACCAGGCAGTGGCAGATGCTTTGACCAGAGACGGTCATCCAGGGAACAGCGCGGCCAACAGCTTCAAGCGCTTGAACCCTCCATTCTTCGACGGCAGCGAAGATGCGATTGCCGCGGACGCTTGGCTTCAGGATACCGAGGTGGTTGTGGAAGCAGCTAGGACACCTGAGAATGAGAAGGTGGTGGTGGTACGCCTACAGTTGCTAGACTTAGCTCGCAGTTGGTGGACGGCGCAGGCCGTGGGATTAGCGGCGCCGGTTACTTGGGCGGTATTTAGAGAAAGATTCTAGACGAAGAATTTTGATGCTGTAGCTCGGTACGACCTACAGACGAGGTTTACCAACTTGAAACAAGGAGGCAGAACGGTCGACGGTTATGCATCTGAGTTTTCTAGACTCAGTAGGTTTGCCTCCACCTTGGTGGCAACCGAGTTTGATAAGGCCCAGACGTTTCAGCAGCAGAACCAGCAGCAGTATACCCAAGCCCAAGTACGGAGTAGGCAGAGAGGTTTCCAGCAGAGGGGACCCGCAGCCAGAGGACAAGGTCAGGCAATGATGATGGCTATGGAAGAAGAAGTTGCACCAGGTGAGGTAGTGGCAGGTACTATTATCGTCAACTCCTCTCCAGCATCGGTATTATTTGATTCTGGTGCATCGCATTCATTCATGTCTGCACGATTCGCGACACGGATAGGATTGGAGCCCGAGTCATTATCAGTGAGGCTCAATATACTTACTGGTAATGGTCTTGTGGGAGTAGATCGAGTGTTTTTCTCGTGTCGGATTGTTGTTAGCGGTAGAGAGTTCCCCGCTAAATTTACAGAGTTTCCTATGGCAGACTATGATATAGTCTTAGGAATGGATTGGTTGAGAAAACAGTATGCTAGGATAGACTGCCATATTGGCAGGATTGTCTTTAGTATTCCAGGCGAGCCAGAGTTTTCATTTTCCAAAGGCGCAGTAGAACCACCTTACCCAGTATTGCGGATGGCAGTAGCAGCGGTACAGTTACCCCGGATAGTTGAAGAGTTTCCAGATGTCTTTCCAGAGAAACTTCCAGGGATACCGCCAGAGCGGAAGATTGAGTTCACTATAGACTTGATCCCCGGGATAGCACCAGTGTCAGAGCGAGTCTACAGGATGGCACCTTCAGAGTTGGAGATTTTGTACAAGATGATTGAAGAATTGAGGACCAAGGGATTCATTCGTGCAAGTGGATCGCCTTGGGGAGCCCCGATGCTTCTTATGAAAAAGAAGGATGGTACATCCAGATTATGTATAGATTATCGTACCTTGAACTCAGTAACAATCAAGAACAGATACCCTCTCCCGAGGATTGATGACTTGTTTGATCAACTCAAAGGCACTTCAGTGTTCTCGAAGATAGACTTGCGGTCAGGATACCACCAGATTAGAGTCAGAGAGCAGGACATCCCGAAGACAGCTTTCCGATCTAGATATGGGCATTGGGAGTTTCTTGTTATGCCATTCAGAGCAACCAATGCGCAAGCCGTATTCATGGACCTCATGAATCGCATTTTCATGCCTTACTTGGATCAGTTCGTGATCGTGTTCCTAGATGATATCCTGGTCTACAGCAAGAGCGAGGCAGAGCACGAGCAGCATCTCAGAATCGTCCTTCAGACGCTTAGAGAGCATCAGTTGTACGCCAAGTTCAGTAAATGCGAGTTCTGGCTCGACCGCATTTCGTACTTGGGTCACATCATTACCCGAGGAGGAGTGGAAGTGGATCCCCAGAAGATTGTGGCTATCGAGACGTGGCCAGTACCTAGTTCAGTGGCAGAGGTTCGCAGCTTCCTTGGATTAGTCGGCTACTACCGGCGATTCGTTTCAGATTTTGTAAGGATTTTGGCGCCGATGACCCAGTTGACCCGCAAGGATGTCCAGTTTGCTTGGACAGCAGAGTGCCCGGAATCATTTGAGAAGTTGAAGCGAGGTTTGATAACGGCTCCCATTTTCACACTTTCAGATGGGACCAGAGGATTCACAGTTTATTGCGACGCTTCAGGCAGAGGATTGGGGTGTGTCTTGATGCAGCATGGGAAGGTAATAGCTTATACGTCAGGACAACTTCGTGATCATGAGAAGAATTACCCGACCCATGACTTGAAACTGGCAGCAGTAGTGTTTGCGCTCAAGCTTTGGCGATACTACTTGTATGGAGATAGAGTGGAGATATTTACTGATCACAAGAGCCTGAAGTATGTTTTCACCCAGAAGGACCTTAACATGCGACAGAGAAGATGGCTCGAGCTACTGGTGGACTATAATATGGATTTGCAGTATCACCCAGGGAAGGCCAATATTGTAGCAGATGCGTTGAACAGGAGAGCCGGAGTTTACTTCCTAACAGCGCAACCAGAGTTATTGGCAGATCTTCAGAAGATGGGAATTGAAGTGGTTCTTCCTACCAACGTGGCATTGATGGCCAGTCTACAGGTTCAGTCCAGCATAGTTGAGAGGATCCGGATGGCGCAGTCTGCGGATTCCAAGATTCAGCGACTCAGAGCAGAGTGTGAGGCAGGAAGAAGGCCAGAGTTGTGCATTCATGGAGATGGTACACTTCGACACGGCACTCGTCTTTGTGTACCCAGTGGAGATACCAGACAGGAGGTCATGGTAGAAGCTCACAGTTCACAGTATTCTATTCATCCCGGTGGCACGAAGATGTATAGAGACATTCGTCAACATTTCTGGTGGAATGGCATGAAGAGGGAGATAGCCCGGTTTGTCTCTCGGTGTTTGGTTTGCCAACAGGTTAAAGCTGAACATCAGAGGCCCGCTGGACTTCTTCAACCCTTGCCGATTCCAGAATAAAAGTGGGAGCATGTGACCATGGATTTTGTGACCGGATTGCCTAGATCCCCAGCAGGTCGAGATGCTATTTGGGTTATAGTTGACAGGCTCACGAAGATGGCTCATTTTCTCCCATTCAGAGTTGGTCAGTCGACGGCTCAGTTGGCAGAGATGTACCTCAGGCAGATTGTCAGGCTTCACGGTGTGCCCGTCAGTATCACCTCGGATCGAGATTCAAGGTTTACGTCACACTTTTGGCGCAGCTTGCAAAAGAGTTTGGGGACTCACCTTCAGTTTAGCTCAGCTTATCACCCGCAGACAGATGGCCAGTCGGAACGCACAATCCAGACTCTTGAAGATTTGTTGAGATCTTGTACCCTTAACTTCGATAGTTCATGGGAGGATCACCTGTACCTGGTAGAATTCTCGTACAATAATAGTTTCCAGGCCAGTATTCAGATGGCTCCGTTCGAGGCACTGTATGGTAGGAAGTGCAGATCCCCGCTAGCATGGGACGACATCGGAGAGAGGCAGATGCTTGGCCCAGAAATGATTGCCCAGACAGTTGAAGTGGTCAGAAGAGTCAGAGATCGCCTTCGAGTGGCCCAAGATCGCCAGCGGCATTGGGCCGATGCTCATCGGCGTCCCTTAGAGTTTGCTATCGACGACCATGTATTCCTTAGGATCTCGTCTAACCGTGGCGTCATTCGCTTTGGCGTACGGGGAAAGCTTAGTCCTAGGTATATAGGGCCATTCGATATCTTGGAGCGAGTAGGAGATGTATCCTATTGTCTCGCTCTTCCGCCATCGCTAAGTGAGGTGCATGATGTATTCCATGTGTCCCAATTACGACGGTACATTCCGGACCCGAGCCATATCCTGGACCATTCGGAATTGGTTGTTGGTACCAACCTTTCGTATGAGGAAAGGCCCGTGTCTATATTGGACCGGAGAGAAAAGATACTCAAGAACAAGACTATTAGCTTAGTCCGTGTTGCTTGGGGTCATCACTCTCACTACACCAAAAAAGGCATTTAGAAACAGTTTTTTAATGTACCTAATATTTTTAGGAACATATAGATACCGTTCCTGAAAGTGGCGTTGCAATATTAGGAACAGTTATAAAGCGTTTCAAATGTTCATTTGGAACGGATAGGAAGCGTTCCTAAAGCAGATTTTGCAACACATATAATGTGTTCCTAAAATATATTTGGGACGTTAAAGAAGTGTTTCTAAAATTGGCTTTTGAAACACATACAATATGTTCCGAAAGTATTTCTTGGGACGTCTTTAAAGCGTCTCTAAATGTCATCATGAAATATTTTGCATCCGTTCCTATATATAATTTATAACAATTTTTACATTGTTCTTGTGGCTAAATTTAAAACATTTAATTAATGTTCCAATGTATTTTTCCAATTTCAATTTTCCAGGCAATTTTTATTTTGAACTAATTTTTATTTTGAACCACAATAATTTATAACTGAACATAGAACACATAATAAATGGTGCAATATTTTTATATATTGTCTCAATCAACATCCAAGAGAGCCATTAAACCAATAACATATCCCAAAAGTTAAAGCTTTATAAAAAAATGGTGCAATATTTGTATATGTTGTCTCAATCAACATCCAAGAGAGCCATTAAACCAATAACATATCCCAGAAGTTAAAGCTTTATAAAAAATCATCAAGAGTATATATTGTAAGTTACAAAGACTATAAAATCTAGCTCGATAAAGACATCAGTTTACAAAATTTAGATAATTCCAAAAGTTTTTTTTTCAACAGAAAGATGGAGATTTGAACAACGCTAACTGGCAACACCTGCATGCAACATTAAAACAAGTTTAAGTTAAAATCAGGATACTGGATAATAAAAGATTAAGATGAACATAAAATCTAAGATGAACCAATATACTATATTCAAAAAATTGGACAATTAATAGACATGCATAATTCAGTCTCACTGCCAACAAACAACTCAAAATAATAAACCAAAACACGTTATGGTGACACCCTCATCCTATCCAAGTAAGCAGACGTTGGTGCCAAACTATGTAGACTTAAAAAATATTAAGTGGGCCAATAAAGAATATTAAGTGGGCCATTGGATGGGGCAAACATTTTTTGAATTAATTGATTCAAAGCTTCACATATGACTTAGCTACACAATTAATAAAGTCGATTCAAAGCAATATATTATGTAATGAAAAGAATGCAACGCAATAATTATAATCAAAAGTTAAAAGTGGACTTACTAACGCTCCATGTATTTGACGAAAGACTTGTTCCATAAAAGGAAATCGCCGAGAGCAACTTCTCCAATTTTCTTAGATTCTGGATTTTTATCAGCCTTGTAAATCTTTGCAGAGAAGACCTTTCGCGTCACCATGCTCACCTTCAATTCATCAGGTTCCAAGACGTAGCCATGACATATACCCCGATGGATTGGATCTATTACCTCCTTTGCAATTGCAAGACAGTTGCCATCCCAGTCAAGCAGCTCACACAATCTTGCAACTTCGGTAGGTTCATTGCGTGCCACTTCAGTAGGTTTTTTGCATGCAACTTCAGTAGGTTCTTTTTGTTACACTTTAGTAGGTTCTTTGCATGCCACTTCAGTAGCTTCATTGCTGCCACATTAGTAGGTTATTTGCGTGCTACTTTAGCAGGTTCATTGCGTGCCACTTCAATAGTTTCATTGCGTGCAGATGTCATCGTGTCTCCTTCAGCTAAGGAATGTCTTTTCCTTGTTAGATTCATGTTCATCATCATTGGGGGCTGCGAAGACCCAACAATTGCTTCTGGTTATGTTTGTGACAAGTTTTTCTAGAGTACATAACAACAATTTATTAATACACAAATATGTAAGTAAACAATCAAGTAATATTTTTTTTTCTAGAGTACAATCAAGTAATATATATATATATATATATATATATATATATATATATATATATATATATATATATATATATATATATATATATATATATTAGTGATTTGATAAAGTAATGTTTGGTACTCACCGAACACATGTTCAAACATAAATCAACTTTTGATTCCAACCTTTCAAAATTCTTCTCTGTAGTCTTTCTTTCTGCTCTTTCATTCAAAAGCATTATATGGCCAGGAAGGCAATCCTCATATTGTCTCCTAGAAACATGGCAACCAACACCTGGGAGACTGCCTTTGGAGTTCTTACCTAAAACTTGAGTCAAAGGATCGAAATCAATTGATAATATGTGGATGTCGCTATTGTTTTCACTATTTTTAGCTTCTTCAACATTCTCCTTAATTTTCTCCTGTAATGTGATGTTAAACATAACTAAATAAATAAATACAAAAACATCTCATTATATGTATTTAACTTTACTAATGTCATTTATCTCACCATCAGCTCCATGACACTAGGCAGTATGCTTTTATCCTTTCTAGTATGAGTTTCTATCCACATTGCAGTACGTGAAATTGGAATAGTCGGATCTGCTTGTTTTTGAATCTGTACCATAAATAATTGTTATTATATCATTTTAACCATAAAACCATTAAAAGGTGCTCTAGAAAACATACCAACTCCTCAACTATTGCAGCACTCTTATGTCATCCAGTATATCCGCACCTACTGTGCTTCTTGTTTTCAGTATTTTTCACTCTACGTTCTTTCAGTTTTTGGTCACACTCATTTTCACAAAATTGCTCCAAATCGTCTCTTTTTTGTTCTAGGAGGAATATTCAATTTTTGTGCCTCTATATTTGCACACTTATCCAAAAAATTCTTTCGCAAAGTATTTTTATGCTTTCTAAACACACTAGCCATTGAACTCTAAAAATGTCTTTTAATGTAGGTTGGTACTTCAAATTCTTTCTGCAATAAACATATATATATATATATATATATATATATATATATATATATAATATATATATATATATTAAAGAAATAAACTATATATTTAATGTATACTTTTCTAATAAAACCCCCCTTAAAAACTAGCGAAGAAGTGAAGTAAAATGTCATCTCACCAATATGCCATTCCAAATTTCATCCTTTTGGTGATCAGGAACCAACCTGCAATCAATATACTTGATGGACGCATGAGACTTCACATTCTCGCCAACACAGTGCATAAAGTGAGGTGCTCTCTTTCCAATTGCTTTTCCATGTCGGTTGAAGTCGATTTTCTCCCAAGGTTTGTTGCTATCTATTGATACTAGATTTTCTTGAGTGAAGTTGCTTCTCATATGTTCTGACGTAGTGCTTAGCAAGAAAACCTTCAGTATCAACAAAAAAAAAAGAAAAAAGAAATGATTACAGGTTTACATAACATATTAATGTAAAAGGAAATTAGGCTTTCAGTCATTTTCGTCAAGATTTATATTTATGCTCATTACCATTGAAACAAATAGGGAAAATAACCTAATGTTGTTTAACCATACTCATCCAGACATTCTAAGTCTTTTCATTCTAATTTTAACTAGGTTTAACCCATACCAGCTTTTTCTTACCAAGAAACAAAGGATTAGAGTTTCTGTCACTGACATCACATGCATAATAACTGGTAACTGAATAAAGATGAAGTGCAACATATATCGTGAATTCAAAATTTAAAGTTTAAACTACATCCTTGGAACTTTTATCTGTTTACACTCTTAAGCAACATATTGACGAAATACTTCCTTTTTTAGCAACATTATGCCTTAGTTTTCTTCATTGTGTTTACACTCTTTAAGAAATATAGTACTATAATCAAACAAATGGTTAGAGAAGTTTGTAGCTAAAGCTTCAACTTTCTTATAGACAACAGATACATAAAGAGTTAAAGATATTCCTCAAGTAACGGGGAAAAGCTACATGCTTCTATGGACGAGTTTAACTACAAACCTGCTATCTTAAAATTAAGAATGTTACAAGCTTTACTTCATATCTGATATGTATCCAGCAAGGGTCTTGGCCACCTTAGAACACCTAGTCCCCTTGGCAACATTGATCGCAAGAACTCCCAGGTAATCTAGAACAACTTCAATGCCAGAAAATAATATTTTTGAAATTTATTAACCCTATGAGGTATCATCTCATATAAATATCCAACAACTTGCATGTGGTCATGTCCGAAAAATACATAATGCAACAATGATATCTTAAACCTACAAATCCAACACAGAACAAATGTCATAATGCACATATATTGCAAGTATGGATGAAGGAAGAACTCACGGAAAGGGTGGTGGGAAGCAAAGCAACTAAAAATCAAGTTGTAGCACTAAAAATATTATTGTTTGGTAAGAAATATATCAAAAATATTATGAACAAAATTCTAGCATGTCTATCAACAACTAGGAGCTTAACCTTAAAATGGCGAACCAAACCCATTACACCTTGACATGCTATTGGATTCTAAAGAAGAAAATAAAGTATTACCTAGAGAGCACTGAAATATTGCCTTGAGCTTAGGGGTACCATCAAAATTCACTCGAAAGTCGATTTGCAGCAAAGAACAATCTTAAGTAGTCCGCGACTCAATTATTGTGGCATGAAAATCACTGTTGTCTTCTATAACACATTTCTATGGGTACGTGACCATAACCAATTTAGCTCAACTAATGATGCTGACAGTAAACTTAATGTGTCAAAGTCACAATTTGTATGATATAGCAGTTGGGAATAAACATCTTCTATTTTCTGAGGATGCTCCAATAAAGCAAGGTGACAAGACTCCTTCAAACCACACAAGTAGACAGTATCTGCACCTTTGAGGCTTTGAGCAACAAACAATCAGACATAACCCCTAACAATCTGTAGTGGAAACAAACCACCATGCTGGGCAAAACGTAATATTTGTCATAGTTTTCATTAAAGCCTCGTTTGGTTCGCGGAATCATGAGGTTGGGAAAGCAAAGTCGTTACTTTCCTATGTTTGGGTGCCAAAAGAATTGAGAAAAGGATAAGAGTTTAATGGAGGAATTTTAAAATTACTGGACCAAAAAGTTGCTGAAAGTTTGAACCACAATACATTTATAGGTCTTGCTCTGTTTACATATGCATTATGCAGCCTATCTGCTATTAGTATTACTTATCAAAGTTAACTATGCATCAGTGTGTTTCTTATTTAGTAATTTTTATATAAAATAAAATGAAAATGCACTGAAAAGAAGCATCTTTTCATCAATGAGCAATAAGTTAGTGAATAATACAATCCTCCCAGATCTTGCACTGATGGAGGTTTTAGGCATTTGGATACCCTTTTTGTCCATAAAATGGATTGGGGCTGTTGCACAAAGGAAAATAAATAACCCATAAAATGATAGTTGTTAATTGTCTAGGTACTATTCCGTATGGACTCTAGTCCTGGATTATTAAGTTATGTACAATGTTTCTTTTGTTTTTAATTCTAACTTATTGTGTTTGGTTTCTAGCTTTATGGACTTTTCCTTGTGTGTAAAATCAATATTTTTTTCCTTGAACATTATCTAATATGGTTTTACATGTATGCTACCCCATGTGACTTCATGTGTCAATTACTACTAGCCTTAACCCGATGTGGTGAAATTATTGGGTAGGCAGACCTAAATCAGCAATTTTTTTGTTGTTTTTAATTCTGACTAGTTGTATATTGTCACGCCCCGATCCCGGAGGATCGAAAACAAGCCACTGGGCGTGATGCCGTACAAGTCTAGATTGCACTTGTACAAGGCAAAACCATTACAGTTCCTAGTAATTCTCAGAAAACATCGACAAGGCAGCGGAACCAAGCAGATAAATTAAAGTCACACAATTTATGAAGAATGTATCTCTTTATTGATATTCAAAATGGATTACAAGACTTGCAGCGGAATACAGAGTTTACAACTGAATACAAGACTCTTGAGTAGCCAACTGAATGTATACACTTGCCCTTTAGGCTACAAATGAATATACCGACTTCTTTACAATGAACTTGCCAATATGGCTACAATCTCACTGGTATGACTGAGTTCCCATGTTCCATACATTATGTCCCGTATAGCAGAAGACATCGTCTTGCAAGAGGAGCTTCTGCACACCCATCCAATTATCGATGCCAAGCACTGATTCACAGGATTTCCCCAAGCAAACACCTGTAATATTGTCCACAACGTGGGTCAGTACATCATCAATATACTGGCGAGCGGTGCTGGCCCAACTCACCTAAGAAGACAGCACTAAGTAATCATGTTATAGAACATTATTAACAGTGATCTTTCTTGTTGCCTTAGGGTCAATTTCATGTTATAGCCGACAAGAAGTAAAGCATGCAACTCTCATAGCCAACATAATTTAAAGCATGCAGTTATCACCCTTTGGTGATTCTTACCCACGGTCGTATAGCCATCCCTGTACAATTATAATACTTACTCTGTCTGCACAATACATTGTTAGGATCAATATCATGATTCAATATGATTATCACCGTTCAGGTGAATTCTTACCAAAGCCGACGTCCTTCCCTGTATTTGAGTAATAACTTACTCTGCCTGCATAAGACATCATTAGCACCTGACCTATCTATATGAAGGTCACTGGCGACACGCCATCCTGGACCGTCTTACAGATATACAGCGCCCTTGCAGTGCAGGTAGCTAGCCCCACTGCAAGTCCTGTATACCGTGCTAGTACATCAGCACTGCCACTACTTCGGCACTGGTTTCCCCTAGGACGAACCGGGTTCCATGGCCCAGGAATACCGTTCGAGAAACCACCTTGTCGACAAGTTGTCCATGACCATGCAACTATATGCAACTTATCTAAGAAGAAAACATATAATGCATGATAAGGAAAACTAAGCAAAACCATCATTCTCATTCGTATTGCCATCTAGCCATCTTGTCTTGAGCTAATGCTCACATTATCATCTGCCCATCCAGGGTCTTAGTGAAACCAACATTCTACATCGGCACAGGATAATAGAATGTTGTTTTCTAATCTCATTGCCACATCTTTGATATCATACCTCTTTCCAACCAACTCAATGTACTTACCGCCCAGTTCCTGGGACTTAGCACCTGTTTAGCATACATTCATTCGGACATAATTCAAGCATACTCACTGCCCAGTTCTTGGATCTTAACATCTGTTTTGCCATCTATTCATTGAGCCAAAGCTCGATATACTCACTGCCCAAGTATTTGGGACTTTGCCTTCACCTGTCATGTAATTCATCGCAACAGCGTACAAGCATACAATTCACTTAGCCACAACAGTTTACGTTCATGTGATTATTATCTTTCATTATCTTTCCAAATTCCATGTAAGGTGTTATTGAGCAATTCAACAAGAAACATAGCATACTATCCTTATTTTAAGCGTGAAGCTAAAGGATCTTTGAAGGGTTCAACACTACTCACATTCATAGGACGATTCCCGCCACGATCGCATAGTCTTCCAAGCGATCCTTCGCATAATCCCAAGTCCAACAAGGCTTCATCGAATCAACCATCCATCATAAGGCATCTTGCGGGTCGGGGCACTACAATATATACCACCCAGAAAAGTTTTGTCCTCGAAACTTAAAACAAAACTCATCCCCAAAACTTCAACCAACTATTCATGGAACTTCTCAACAACCAACTTACACCATTTAATATTTCTCCACAATCTCTCGATTGATTTCAAGTAATATACCGTTTCGTTACAACATCCCAATTGATTCAACATAGTTTACCATCTTTGGTCTTTCCTCCGACACTCGTGCAAATCCTTAGCACATGATAATCCTTTCCGTGGCTTCGTTTGAATTCAGCATACCACTTAGTCGGAATCATACACATATTTTAGGCGTCCCCGAAATACATGCACTTCAGCCAAGTTCAGTGATAGAGAAAACGAACGAGCTACGGTGTAGCTTCCTTTTCGAACATCAGTAATTCTTTTTAAGCATCTCGTATAATCCCACTTTGTTTTATTCGATACTCCAACCAATTACTAAGACGATATATGTCGCCAATTCCAATTCGATAACTTTTCCTCAACCGATCCAACATTTCAAAATATTCAAACTTAGATGTATCAAGTATTCCTTTCAAGTTCATTGTCATCCATGCCACCAAAGTTGATAAATCCCATAGCAACATTTTATTTCGATACCCCGATTCTCATCGGTCAAATCTTGTACTCATCATCGTTCGCATCCATATACTTTGTTTGCAACTCGTAAATTTCCCAATCATGATCCATCTTCCAAATCGTACCATCCTTCAAATTGTACCACAATTTCACTCTAGCAACATTTCTTGCTGTCCTCCAACAATTTCTCGTATTGATCAAGCCAACATATTTATCCTCTCGTATAGGCAATTATCATATTCCAGCAACATTAATTCTGAGGGTCATTCATATTCACATTTGCCGATCTCGGCTACATGCACTATCCAATTCCGTCATTATACTTATCCTCAATCTTGATCCGGTCAATGAAATTATTCCAACTATCTCAAAGTACTACCAACAATTTTCGCAGCTCAATATCAATCAACCAATCCAACCAGTTCTAACAATTTCTAACATTTTAACTAAAGCAACTCAATTTCCAAAACCAACATGATCCGTCATCCCATCCAACATTATAACATCAAAATTTCCCAAATATCTATTCAATTCCAAAGCCTACCTTCCAACATATCTTATTCATTCCAACTATACTCATGCAACACCAATAGGGACATCCTACGGTTTTCCAATAGTCAACTTAGCATACAATCAAGTCTCTACGGTCAGCTAATCTAAGCTAAACCAGACATTCAGCTAACCCATATGAGATGAGTAGCTATCAGGGACATACTTATCTCTTATCTTAGAGGCAACCAATTCTCAACATAGGGCAACTCTATGGTCCGACCAACTTAGGGACATGGGACGCCACCCCAATCTTATGAACTTATACCCAACACGGATAACTGAAGAACATAGCCAACTAATCTGAGACTTAAGCAAGCAACCAACAATCTAGGCAACAAACCGACACTCTAGGCAACCAGCCAACAATCTAGGCAACCAACCGACCATCTAGGCAACTAGCCAACAATCTAGGATCAAGTCTTTCTACCCGTACTCATACTCGAGTCATACCCAACGAAGTCTCATTCTAGACTTACCCGCAACCGACCAAATCTATCCGACAATCTATCCAACAATTCTTATGGTTCAATCCCGAAGCTATCATATAAAACTCCTCAATAGAATATTCAACTTTCAATTTCCATTTGTATAGACATAGCATCACTTGTTCAATCCGACTTGCATCCTCATATCGTACTCAAATGTCTATTCAATCGGGTCAACTATTCTGAATCATCATCCGACATTGTTATCTCAATACCTTATCACTTATGATCTCTTCCCTACGGTCTCTTCGCGACATAATCGTTTCCCACATTCTTAGATCATCGATACGGTCCGTACTCTTTTAACCAACAAAAATCAGGCAACTATAATCATATTTCTTCCGAGGCATCATTTATAAATTTTCTAACACCAACACGGACATCTCTTAGCAATTCAAGTTAACCATCAATATTAGTTTTGTATCATCTCCTTATGATTCCATAAGAAGATTTACTATTCATGTACCGATCCAATCTCTATGGCACCAATCATCTAGCATTCTTACTTTAATCATCCAATTGCATATGACATAACTTAATTAGCTAAGTCATAATCTCACAATTCTATATCCCACCAAACTTGCTATCCATGCGACAACATCATCTATTGACAGGGTCTATTACATATCGCTGCACCTCGATACTTATTTGTATTCCAGCCATTAGTCAAGGGTCATAACTTGTTAATTCGGGACGTCAATTTCCTTCAAGCACACTGTACCACGTGCTGAGATCATTTATTCCACAAGCCCATTCTCTAACTTTTCAATCATTGATGCGACTCTCGGCATCTTTTAAATCATTTACAACATCCCGATAAGCGTCTAACATAGCCAACAATTCTGTCGATATCCAACATGCAATTTCTTTCACTCAATTCCAACATCGTTCAAAATTCGGTCCATAGTTATTCCCGCAAAATCATTCGATAGCAACACCACACTATCGTTACTAAGCCTACCATCCTTCTTACCCAACTGATTCAAGTCTTCGCCTGAATCTGAAATTTGTTTCATTCCCAACCAAGCCATTCATTATATTCTCAATTCTCTTATTACCCAACATAATGCTAACCGACAAGGTCTAGCGATGGTTCACCCGAACACATCAAAATCTCACAATGGGTCATCCAACTTAATCATCAAGGGACATTCCTAGCCAACATGTATCAATCGTAAGCTCAGCTACGATTCGATACCACCCAATACCATAATAGGTAAGGCAATCACAAAATCACAACACATCAAGGGTCAAGGAACATCTTATCACGACAAGGGTATATGCAATATACCACTCAGAGCTCAAGCCATACCCAACACAATATTCCTTCGCATCGAACCAACGTCCAATATGGACAATCCATCCTGCAGTGGTTATGCTGACCACAAATATCGACTCAAGATTCTGTCGATTCCCATTCACTGAAATCCATGCACATTCTGTTCCAACATACCATGCCATCACCCACTATCGATTGCTGCATAACAATCGATTCAAAGAATCCCACACATAAGACATCCAACATACATCACAAACTTACGCATCGCATCATTGTTATTCTTTTTGGTATCTTTTAGAAATTCAACTAAGCACACATATCACAGCCCACATATTTAGACTTATTGTATGGAACACCCAGTGAGAGGTTAGAATGATCAACGGACTTTCAGTCAAGGGAACAACATAGAATAGTTTGGAAGCAACACAGAACAATCGCAGAAGCACTATGAGTCATCATAGAGGCAACTTTGATTTCATCGCGGAAGCAACTTTGAGTATTCGTAGAAGCAACTTTGATTCACCGTAGAAGCAACTTTTGAATAATCGCGGAAGAAATCTTTGAATCATCGCGGAAGCAGCTTAGAATCATCTTAGTAGCAACATTGATTCGAAACAAATCGAATAGGAATCCAAGGACGTAAAGCCGTGCTCTGATACCATTATGTCACGCCCCGATCCCGGAGGATCGAAAACAAGCCACTGGGCGTGATGCCGTACAAGTCTAGATTGCACTTGTACAAGGCAAAACCATTACAGTTCCTAGTAATTCTCAGAAAACATCGACAAGGCAGCGGAACCAAGCAGATAAATTGAAGTCACATAATTTATGAAGAATGTATCTCTTTATTGATATTCAAAATGGATTACAAGACTTGCAGCGGAATACAGAGTTTACAACTGAATACAAGACTCTTGAGTAGCCAACTGAATGTATACACTTGCCCTTTAGGCTACAAATGAATATACCGACTTCTTTACAATGAACTTGCCAATATGGCTACAATCTCACTGGTATGACTGAGTTCCCATGTTCCATACATTATGTCCCGTATAGCAGAAGACATCGTCTTGCAAGAGGAGCTTCTGCACACCCATCCAATTATCGATGCCAAGCACTGATTCACAGGATTTCCCCCAAGCAAACACCTGTAATATTGCCCACAACGTGGGTCAGTACATCATCAATGTACTGGCGAGCGGTGCTGGCCCAACTCACCTAAGAAGACAGCACTAAGTAATCATGTTATAGAACATTATTAACAGTGATCTTTCTTGTTGCCTTAGGGTCAATTTCATGTTATAGCCGACAAGAAGTAAAGCATGCAACTCTCATAGCCAACATAATTTAAAGCATGCAGTTATCACCCTTTGGTGATTCTTACCCACGGTCGTATAGCCATCCCTGTACAATTATAATACTTACTCTGTCTGCACAATACATTGTTAGGATCAATATCATGATTCAATATGATTATCACCGTTCAGGTGAATTCTTACCAAAGCCGACGTCCTTCCCTGTATTTGAGTAATAACTTACTCTGTCTGCATAAGACATCATTAGCACCTGACCTATCTATATGAAGGTCACTGGCGACACGCCATCCTGGACCGTCTTACAGATATACAGCGCCCTTGCAGTACAGGTAGCTAGCCCCACTGCAAGTCCTGTATACCGTGCTAGTACATCAGCACTGCCACTACTTCGGCACTGGTTTCCCCTAGGACAAACCGGGTTCCATGGCCCAGGAATACCGTTCGAGAAACCACCTTGTCGACAAGTTGTCCATGACCATGCAACTATATGCAACTTATCTAAGAAGAAAACATATAATGCATGATAAGGAAAACTAAGCAAAACCATCATTCTCATTCGTATTGCCATCTAGCCATCTTGTCTTGAGCTAATGCTCACATTATCATCTGCCCATCCAGGGTCTTAGTGAAACCAACATTCTACATCGGCACAGGATAATAGAATGTTGTTTTCTAATCTCATTGCCACATCTTTGATATCATACCTCTTTCCAACCAACTCAATGTACTTACCGCCCAGTTCCTGGGACTTAGCACCTGTTTAGCATACATTCATTCGGACATAATTCAAGCATACTCACTGCCCAGTTCTTGGGTCTTAACATCTGTTTTGCCATCTATTCATTGAGCCAAAGCTCGATATACTCACTGCCCAAGTATTTGGGACTTTGCCTTCACCTGTCATGTAATTCATCGCAACAGCGTACAAGCATACAATTCACTTAGCCACAACAGTTTACGTTCATGTGATTATTATCTTTCATTATCTTTCCAAATTCCATGCAAGGTGTTATTGAGCAATTCAACAAGAAACATAGCATACTATCCTTATTTTAAGCGTGAAGCTAAAGGATCTTTGAAGGGTTCAACACTACTCACATTCATAGGACGATTCCCGCCACGATCGCATAGTCTTCCAAGCGATCCTTCGCATAATCCCAAGTCCAACAAGGCTTCATCGAATCAACCATCCATCATAAGGCATCTTGCGGGTCGGGGCACTACATATATGGTTTGTACATTATGAAGCCCCTTAAAATCAGCAATTTTTCTTTAATATTATCCAATGCCTTTCTTAATAATGTTTTCATGGATTTAGTGCTTAATCTATGTTCAGCATTGTGCACCTTTAAAGGTGTCAAGTTGATATAATTATCTTTTTCTATGCTTCTTTTTTGACTGATATACATGTAAGGGAGTTGGGGGTTATAATGTGCTAACATGATGGGGGGTGCACATGTCCAAGATGGTTATCAAATGCAACCTGTACCAAAATCTGTACTCTAAACCATTTACTGTACATATCCAGGAAAGGATATATTCTTTGCTCAAGTCCTATAGGCTTATAAGCATCAAGCACGAGCTACGCTAACATTAGAACAAAATGTATGGAAACTGCTTTTTAGTAAGCCTTGTGTTTCTTGCTTCTAATTGTGTTCTTCTTTCCTTCCCACTGCCACAGACATTGTTTGTCCTTCTCCAGTCATGTATCTTATTTTGCAGACCTTTTGTTGGATGAGGTACTTATTCCCAGTGTTCTCACATTTTGTATGTCTAGTAAATGCCTTTCAATAGATTGAAGAAAATTAGCAAAAACCCTTCAAACCATGGTTACCAAACAGTAAAGAACAAAAAATAAAAATCCTCACCAAACTATAAAAGAAGAAGAAGTTGGAGTAAGAAAGTAATGTTTCGACAAGGGTAGGAACTTACCAGGTAGGCTAGACACAATCATGCCCTGAGCTTTCTTCTAAATATGAAACAGCTTTGTTACAAGAAACAAAATTTAGCAATATACCATGTTAAAGATATATGGTCTTTGAACTTTATGAGGCTTTTGTCAGTTGTGTAATATCCATGCTCTATATATTGTTTTTTTTATTGTGTTGGAAAGAAACCCATTTCATTCTTTCTTTGTCTCATCTTTTTTAACCCTAATCTTATTTCATGGTCTCAGGCCTTCCACCTCGATTCTACGCCATTGAAGTGACCTAATATGGGAACAGGTTGCTATCTGGAACCCATCACATTACTTACAACTGCCATGTACAACTAATCACCTCAACACTTGAAACTGTGAAAAAGATGCAAAATGTTCCATCTACATATCCTGAGAACTTCAATCATACAACCACGTTACTAGCACATGTATAAGACACCAAATTTGGAGTGCTTGTGCTTCTATCTAATCAATTCAACCAGTAATACACCATAACTTGATAATATATATGGGAATGTATCCTGAAAAAGAGCATAAAAGAGAATCGAAAAAGAATAACCCATTAACCCATTGTCTCTGCTATGATTACGCATGTACATAAATTATAGCCGTGTTCAAGACTAAATTCCCTCTACATGACACAATATAAAATACATCTCCAACAAAAATCCTAGGGAACCAGTCTAAAGCCCTTTGTTCAAATCCCAAGTTAACCATAGTACTCAAGACTTTCTACTTCAGTTCTCCTAAAAGATATTGACATTATATTTTAAACACATATATTAAAAGATAAGTATCGATAAGGAGGGAAAAAAGTTTATTATAGGGAGATAATATTTCTGTGTGTAATGTCATAGTTAATAATAGGTGAGCAATCATGTTCCAACTTTATCTGACGTAACAAGGAGATTTTCTCATTGAACCTAACAGTAAGCTTTAAGTTCAAATTCCAAGCAAAAAAGAGCAGTAATACACAGATTCACAGATTCATCAAGAAGAAAGTAATGCACAGATTCATCAAGAAGAAAGTAATGCACAAATCCTTAATAGCAGTAATGCACAAATTCATCAAGAAGAAAGTAATGTCAAAAAATATGATGTGTTCTTGAGACCATACAACTTTCTAATGAAGCATTGCACTATAATATTTTCATTCATCAAAATTGAACAAATTTTTTAGGTTAGGATTGTCATTCAAAATGGATTGATAGTCGATAGGGATGCTTATCATGTCAACTTGCTTAGTTAGTCACTTGGGCGTGTGTAAGACCACATGCCACCCATCTTCCTTTTGATCTTTAGAATAGAATACTCCACTGGCTTCTCGAGATAAAATGAATGGGTCCTTCTCCACTTTTTCTTTGTTCTTGAGCTTCTTCAAATTTACCATCACAAGATTCCAAATAGGATCAACCTTACAACCATTTTTTGAATCCTCTACCTTGACCCAATCACAATAAAATATAGTCTCCTTAAAATCTATGTAGTCCAACTCTAATATATCTCTAATTATTCCATAATAAGTCATCATTCCTTCCTTTGGATTTTTGCCTTTTCGACCAGTAACAAAAGTAGTATAAGCCTTCATAGATACACCACTGTCCTGAGTCACCAAATTTATATCAGAAGAACTTGACGAAAAGACAAAACCATTGACACAATATTTATTGGGGTAAAGTGCAAAAAACTCCTTGTTAGATTTTTGCTTTTTACACTAAAAGATCCCATGCTCTTAAAATTCCTGAAAGTATAAAATATGCTCATTTTGCCCCCTTTCCATTAACTGATGTTAAGTGGGGTGTGTAATGACCATTTTAACCCTCCACTCTCTCCCTCCTCTCTCTTCGGTGGTGCGGGAAGGAGGAGGAGGGGGTAGGGCTGGCCGGGGCGGGGAGGAGGAGGAGGAGGGAGGCTGGGCTAGCCGGGGCAGGAAGGGGGGGTGCTCGCCGGAGTAACGAGGGGGACGGGGAGGAGGGAGGAGGAGGGGGGCTGCCCAGGGCGGAGAGGAGAAGGAGGGGGGCTGGGCTTGCCGGGGTGGGGAGGATGGGGGGTGCTCGCCAGAGTAATGAGGGGGGACTGAGGGGACGGGGAGGAGGGAGGAGGAGGGGGGCTGCCCGGGGCGGGGAGGAGAAGGAGGGAGGCTGGGCTGGCCGGGGTGGAGAGGATGGGGGGTGCTCGCCAGAGTAATGAGGGGGGACTGAGGGGGCGGGGAGGAGGAGGAGGGGGGCTGGGCTGGCCGGGGTAGGGGGGTGCTCGCCGGAGTAAGGAGGGGGCGGAAAGGAGGAGGGGGGTGGCTGGCCGATGGGAGGAGGGGAGAGGTTAGGGAAGGGGGTGTAGTTTAGGTATTTTATTTTATTTTTATGAAAAAAATGTCACTTAACGGTCAAAACTAACGGTCAACAGACGGTAGGGGCTGGCCGAACAAGTCATAGATTGCGGGGGTTTATTTGTTAAATTTGACTAAAAGGTTTTTCTACTCAAAAGGTACATATTTAACAAGATTTTTTTTGCAATTTACCCTATTTATTGTATCTTGTTGCCTTATACATTAAACCATTGACTAATCTCCTAAGGTTGTATTGGTTTTCCTAGCCTTCTGTAACTGTATTGCAAAAGATTTCACTAGTCACTAAACTTGAAAAGTGACACAAATTAGTAAGAAAATGTGACTTGCTTCGGTAAAAATACCTCATCACGCAAGGAATGAATTCCATGATCGTTGTGCTCGTCTTAGTAGTCCTATCTTTTCGAATTTGGACATACGTCCTTTGAGAATATTCTGCATACTTACTGCCTAAATTCACAACAACAAAAATAAATCATACTCTTAACAAATAATAGTCATTTATCTAAATATATGGATAAAACCTACTTTTCCCAATCCCCTAAGTCTTCAAGCCGATTGAGTACCCATCTTCGTACTTGTTCAAACTGTATATTGTTTAGCTCGATGACTTTTCCAACATCTAAAGGCTTTTCATCTGTAAAGTCAACGTCCTCATCCAACCAATCTTCTCGACTCGACTTACGAGTACCAATGCTTGTGTTTGGCATATACAATACATCACAGATTCATCTGCAAGGTAAGACTCTGCTATAGAGCCTTTTATGTACCTTTTATTAAGTGTATACTCCTTATATCGCTTCATTAATCTTCCATGACATAATTAAAAAGTTTTATTAAATAGAATAAGTAAAATTGCATTAAATACAAAATGTATTTTCTAAAAAAAGATTGTATACCTTTCAAATGGGTACATCCATCGGAATCTAACCGGGCCACATGCCAAAGCCTCATCTGCCAAATGAACCATACAATGCATACTTATGACAAAGGAGGGAGGAAGTTCCTTCTCAAGAATACACATTGCTTCCACCAATACTCTCTTTGCTTTACCAAGTTCCTCCTTATTTATCACTTTAGCACATAAGATATTAAAGAATAAACTGATTCTGTGAATAGCAATTCTCAATTCCTTCTCCTTTTAAAAAGCATGTTTAAGCAAAACTGGAAGCAAGTGTTGCATAATCACGTGATAGTCATGTGATTTGAGCCCCCTTAGTTCTGGAGGTTGGATGGACACCAAATTACTCAAGTTAAAGGAAAATTCCGTAGGCAATTTTAAATCTTTCAAGCAACGACAAAATTCTCCCTTTTCCTCCTTAGTTAAGGCATATGATGCCTTTGGCATTAAAGTTTTTTCAGTGTCTTTTTCTTCCACTAACCATAATTTCTTGTTGATGCCTAATTTCTTCAAATCTTCTCGTGCCTTCAACCCATCCTTTGTTTTCCTAGTGACATTCATCAACATGCTTAATAAGTGAACATTGATATTCTTTTCGGAATGCATGACGTCAATGTTATGACGGACCTCAAGAAACTTCCAGTATGGCAAATCAAACAAAATTGACCTTCTCGACCATGGAGGTGCAATAGTGGAATTAATATTCAGATTGGCATCTTCATCGACCTGAACCTTGCATTTTTTTACCAATGTTCTTACTTTTTTTCTTTTTGCCAGTGACACTACTAAGCCCTTGCCCATCATTACTCTTGATAATTTTAGAAATTCATTGTTTTACTGCTTCACCAGATAATCATCGTGGAGTTGGTCGATGATCTACGGTCTTGTTGAATTTTTTATCATTTCTAAACTTGTGGTCAGATCTTAAAAATCGACGATAGCCTCGATAACATATTTTATTTGAGTCTTCAAGATGCTCAGAATCAACATCCTCGGCGCATAATGGACAAGCCTTATAGCCATGAATATTGCAGCCAGATAGTGTTCCATATGCAGGTAAATTATGGACCCCCATATCATCATTACTTTCATTGTAAAAGAGGTTTTAGCAAATGCATCCCATGTCGGCACACCATTTACCCATAGCTCTTTCAACTCATCTACAAGTGGTTCTAGAAAGACATCGATGTGTTTGCCTGGTGATTTGGGCCCTGATATTAATAATGTCAACAATGAGAACTCCTTTTTCATGCACAACGACGGTGGAAGATCTAGAGGTGCTAAAATCACCGGCCAACAACTATAAGTGCTGCTCTGGGTTCCATGGGGGTTAAAACCATTAATTGATATTGCAAGTCATAAATTTCTAGCCTCGGCGGCAAAATCTGGCCAATTGACATTGATTGAATCCCATTGGCCTGAGTCACAAGGATGTCTCATTAGATTTCCATCGGTTTTTGCCTTTTATGCCAAGTCATTGCATTTGGAATCCAAGGAATGCTAAAGAATCTCTTTATCCTTGGCATCAATGGAAAATATTTCACAAATTTTGCTGGTTCTTTTCTGACACTTCTTTTTACCTCAGAGTCATTTTCAAAGACAAGCTTATACCTACTGGCTCCACATTTGGGACACATATGATGTTGCTTGTATTCCTTCCAATATAGGATGCAACCATTTCTACAAGCATGGATGGTTTCACATTCCCCTAAGTCCTTAATCATGTTCTTCATATGTGGGTAGTTCTGGGGAAGATTACAATTCTCAACAAACAAAGACTTTACCCACAGTCATGCTGTTTCCAGTCAAATCATATCGCGTTTTCAAATTTTGCAACTCAATAATGGAAGACAACATTGTCTTACCCTTAGGACAACAGTTGTAGAGAGGTTGTGTTGCCATCTCCCTATATCTTTTGTATTTCCTACTCTCATTCATCTCAGTCCCAAAACCAACAGTTTGATCGCCTCCTAGTCCACCTTTATATGTAATATTAACGTCTCCTAACTCGTGCTCATTCCCCCAATTGTTCATATTGAATACTTCATCAACAAGTTCCTCCATCATAGGCTGGTCAGCTTCTTTGATTAGATCATGTTCTATTGTTGTAGACTTATGGCCCATCAACTCTGTAGATTTTTCTCCATACTGATCCCATACCACGTAGCTCTGATCAATACCATTTGACAACAAATGAAAACTGATTAAACAAAGCTCTATATGTCCCTTCGAGTTTCTGCATCGAACACATGGGCATAAAAAACGGTTTTCTCCATTGGCATTCTCCTTAACAAAATTCACGAATTGCTTGACACCATCAATATATTCTAAGTCCCCCCGTTTGCTCATCCATGCCTTGTCCAAAGGCATTTTCTATACCAATTTTTTTATTCTATAAGATATATCTGTCGAAAATAAAAATATAAAGTAAATACTTAATAAAGTCATAGGATGCTTTTCAATTAAATTAAGGATCTCCAAGATGTACGACATGAGTTAACTAAACTAAATCATTTTGAAGACTTATATAGATTAATTATTCATGCAAGCAAATCTTACTTAAATATTAAATCATACAAATTAACAAATTAACATATTTGAATAGTTAATAACATTTTAGGTGATCTAAAACTAGAACCATATCATTTAAAAGACAAGCTTATACCATATCATGTATTGTTTGTGCAATACGATGGGAATAAGAAATTGGCATAGCAATAAAATAGTCAACACTTCTTATAATACAAAATTCTGCCTATATATATATAACATGTGCCTGCTCCACCTTTACTACAAAAGACTAGTTAAGGTCGTACTCAAAGAGGAGACACTGTAGAGCACATGGAATCATATAAATGCCACAGACAAATATAAACTATGATATATCTCTCTATTAAGCAGCTCCTAAAACTTAAGATATGTATATTAAAAGCCGAATATGGAGAGTCAACACCCAACAGATGCAACCAAGGTTCATAGTTTTGGCATAAGTGCTTGCGGATCAAAATTTCAAAATTCTTGGTTTCGAAGCAATAAAATACTAACCAACTATTTTAAAAGCTAGAGAAAATTTGATAATTTCAAAAAAACTTATGTATTATTTTTTTCTTTAGTTTTTAAAGGAATAATATTCAACATTACTCGAACGTTCAGCCGTATTATATATTGTTCTTTATTTTTGCTTGCTTTTACAAAATTCATGCAATAGATAGGAGGAATATTTAATATATTATTCTTTATATATCGTTCAGCCGCATTATACAAAATTCATAAAATAGAAGAACAATAACACAGGATGTTGCAGTAATGGGCACTCTTTAATGGAACCTGAATGAAGAATATTAGGCAAGAGGAAAGAAATTTGATGAAGACGAAGAAGAAACTCGAAGACGCAGGATCCAAATCCGAAAAACTAACAAAAAATGAGGAAAGAAAAAAAACACACAAGGATTAGAGAACCTGGCTTGCGATATCGATTTTTGGGGTGGGCTGCGTCCCTACCTAAGATCTCATCGGCTGGATGGCTTGCGGCCTCGTCGACGAGATGGCTTGCGGTCTCGTCGTCGGGAGAGGAAGGCTGGATGAATAGAGGAAGGGTTTGCGTTTGGGGGGAGGGAACACTTTCTGTATTTGAAGGGGTAGGAAGGGTTCATTTTTGGAATGATTTTCTAATCCTATTAGTCATGGGAGATTGAGGATAATATTGTGGTATTTAATTTGGCACATGTTTAGAACGATATAAAATCGTACCTAAAATAAATTATTTTTTCTAGAAGTTAAATTAAATACATTTGGAATATTTTTTCATTTGAAACACTTTTATTCTGTTCCAGCACCTAGATACGGAAAATGAGTGTTCCGAATTGAAAAATGTATAGTGTTTCTAATTTACCATTTTGGTGTAGTGTCTCTAGGTGAGTCAATGTGGGAGCGTGAGGACGACATCCGATCGCGATATCCTGACTTGTTTGACTCGTAAGGTATAATGTCTTCCTTATGCCTTATGCTTTCCATCCCTTGCTTGCATGAATGATTGTTTGATTGTTTGCTTAGTATAGCTTATTTGTGGATAGTATAGCGGGCTCTTACATCTCTAAGTATCTTGATTTAAATTCCGAGGACGGAATTCTTTTAAGGTGGGTAGAGTTGTAATGCCCGTATTTCGGAATACGTATTTTGATTAGGCTTATGTGTATTTCGGACTTGTATTTTATTTTCTCGAATTTTGGCCTGTAATTGTAATTTGGCTTGACTTGCGAATTTTTGGTTTTCTCGTAAAATGAGTTTTTGGACCTGGCGTGGTTTTATTTTATGGAGAAGGAATTGGTTTGGTTTGGTTTAGTATGCATTGGACCACACTTAGCTAACCTCCACCTTCAACACAACATACCCTCCCTCATTAAAACCCCACCTAACTTTCTCTCTCCTCATAACTTCCATTAATTTTCTTCATCTTCTTCTTCCTTCCTCCACCAACACCATAGGCAAGTGCACCTTGCCACCAAATAAGCACCCTATTTTATTTATCCATTAGCTAGATTAGGCCATGGTGAACAACATTAGAACTTGGCATTTTGTGATTTGGAGCTTCCATTTTTCTAGATCTAAGTTTTAACAATTTTCAGATTTTCTTGGTTTTGATCTATTAAACTTAGATTTTTCCTTGTTTTGAGGCTTCCATGTGGAAGAGAATTCAATTTTACACAAGTTAAAACTTTGAAAATCCAAATTTGGTTTTGTTTTGGCTAAGTTATGAAGATTGGAAATTTGGAGTTCTTGGGATTTCCTCTCGGCCTGTTGGAGAAGATGATCTTCGGCCAGCGCTCTTTAGCGTATGTTCGAACTGTGCTAACTCCTCGGCCAGTGCTTTGCGCTGGGCTGACCCGCGCTGGCGCTCTTTAGCTCTAGCTCCTTCCTTCTATTGGCGCACTTGACCGCTGCGCAGCTCACTCCCAACGCGGCTTGGCTCCAGCGCAACCCAATCCTGGCGTGGCTCATCCCCTGCGCAGCTTGCTTTCAGCGCAACCCAACTCTAGTACAGCTCGCCCCTGCGTGGCTTGACCCAACGCAACCTGCTCTCAGCGTAACCCGACCCAGCACAAGCCGACCCTAGCGCAACCCAACCTCAGCGCAGTCCATTCCCCTAGCGCAATCCGACCCCCTACGCAACCTATTTGCCCAAGGTGATTTGGTTTTATTTTCTTAGGCTTGGCTTCTCTTTTGTGGGTTGGAGTTTGGAGATCTTGTTCCACACAACACGACTGTCTCGACCCAACACGACCTGGCACGGTTTTTGGTGTTCTGCTTATGACTAGTATGGTTTTCGTGATTTCTGTGAAGTATGATTTTAATACTTTCTGATCTTCTTAATAGTGACCCGATGGGGTGCGCTCTTAACTTTTAACCTGTGATTCATGATTAAGCTTTGTACTGGATAACGTGATAGTGGCCCATGGTGGCGCACTCCTGACTTGTAACTTGTAACTTGTAACTTGTAACCTGTAACTTGACTTGACTTGATGCTGTTACGATGGCTAACTTGACTCATATAATCAACTCTGACGTCGTGGGTGTTCATTCTTGCTGCTTTGTACAATCCACTTGTCTTGTCTTGCATCATGTCTAGGACGTGACTCCCTGGTTACCACGGTCAGGGATTCACACTGAATATGGATTAGGCTAATTACTAGATCAAACTATAGTTTATGGAGAATTTCCAGTCACAGGCGATCTCGTTATCTGGGCGCTTAAACGGACTTGTAGCCTGCCGACGAGTAGGGTACATTTCCAGCACACTGTCATGTATTGCACCCTCTAAGTCACCTAAGGGTACATTGTCTCCTGGGCGATGTACCCAACCATACTCTCAACCCGCGGAAGGATAACTGGATAGTCTGCAGGGCTTGGGACTGGAAATTTCTCATTTGCATCTTGCTAGTAACTAGGCTTGTGATAACCCTAGTTAGTTAAGTAGTAAGCCGTAGTATTTGTTTGGCCGTTTGTGAACGGATGGTGTCCAGCCTTGTCTAAGTCTCATCTAGTCCCAGTACCTGGTACTCCTGAACATGATTGTTTTACTTATCTTTAACAATAAATGGGTAGAGACAAAGTGCTATCCAGGCGAAGGGTTACAACCCCGGTCCTTGTTTGGGTTAAGGGTTGTAACCTGGCTCCCGGAATGGTTCCACGTCCCTAGTCGTTTATTGTCCTATTGTACTCTTTATTACTTGTACTTTCTTCTAGTCCTTATGTTCTGATATGCTGGCTTTTGTTCTTATTTCGTGGCCTCCTTTGTGGCACTTGCTCTTTCTGGGGTTTGACCTAGCTGGTTTTGTGTGGCCAGATTTCGGAGCAGCACCCGAGGATCTACCGAACCTCCAGCCCGATGGTGGCGACTAGAAGGAACCCGGGCTACGAGTGGGTTTTCCATTTTGTTTCGCTCACTATATTGTAAAATTATTCTTTTGAGGCGTTTAGCCGACGAGCACCTGTTAGCTCGATGCATATTTACTTACTGTCTGCCTACGGGCTGTAACATGATTAACAAATCCTAGGGTTGATCATGTATGACTGAACTCTTGCTAGTCTTGACATTTTGTACGACTAGCTTCATGATCATCCAATATGTAATGTATGGAACGTCTTGCTATTATATATTTGGTGCTCTGACATCTTGTAACTACTATTGCTTGCTTGAGATTGAGATAATAGGCTTGTTCATGACCATAGGAGACTGTTGGCTTGTAGTTAAACCCTCATATATCTAGACAGCCGTGACCGTATAGCGAGGTGGATTCCATTTCAATATACGTAGCTGGCTATGTACGCCCCCGCTCTCCATTATTCTGGTTCTGGGCGTCACAGTTAGAGCATGTTTAGAGATTAGAGTTTTCTTAAGCCAACCCTCACCCACTATAAATAATCTCTTCCACACTCTCTTTTCTCATTCACTCTCTCATTCATTTCTCTCAACCATCAACCCACTTAGGCAAGTACAACTTGCTCAAAAGTGGAAATTTATGCATTTTTCATTCTTAATTTTTTTTCTTTGATATTATTTGTCTATATTGTTCTTCTCATCATCCTCTACAAGTTTAGTACTTGGTATTTTCGGTTTTGATGGATGGATTCTTGTAGATCTAAGTTTACGTCATTTTCGGTGTTCTTGGGTTTTGATCTATCAAACTTACTAGTTTTCGAAAACTAATTATTCCATGTGGTAGAAAATTTGATTCTACATAATTTTGACCCTTGAAAAGTTAGATTTTGACTTATTTTGAGGAAGTTATGGCCAAAATAATATTTGGACATCTTCTATGTTCATTTGTGCTGGTTTTGGCAGGGACGATGAATAGTGCCGCAGGAATGAATAGTGCCGCATGGATGAATAGTACCACAAGCTTGCATAGTGTCGTAGGAATGAATAGTGCCGCATGGATGAATAGTGCCAGAAGGCTGTATAGTATCGCAGAAGGCTGCATAGTGTCGTAGAAGGCTGCATAGTGCCACAGAATACCGTATAGTGCCTATTTTGGCTGCTTTTGACTGTTTTATATCCTATTTGGCTGAATTGTGGCCAGAATTTTTCTCAACTCCCAACATAAAAGTTGTAGATCTTTGTCTTGGCTTCAAGAATTTTCATGTCCCACTTTAACCAGAATTCATATGTGACTTATGGCACCTTGTGCACCTTGCATCTTGTGCACCTTTCATCTTACACTTTTGCCCATGTGCCGTTTGGGCCACTTCATGACTTGCGAGCACTTCATACCCTAAGTACGTAGTGCCTTCTTGTTCTCTTTCCTCTTGTGTCTTGGTTCTCATTCCTGATCTGACTACCTATACGTGTGCTGGATAACCCTATGTATGTACTAAGGTACAATTTTTGTGAGCACCGATGTGCTATCCTATGTGCTAAGTGTTCCTACGTGATACCTGCCAGTACCTCCAAGAGTCCAGCAATTACATAGCGAATGGTCGATAACAATGACGTTGTATGTGTTGTGTGTTGCATTACACCAAGAAGGGGGTACATACATATGACTCCATGAGCCAGTACGGATCCCTTCCTGGGTACTCGTACAATGTACGACATCTAGGGGAGTGAGCATGTGACCACGACATGTGAACTGTAACACCCAGTTTCTGAAATGAGGGTAATTTTGAACTTTTGTAATTATAATTATTATTTATTTGTATTTATTTCACATTATGATTTATGGTAATTTTTAATTATTTTTAAACTATTTAAAAACTGTTTTAAGTCATGGCTTCTGATTTTGATGCCTTGCTAGTGTAACCTGAGAGACTGTCTGACCTAGAGCCTGACCATGTAATTAGGATAATTTATTTCTACTTTTAAGCATGAGGGTGTTTTGGTCATGTGGCCTCTTTGAATTATTTTATGATTTGTTGCATTGATGGTTGTTAATTTTGACTTTTGGCTAGTGTGACTTAAGAGACTGTCCTAGACTTTGACCTTGACCTTGGTGACTTAGTCGACTTGCATGGGACCCTAATCAAGCTTAAGTTGGTCTTGGTTGACTTAAGTTGGCTAAGTTTCATGGAGAGAGTAGGAGGATTTTTACATTGGACCAAAGGCTAAGGACTTGAGCTTGTGGGCTAGCAAACTTGGCCCAAGGCCCAATATGAGAAACCCTAACCCTAGCTCTTCATTTTAGGCAGCCACAACAACCCAAACAAGACCTAACTTCAGCCTATAAAGTGTCTCTTCAAGACCACTTGCCTCTTTTAGAACATCCCTTTGTAGGAAACCCTAATTTCTTTCCCAAATTGTCTAACTCCTCCATTTCTCCACCAAATTGATCCCAACCTCTTGCAATTGGATCTAAATCTGGAGGGGAGATTGAAGGAGGCTTGTTTGCAAGGAGTGGAGCTCTTTTGGACACAATTTGAGGAAGAGGGATTCTCTAAATTGGGGTTTTTCATTGAGACTTGCTCTCAATAGGTAAAACCTATTAAAATCCTTCCATTTCCCAATTTCTTTGCATGGTTGCATTCATTTAGGTCAACCCTAGCTGTCCCTCAAGTTTGGGTAGAAATCGTGTCCGTTTGGTGTTCGTATCGGACACGTATCGATGTATGTATATAGGTGTTCGACAAAATGCCTCTTAAAACTTTTTGTTCTTGGTTTTCAAAATAAATTATATATTTAGGAAGCCTATTATGTGTAGATTGTAATGGTATAGGATTGAGTGGGAATTAGTGTGTTTTGATGTGTATTTTCGACACGGGGATACAAGGACAGAACTTGTCTGTGCACAGTACTTTGTCCTGCTGCTGCGTGTCCAGTTCTCACTGGACACGACACGATCTGATATGCATTTTGGTGGGCACGTAGGGGCACTGTCTGCCATCACCCACACGAAGTTTGAGGCAAAACGATCGAGTGGTTAGCGAGAAATCTCACTTGCACTGGTCGTAGCCTGAGACGAGCGCGCATAGAACACGCGTCTGAAACGTGTCTCGTACACGCGACACAATACACGTGGACACAGGGCAGACTCCTAGACATGTTCTCCTAGTCCTGGCAAACCTAGGGACATGTCCACGTGGCATGAAGTGTCACATGTCGTGTCCACGAGGCGACTGCATCGCAGCACGATGCAGTCTGTGCACGCGATGTGTCTGTGTGTGTTTCGTGACTTGGACACATCGTGTCCAGTCGTAGAGACACATGGGAACTCGTGTGGACTTTGGACACGTGCACGACACTACCTTGGGCTTTAAATTGATGTATTAATGAAATTTGAATCTCGATTTTTGGTATGAATGTGATTTTCTGATACCATAGATCACTGTCTGAATTCCTGAGATTTTAATTGAAATTCTAAACTGTTTAAATGATTTATTTGCAATAAATAGTTCACTTATATATGTGTATAAGTTAATGTACATGTTAGGGATTCATGTTGATTGATTCTTGGATTCGAGGTTGCTTTGGAATGATTAAACTGAGAACTGAGATGCACTTTGTGTTCTTGACACTTGGACACTCTTCACTCACTTGTACACTCCTTTGACACTTCTATGCCACTCCATTTCATTTCATTATTGCACTCTTCTAAATTAGACAGTCTGCAAGATACTACTTAGTATCAGCTATAGATGTTAGCCTACACCAAATTTGTCACTGCCCATTCTTCTCTAAATGTGCTGCAATGAGGTTCAGTCTTCCCTTCACATATGTCCAGTTGATACATATATGTTCTATCCATATTGAGAGATGTGTGCAGACATTGAAATCTGTGGACCAATTCTTATATAGACATGTGAATGCTTTTGTGGCTTCACTGACCAATCCAGGTATCCACATGTCGAGTTATATGAAATTGGCAGTACATACCTTGTCCTAATTTTTGTATCACTCCTCTTCATTGACATATAGGTCCATATTACTCTATATTGTTCATTCGAGCCTTGATTGGCTCTGACATTTCTTTACCTTATGTTAATCTTCCTAAGTTTGTTCAGTCATGTCTGTTGTTCTGTCCAACCCTCGACTAATCAATTGACTGATACTCTTTAAGGTTCAGTTCCATCTCCTTAATGTATCAGTCCTACATATTCACTTGAGTTCAGTCCTGTTTTTCTTTACATCTTTAACATAGTTCAGTCCTATATTAGGATGTCAGTCCATTGGTTTATCCTTATTATCAGTCCTGTGTTGTCCTGCATACCATTTGTACAGTTCAGTCCCCTTTTTATTAATTGGCCCTCCTTACCATATGTTTATCCATTCATCTATACTTTAATAGTAAGCTTGTTTTAGTATCATTCATGTTTAAATTTTCAGTCCCAAGTCTTTAGTGCAGTCCATGTACCACTCACACACATATTCTTATATGTCCTAACCCCCTAGAGTATCAGTCACCGGATGTGTGAGTCTATATATATATATTTGTATATATGTAGGTGTGAGTTTAGAGTGAGTGTGTGTGTTGGTGTGAGTGAGTTTTAAGGAATATCAGTTAGGATACATGCTGGTGACAGTGTTGAGTGAGGATTAGTAGCAGTAGCAGCCGCATTAGCAGTTGGCATGGCCCTACATTGCAAGGCAGTGGGCTGCCCTCTTGTGGCAGCAACAAGAGAGTAGCATGAGGGGACTGCAATGCAGTTGGCAGCAAGGCCTGCAGGCAGCAGCAGTGGTTGGCAATATGTTGCAGTAACAGCATGGTCATGACCATAGGCCAGTGCCAAGTGGTTCCATGTGTTAGTGAGGTTAGTATTTAGTGTCATGGCAGTGAGTGAATGGATGTGTGTCACAGGAAATGATATTGTGAATGGATGGGGACAGTTGGGAATGATGTCTAGAGCAGGGCAGCAACTAGTAGCTTGCTATTGTAGTAGGCAGCATATTATATGCTTGTATTGCTGTGTGCATATATATAGGTATGTAGGTATATATATGGGTTGATGCATGGAGTTAGGAAATAGGGAACAACATGGTTGGGTAGAGGATTACCTATAGGTTCACCTATATATTTTGGGTAATGTGAACATCTCGTATAGGTAAGGGTAATCACATAGTATAGGTAAATGCATGTGAATATGTGGCGTATTGGTAAATGTAGGTACATGAGCATGGATACATGTATGCATGAAAAATGTAGTGTAGGCTATGAATATAATGTATGTATGAATGTATATGAATATGAACCTGTGTATGTTTGTATCTAAGCATGTATGTGTATATATATATATATATATATATATATATATATATATATATATATATATTATATATATATATATATATATATATATATATCTTGTATATAATATGTGTTGATTTGTGACTTGTGATGTTGCTTGCTTGCTAGGATAGTCTTGGTTAGGCCTAGTGAGACTGACTAGACTAGGATTGACCTAGTGGACTAGAGTGTTGACTAAAGGTTGACCAGAGTTGACTTAGAGTTGACTTTGACCTAGTTTGACCTAGAAATTATGTAGTTTGCATTGTATCATTCATTTACCTTATCTTAAACATATTATAATCCATATTACTCTGTTTAGGGCATTGTGACTCCGGTGCAGACATCTGATATTACACTACTCTTTTCAGAGTAGCATGCGAGTACATTCTCTGATAGTTCTTCCATTTACTTGTCGTTTACTGTACTTCAGTTGTAGCTAGTTCTATTTGATTTTATATTACAAACACGATTTGATATTACTGGATCCATTTCATGTGACACTCACTTATTCGTGTCTGGCCTCTATTTCTGGAACCACCTACTGGAATCACCCTGGAATCATTTACTGGAACCATTCGTGTACTGGCTGGACTTATACCTATTTTCGTGTCGGGTTATGGATTCACTTGTACTTGCTGGGCGAGGAAATATTGTAATAGGCATGTGAACATTCCCAAATACTGGAACCACTCCATTGGAATTATACTGGAACGATAGCCATCCCACACTTGGCCGAGTGTGCGGTGTGCCGTATTACCTACAGCCGTTCACATGTAGATCTCGATATTTTAAAACACACTGTTAGAGTATAGGCTGGACTCACCCTGGAACCTTTGATCACTAACTGGACTCACCTTATACCGGACTCATCTCGTGCTGGAATCACCTGGTATTAGATTACATTGTCTGGACTCACACATGACTCTTATTATACTGTCTAGACTTATATCATGCTACTCTAGTTCAGCTAGATTATATTTACAGTTTTCATTGCCATGTTTCTCTTCTTGTTTAGTTACTTCCCTTTCCTTGTACCTTAACTGTTCTCTATATCATTACCTGTATAAAACTGCCATGATTCATCAATATAACTGTCTATAACTGCTTTATAGTTCTCTGTCATTTACTTGGGATTTCTTGATGAATTGTACTCGTTCCTGTCCTGACTGGACCTGTTGAAAATTTTACAGATGACTGCCCTGAGGACACTTGCCCTACATATTATGGACCCGGAGACGGGATGGCTACCTTTGGCCCCGACACTCAGGAGTGATCGGGATTTAGTTTAGTAGACTAGCATATGTTTTTCATGTTGAACTTGATGTAGATAATTTGAGACTTGTGTAGTATTTGAGATTGTTGAGAGTTGTTATTATTTTAGTAGTTGTCTTCTATTATTAGTTAATTTTTCTGTGATTATCTTATCGTGCTTAGACTGTGATTGAGTTACAATATCTTATACGTCCTCCGTTTGGAGTTGATCATGATAAGTACATTATATATTGCGTGAGTTGTTGGTTAGATTGTAACCTAGGACAGCGTTCTACCGTCGACACTGCGGCGTAGGCTGGGCGCTATTACGTACTCGTACCCTTACGGTGGGTGCGGATCGTGACACATTTTTAGTGGTGGCCCATGCAGATCGAGAGTCGCATTAGTACGATGTCGTGGTAGTGCAACGATTAGTTGTACTGCTGCGCGCCTGCGATATGAATTAAGGAATAGGCTTTAGTTGAGAAAGTACTCAATCACAGTTAGGACTACTTGAGAAGATTCCTTGGATGACCCTTGAGAATCTTATTATAAACTATCTCGAAATTCGATTCTGACAGTATCTGTCTATCTTCCTTGATTCATCGTTGAATTGATTCTTGGTATTCATTATTGACTTGATTTTCTACCAAGATAATATTATGGGCTAGGTTGCCTCAGTCATGGAATCTAGAGTCTTCTACAGCCATATCAGCTGGTTGGGCGATGAAATAGAGTCTGATTTTGGATGTATTTCTCGGGTGTGGGAATTTAAAGTTTTTGCAGCCAAGCTAGCGGCAATACGAAAATTTTAAATACCATGATTCTAGAGGTATGTACATTAGTTGTGGACTCTATGGATTATCGCAGTCATATTTACTGGTGTGACGAGGATTCTGGTAACAGGGTTCTGGATAGACGGATATGATTATCAGATTGCATAATAGATACCATATAGATGGTGCCCTAGAGTAATTGAGTGGAATATCAGGGTGGATATTACTTGAGTGTCATGGATTAGATAGAGGGAGCTAGGCCACATGTAGCACAGCACCATGCCCTGCACCATCAGAGGGATACATCCCGGAGGGGCAGGGCTTTTGCGCTGACAGTCGAGTAGACGGACGCTACGGGTGACGGGTTAGCAGGTCTGTCTTCATGTTCTTCTTTCCATTTTATTGTGTGATTCCATTAGTACCTGCCAGGATATTGCTTGAGATTGCTAGATAGTGTAGCTACCCTATTCGAGACTGCAGAATCATGACCAGTAGGATTATATTGCATGTTATCTATCGACCTTGATTTGATTGGGGGTTGACCTAGGAAGGGTGCGATCATCTTAATTTCGAGGACGAAATTTTTCTAAGGGGGTAGACTTGTAACACCCAGTTTCTGAAATGAGGGTAATTTTGAACTTTTGTAATTATAATTATTATTTATTTGTATTTATTTCACATTATGATTTTTGGTAATTTTTAATCATTTTTAAACTATTTAAAAATTGTTTTAAGTCATGGCTTGTGATTTTGATGCCTTGCTAGTGTAACCTGAGAGACTGTCTGACCTAGAGCCTGACCATGTTATTAGGATAATTTATTTCTACTTTTGAGCATGAGGGTGTTTTGGTCATGTGGCCTCTTTGAATTATTTTATGATTTGTTGCATTGATGATTGTTAATTTTGACTTTTAGCTAGTGTGACTTAAGAGACTGTCCTAGACTTTGACCTTGACCTTGGTGACTTAGTCGACTTGGCATGGGACCCTATTCAAGCTTAAGTTGGTCTTGGTTGACTTAAGTTGGCTAAGTTTCATGGAGAGAGTAGGAGAATTTTTACATTGGACCAAAGGCTAAGGACTTGAGCTTGTGGGCTAGCAAACTTGGCCCAAGGCCCAATATGAGAAACCCTAACCCTAGCTCTTCATTTTAGGCAGCCACAACATCCCAAACAAGACCTAACTTCAGCCTACAAAGTGTCTCTTCAAGACCACTTGCCTCTTTTAGAACATCTCTTTGTAGGAAACCCTAATTTCTTCCCCAAATTGTCTAACTCCTCCATTTCTCCACTAAATTGATCCCAACCTCTTGCAATTGGATCTAAATCTGGAGGAGAGATTGAAGGAGGCTTGCTTGCAAGGAGTGGAGCTCTTTTGGACACAATTTGAGGAAGAAGGATTCTCTAAATTGGGATTTTTCATTGAGACTTGCTCTCAATAGGTAAAACCTATTAAAACCCTTCTATTTTCCAATTTCTTTGCATATTTGCATTCATTTAGGTCAACCCTAGCTGTCCCTCAAGTTTGGGTAGAAATCGTGTCCGTTTGGTGTCCGTATCGGACACGTGTCGATGTATGTACATAGGTGTTCGACGAAATACCTCTTAAAACTTTTTGTTCTTGGTTTTCAAAATAAATTATATATTTAGGAAGCCTATTATGTGTAGATTGTAATGGTATAGGACTGAGTTGTAATTAGTGTGTTTCGATGTGTATTTTTGACACGGGGACACAAGGACAGAACTTGTCTGTGCACAGTACTTTGCCCTGCTGCTGCGTGTCCAGTTCTCACTGGACACGACACGATCTGATATGCATTTTGCTGGGCACGTAGGGGCACTGTCTTCCATCATCCACACGAAGTTTGAGGCAAAACGATCGAGTGGTTAGTAAGAAATCTCACTCGCACTGGTCGTAGCCTGACACGAGCGCGCACAGAACACGCGTCTGAAACGTGTCTCCTACACGCGACACAATACACGTGGACACAGGGCAGACTCCTAGACATGTTCTCCTAGTCCTGGTGAACCTAGGGACACGTCCATGTGGCATGAAGTGTCACGTGTCGTGTCCATGAGGTGACTGCATCACAGCACAATGCAGTCTGAACACGCGATGTGTCTGTGTGTGTGTTTCGTAACTTGGACACATCATGTCCAGTCGTGGAGACACGTGAGGACTCGTGTGGACTCTGGACACGTGCACGACACTACCTTGGGCTTTAAATTGATGTATTAATGAAATTTGAATCTCGATTTTTGGTATGAATGTGATTTTCTGATACCATAGATCACTGTCTGAATTCCTGAGATTTTAATTGAAATCCTAAACTATTTAAATGATTTATTTGCAATAAATAGTTCACTTATATATGTGTATAAGTTAATGTACATGTTAGGGATTCATGTTGATTGATTCTTGGATTCGAGGTTGCTTTGGAATGATTAAGCTGAGAACTGAGATGCACTTTGTGTTCTTGACACTTGGACACTCTTCACTCACTTGTACACTCCTTTGACACTTCTATGCCACTCCATTTCATTTCATTATTGCACTCTTCTAAATTAGACAGTCTGCAAGATACTACTTAGTATCAGCTATAGATGTTAGCCTACACCAAATTTGTCACTGTCCATTCTTCTCTAAATGTGCTGCAATAAGGTTCAGTCTTCCCTTCACATATGTTCAGTTGATACATATATGTTCTATCCATATTGAGAGATGTGTGCAGACATTGAAATCTGTGGACCAATTCTTATATAGACATGTGAATGCTTTTGTGGCTTCACTGACCAATCCAGGTATCCATACGTCGAGTTATATGAAATTGGCAGTACATACCTTATCCTAATTTTTTTATCACTCCTCTTCATTGACATATTGGTCCATATTACTCTATATTGTTCATTCGAGCCTTGATTGGCTCTGACATTTCTCTACCTTATGTTAATCTTCCTAAGTTTGTTCAGTCATGTCTGTTGTTCTGTCCAACCCTCGACTAATCAATTGACTGATACTCTTTAAGGTTCAGTTCCATCTCCTTAATGTATCAGTCCCACATATTCACTTGAGTTTAGTCCTGTTTTTCTTTACATCTTTAACATAGTTCAGTCCTATATTAGGATGTCAGTCCATTGGTTTATCCTTATTATCAGTCCTGTGTTGTCCTGCATACCATTTGTACAGTTCAGTCCCCTTTTATTAATTGGCCCTCCTTACCATATGTTTATCCATTCATCTATACTTTAATAGTAAGCTTGTTTTAGTATCATTCATGTTTAAGTTTTCAGTCCCAAGTCTTTAGTGCAGTCCATGTACCACTCATACACATATTCTTATATGTCCTAACCCCCTAGAGTATCAGTCACCTGATGTGTGAGTCTATATATATATTTGTATATATATAGGTGTGAGTTTAGAGTGAGTGTGTGTGTTGGTGTGAGTGAGTTTTAAGGAATATCAGTTAGGATACATGCTGGTGACAGTGTTGAGTGAGGATTAGTAGCAGTAGCAGCCGCATTAGCAGTGGGCATGGCCCTGCATTGCAAGGCAGTGGGCTACCCTCTTGTGGCAACAGCAAGAGAGTAGCATGAGGGGACTGTAATGCAGTTGGCAGCAAGGCCTGCAGGCAGCAGCAGTGCTTGGCAATATGTTGCAGTAGCAGCATGGTCATGGCCATAAGCCAGTGCCAAGTGGTCCCATGTGTTAGTGAGGTTAGTATTTAGTGTCATGGTAGTGAGTGAATGGATGTGTGTCACGGGAAATGATATTGTGAATGGATGGGGACAGTTGGGAATGATGTCTAGAGCAGGGCAGCAACTAGTAGTGTGCTGTTGTAGTAGGCATCATGTTATATGCTTGTATTGCTGTGTGCATATGTATAGGTATGTAGGTATATATATGGGTTGATGCATGGAATTAGGAAATAGGGAACAACATGGTTGGGTAGAGGATTACCTATAGGTTCACCTATATATTTTGGGTAATGTGAACATCTCGTATAGGTAAGGGTAATCACATAGTATAGGTAAATGCATGTGAATATGTGGGGTATTGGTAAATGTAGGTAAATGAGCATGGATACATGTATGCATGAGAAATGTAGTGTAGGCTATGAATATAATGTATATGAATGTATATGAATATGAACCTGTGTATGTATGTATCTAAGCATGTATATATAATATATATATATATATATATTATATATATATATATATATATATATATATATATATATATATATATATATATATATATATATATTTACATACATGCTATATATATATTATATATTTTTTTTTTTTTTTTTTGCTAAATATATATTTTATATATATATATATATATATATATATATATATATATATATATATATATATATATATAATATATATATATATATATATATATATATATATATATATATATATATATATATATATATATATATATATACATATATATATATATATATATATATATTTATATATATATATATATTTTTTTATATATATATATTTTATATATATATATTTATATATATATATATATATATATTATATATATATATATATATATATATATATATATATATATATATATATATATATATATATATATATATATATATATATATATATATATATATATATATATATATATATATTATATATATATATATTTATATATATATATAATATATATATATATATATATATATATATATATATATATATATATATATATATATATATATATATATATATATATATATATATATATATATATATATAGCATGTATGTAAATATATATATATATATATATATATATATATATATATATAATATATATATATATATATATATATATATATATATATATATATATATATATATTAAAATATATATATATATATATATATATATATATATATATATATATATATATATATTTTAATATATATATATATATATATATATATATATATATATATATATATATATATATATATATATATATATATATATATATATATATATATATATAATATGTGTTGATTTGTGACTTGTGATGTTGCTTGCTTGCTAGGATAGTCTTGGTTAGGCCTAGTGAGACTGACTAGACTAGGATTGACCTAGTGGACTAGAGTATTGACTAAAGGTTGACCAGAGTTGACTTAGAGTTGACTTTGACCTAGTTTGACATAGAAATCCATTTATCTTATCTTAAACATATTATAATCCATATTACTCTGTTTAGGGCATTGTGACTCCGGTGCAGACATCTGATATTACACTACTCTTTTCAGAGTAGAAGGTGAGTACATTCTCTGATAGTTCTTCCATTTACTTGTCGTTTACTGTACTTCAGTTGTAGCTAGTTCTATTTGATTCTATATTACAAACACGATTTGATATTATTGGATCCATTTCATGCGACACTCACTTATTCGTGTCTGGCCTCTATTTCTGGAACCACCTACTGGAATCACCCTGGAATCATTTACTGGAACCATTCGTGTACTGGCTGGACTTATACTTATTTTCGTGTCGGGTTATGGATTCACTTGTACTTGCTGGGCGGGGAAATATTGGAATAGGCATGTGAACATACCCAAATACTGGAACCACTTCCTTGGAATTATACTGGAACGATAGCCATCCCACAATTGGCCGAGTGTGCGGTGTGCCATATTACCTACAGCCGTTCACATGTCGATCCCGATATTTTAAAACACACTGTTAGAGTATAGACTAGACTCACCCTGGAACCTTTGATCACTAACTGGACTCACCTTATACCGGACTCATCTCGTGCTGGAATCACCTGGTATTAGATTACATTGTCTGGACTCACACATGACTCTTATTATACTGTCTGGACTTATATCATGCTACTCTAGTTCAGCTAGATTATATTTACAGTCTTCATTGCCATGTTTCTCTTCTTGTTTAGTTACTTCCCTTTCCTTGTACCTTAACTGTTCTCTATATCATTACCTGTATAAAACTGCCATGATTCATCAATATAACTGTCTATAACTGCTTTATAGTTCTCTGTCATTTACTTGGGATTTCTTGATGAATTGTACTCGTTCCTGTCCTGACTGGACCTGTTGAAAATTTTACAGATGACTGCCCTGAGGTCACTTGCCCTACATATTATGGACCCGGAGACGGGATGGCTACCTTTGGCCCCGACACTCAGGAGTGATCGGGATTTAGTTTAGTAGACTAGCATATATTTTTCATGTTGAACTTGATGTAGATGATTTGAGACTTGTGTAGTATTTGAGATTGTTGAGAGTTGTTATTATTTTAGTAGTTGTCTTCTATTATTAGTTAATTCTTCTGTGATTATCTTATCGCGCTTAGACTGTGATTGAGTTACAATATCTTATACTTGTCCTCCGTTCGGAGTTGATCATGATGAGTACATTATATATTGCGTGAGTTGTTGGTTAGATAGTAACCGAGGACAACGTTCTACCGCCGACACTACGGCGTAGGCTGGGCGCTGTTACGTACTCGTACCCTCACGGTGGGTGCGGGTCGTGACATGAACTCCGATGATAACCTAGGGATTAACTAGGCAACTAACTTGGTTGATGCATTGGGTGGAAAGAATCCCGAGATCGTGCCATACTAGCCAACCCATGTCCAGTCCTGACGTGTCGGGTTGGCCGCCACGGATATGGTTTCATTCGCCTATAGCGGATGGCTATATCCGACTTCTACGAGCTATGTGTTATATGTTTTAGCGCGAAAGCCCTCCGGGGGACCCGTGCATAATCAATGTGCAATATGTTTAATGGTTTGGCTAGCCCTGCTGGGTTGACACGATCTGAGGATCCCTTTAATCAGTATCGCGGGAATAACTCCGCCAAATATAAAGAGCCGCAGGAATGAATGGCCGATTGAAAACGACTTGACTGTGCCTTGTAACTTCCGTTAGTAGCCGAGGGACATGGACTGTCATGGTGCGTGGTCCAACCCATGTCCTTGTTTGGTTGTTGGGTTGGACTATCGTGCTGTGACAGGCTGTGGATCGATGTTACAACCGGAAGCTTTTATTATTACTAGTATTATTATTTTATGCTTGGGTTTTATATCACTCTTTTGTGCTCCCTTGTGGTACTTGCTATTCGGGGCTGACCCCGCTGGTTTTGTTTGGCCAGATCACGTAGCATAGCCTGAGTATCCGACCTTTCTCCCTAACGTCAATGGTGCATACTATGAGCATGGCTGACGGGGGACTTGAGTGTGTTTCTTCTCCACCACTCTAGTTTTCATCACTTATGTTCTGGCGTTTAGCCACGGGCACCTGTTTAGCTGGTTAATCTGGATATTTTATCTTTTGCATAATTGTAATTAAATCAGACTGCAGCTGAATACGATTATGTACCTATGACTCTCTGGGCTAGCTAACTTATAAAGCTAGATCCTCATGATCATTTTTGATGAAGCGTCGGGGACGCCTTACTGCTTTATCTCATATGTTTATTAATTGATGTTTTCTTGCTTTGAATGATTGAGACATAGATGCTCTGTGAGACTATAGGAGACTTGATTATAGCATGCACCCCCTTGTCTCTTGACAGCCACGATCACCGTATGACGTTTGTATACCTCATACGGAGTAGCTGGCCTAGTCCGTCTCCGTATTTCGGTACTGGGACGTGACACCCCCCACCCATTCGCCCCCCTCCCCCCCCCCCCTCCCCCCGCGGCCACCGCCCCTCCCGCCGCTGCTGCTCCGCCGCCGCTGCTACTGTTGCTGCTGCTGCTGCCACCAGGGAGGTAAGGGGGCGGAGGCGGGGAAGGGGGGGAGCGGAGACGGGAAGGGGGGGAGCGGCCTCTGGCAGCAGCGACGGCGACGGGAGGGACGGTGGCCGTGGGGGTGTGGGGGGTGGGGGGGGGGGGGGGAAGCGGGGACTGGGAGGGGAGTGGCCTCCGGCAGCAGCAGCAGCAGCGACGGCGGGAGGGGCGGTGGCCGTAGGGGGGAATGTGTTAGAGGAAAGAGGAAGGCATGGACATTTTGGTCCAAAAAATATTTTTTGACGGTTTCCGTCCAAAATGGGGGGTACTATACATTTTTGCAAAACTGTGGGGTGCACCTTGAATTAGGGTAATTCAAGTGGGAGGTAAGTCAAAATTTCTCAATAAAATATACCTAATTATAATTATAAAATATATACAAAATAAATTTTAGTACTTTAAAAATCAAAATTGATTTTTTTTTAAAAACCGAACCAAATATTTTATTAGGTTCTTAGTCCAAAAGTCCAATACCAAATAGACCCCTAATTTCGTTGGTACTGTAGGCACGCAAAATTGACAAAAGAAAATTTTGAGTATTGCTTCCATGACCGGCAATGTGATTTGTATCACAAAGCGTAACGTAGTCTCCAGAATGCCAATGTACGCATTAACTCATATAATTAAAATTCAGAGCACACCCGATCATAATAATAGTAAAAACATTCTTACACCTCCAAAAGTTCATGCCCTCTATCAAGTTAAACATATAATTAGTAAGTATAACCCAGTTGTAATTTATGGAGAAAACAAAAATAATCAATTTGTTTAATATAATTTGTCACCACTACACTTCATTAGACCATCTCCAATGGTGATTTCTAAAATTGAGTTCTTATCCTACTTGGCATTGTACTTTAAGGAGATTTTTATCCTAGTTGGAAGAGTTTCTACATAGAAATTGTAGACATACAAAAATGCTCTCCAATGGTTCTCCATTTCTATCCTATGTGTCACATAGTAAAAGGACCAATTTAATAGTGTGGGGCCCAATAATAATTGTCATGAGAGAGAAGAATTTCTATGAGAGTTTCTACATGTAGAAACCCTCCTAGAAAATTTCTATCCTACATCATTGCCACCTAGGATAGAAATGGTAATAGAAATTACCATTGGGAGAAGTTTTTTCTAAAATGGATTTCTTCACAAGATAGAAACCCCCATTGGAGATGGTCTTATATTGAAGAAATTGTTTGATCGTAAAACTAAACGAGATTCAACAAGCCCAACGGGCAACTTATTTGCAGGTCCCGTGGGAATGTTGGCTTAAAACAGAAATAGCCTTGCAACAGAAATCTGCAAAACGTCTCTATAAGATTGCATTAGCATTATAGCAATATGATCAGCGTGCTTCAAAATCGCAAATTATGCAGAAAGCTATCTTAGCAATATGTAAATGGGTCTTCATCCACAAGTTATACACAGACAATTTTAAGAAGGCCACCAGGAACCGAAAAGATCTGCAACAGATTAAACATGAAATAAAGACTGTTGAGACGGTAATCAAATCAGTATCAAGTGCATGGCTACCTCATAGAATGTCCCAAACCCCTCTAAATCTCATGAAAGTAAACCCCCAGTGATAACTATGAAGAAACACCACAGTCATATTACAGATCACAAGATTTACGCCAGTTGTCCAATACAAACCCTGTACGAAACCAGAAGCCCTCCTCGGATCCTCACTTGGGATTTCTAAGAACAATTATAACAGAATCCCCACGCAGGAACATCTTGGGGATGAACCTATCTTTGTTGACAGGCTGTGCTTTCTTCTTGCCCTTACCAGTCTTTGGTACCTACAGTGTCCAAACAACACTCATTAGTAGAAAACTCACGGAGAGTAAGAAGGATCCGAAGATACCATACACAACAACACTCAGGCAAGAGATGAAGAGCTGATGATACCTCAGTCCACATCTCCCTGACATTTTCAAGAACCATGTTACAGTGACGGTCAAAGGCCCTTACACGGCCGAGTAGCTTCTTGTTGTTCCTACAGTTGATAAGGACCTGATGTAACAAGAGAGTTTCAGAAAGGTCATAAATTACAGTTGAAAGGACATGAACATTAGTGAAGGAATGATGTTTCAAAGTAGAATGTGTGTGAAGATGAATAATGTTACGAAGTACTCCTGAGAGGGTACTTGTCCTTTTATCTTTAGAAAAGGAGAACAATGACACTAGCCATTGTGTTTGGTAGTAATGTTCTTATCAAGTATACATTTGAATTAGGTAATCTTGTTTTGAGTGGCAATTTTCAGTAAAGAGATTGTGGACGACTGTGCTGACTGCTGCAAGAGATGATCAGCATAAGTAACTAGGAGCTAGCATAAGCATGGTTTACTTATGCTAGCTCCTAGTTATTGTCTTATTGACACCGTTGATATTTGTTCTAACTGGCTAGTCACATCATTCTGCTAATACATATTTAACTAAGCTTTTAATTTGAACATTTCTAACATCACAATCATTAATTTATTAAATTTACCTTGTACTTCTGGCATCACAGTTGTATTCTACATTGGAATTATAGAAACAATAAAGACTACATATGCCTCACCTGGGTATTGTTTTTAACACTCATCATCAGAACTGAGAGAGGCCCCGTGTTGAATTCTTCCTCCTCTTTCTTCCCAGCCTGCGAAAAGTATGGTAAGATTCAGCATGAAAGTATCATTAGTTCCACTAGCAAACGCACACCTATGGGTGCCAAATGCTTTTCCTTTACGTGGTGAACTTTGAACGCTTGTTTTTCTTCGTAAGTATTGAATTTACATTGTACTCTATTTTAGGTGACCTCATATATAGTCTTTTGAATGCCCTTATTGGCCTTTCATATGAAGATATCCATGTGTATACCACTAGGACAACTATGGAGCAATTGAAAAATATGAACCTATTACGCACTATTCTCAAGTATCTGAACTTGCTGCTAGTTTAGATGCATGTCAATACTTATAGGAGAGGATAGAAAGTGTATCTAATCTGATGGTTATTTGACAACTTCTCTAAAAAAATGTTTTAAAAGAAACAGTTGATCGAATGGCTAAATAAAATGCAACTAAGTACGCATCAGTCATCTGATATTTTTAACGACATGTTTAAAAAGAAAATAATCATAATAGGCACTGGTTAGTGCTTGGTGCATTTCCAAAACATCAGAAACTGTGTGTAATGTTAATCACTTAATTGCACACACAGTGGACTAGTAACCTTAAAGCTTGCATCAATTGTTTGCATTGAAAAACACATATTTCACATCAGACTGCTTTACATCAAACAGTTCAGTTCATATCTGCAGAACAACATCGAAGTTCTATCTGCAGAACACAACATCAATGTTTTGTCATAACTTTCCTCATCGAACTTTGAAATTGTGCAAACCAATGTCCTGGAAAGTCAACCTCGAGGCTAAAGACGTTATTCAAAGTTCTTCCTAATTCAGGAAATTTGGGCTTCATATCAGTGTTGAGAGACAACTGATGTTAATGTCCACTATTTTTACTGCTACAGAAGTTACTCTCACATGACATCTATGGAAAAGGAAATAAAATGAGAATAGTAGAAGATACCAAAGTTGCTATATCTGAGGCTAATGCCTGAAGATATTATCACTTTGGTGCAGAGTCTTATGAAGGCTGGAAGACAACATGGGTTACTAATCACTGACTGAAGTTTCTACCTCAAGGACATTTTGGATATAATCTAGGAGCTCGGAGATGCATCGGATACACCACAAACACTCCAAAATACAATAGGACACAACTAAATAGGTGCCATGTCCATGTTGCCATGTTGTGTCCTATCTGTGTCTGAGAAATATAGGATTTAATTTTAACTACAAGGCCAGCCGTGCCTAGTGAGTTAGAATGTTGAACAATCAAAATCAACAAACCAATAAAATAAATGAATATGATCAATGTTGTCAAGATCAGATTAGAACCGGATCCAAATCATGGGCTCCACGATTAAAATCTTAAACAATTCAAAAAAAATATAGACAATCCATATGAAAATAATCCATATCTATGCTATCTCATGCATATTTAAGGTATAGAACATCAACTCAAGTAGGCTAGCACACTTATATCACACAACATACTCAATTTCTCTAAACAAAAATATCTCCAAATGGAAATGAATTCAGACAAGGAAGAGATCCATGTTTTTATTGTTCTAGGTTTTTGGGAAAGGAGAGAAGAAGTTTAGATCTTGTAAAAAGCCAAAATAAATAGGTTTGGTATGTTAGAAAGGTACCTACCTTATAAAAGTTTTCTTTGAAAACAAAGAAACAAAAAATCCAAAAGTACCCCATACCAAAAGTACCTACGATATTGACAATCTGACCGAACCTTGGTAAATGCAATTTTTTTTTCCTCAGTGAGATCGGATTGGGTGCGCTCCAACCCAGATCGCGTGATCCACGATCTGGATCGCACGAGAGTTTTGACAACATGGCATGACACGAGTATTGAGATGACTGGAAAGATAGTAACAACAAAAACCCAAGAACTGAATCCTTTGGTTAGCAGTTGATAGTTTCCATCTACAACAAGATGAGGGTAAACTATTTGAAATGGTTTGAGCATTTGCAACAGGAGCAGCAGCAGTGTTGATTATGGTGGCATTTGGCAACATAAAACCTCTCTTGAAACTTAAATAAACTTGAGAAACCAAATCAAGTTTCATGACCTTTCAGTCTTTTGGCAAGTGGCAACATCAAACCTAGAGTCTCATGAGGTTTCAAAAGAGGAAGCATGACTCCCAAAAAACCTCTTTGCAAATAAAAGCATCAAACAGGTTTAAGTTTGCTATTATTGTTTTTATGCACATCCAACATGCTTTTCCAGCCATTATAACTTATTTTCTAATATAATTTGTCAACTTAGCATGGTCTCACCAGGCTTTCATATTCCCAAGCAACTTTTGCAATTTTTTACGGACTAATTTCTCTGTGTTTCCTGCAATAGATGTGTCCAGTTTCATGGTTTAACTAACTTGTGTAGGGTTTCTCTTGCCAACAAAAACCTTTATTTGTGTAGGGTTTCTCTTGCCAACAAAAATCTTTATAAATAGTGGCGATGGCATAGCTGAAGGAGCTTCTAAGACTAAGTTACTCGACTATTACCAAAAGAAGACTGAATTGCAGTATCAGAAAAGGATTTGATAGTTGCAGGATGAGATAATTTCTAATGTCATACAGGAGGACATAAGCAAAACTAAAAGTTGGCAGCAACAGATTTCCATTGACATAAAAAAAATTTAAGATAAGGAATGAAAAACTGATAAAAGCACAATGATAGATCAATAGATATATAGAGTCCATTGCAAGGAACAGCAAAAGGGGGTTCACGCAGCTAAGAAAGTAAAGATTCAGCTAAGCAATAGTACTTGCAAAAGATGAAAAGGAAACTTATGAATGTTACATTTTTCAGTATGTACATATTGAATGCTTAGAATTAAATATTTTCTACTGTCTTCCACTTGGATAAAACTATACAATTCAAAATCTCCAATTTAATTACTTTATAACTAATACAAAGCAAAGTATTCTCATGTAGGGTTTATATTATTTGCTCATTCTTACATAAACTGTCAAACTAAACAAATTCTTTAGACTCTTCCATAATGTGGAATACTGATAACAACATTATGATTAAAAAAAAACTTACATTGGCATCCTCCTCCATCGACATCCTGGATCCAAAAAAAAAGAAGAAGTAATAAGAACAATGGACAATAGCATATACCAATTGCTTTACTTGAGGTGCAAAAGTTTAAATGAAATCTATTATGAAAACGAAGCTCATATTGCTAAATACTTAATATATGAGAGCAAATTGATGAAAAAGAGAGTTAGGGGGTGTTCTCTTTTTTCACTTATAAGAGAATTTCACTTATTCTGTGTGGGGCTCACTTATTAGTAAATTTGGTCCCAATAAGTGCCTTCACTTATAAGTGGCACCAAATTCATAAGTGACTTTTTTTCACTTATAGGATTGCTCAAGTACTTATTGCATCCGAAAAGTCTATGCCCCTCTACAAACTTTAAATTTTTTTGTCCAAAATCTAATAGAAACTGGTTTTCCTATATATAACCATAATCACCCCTTTTCCCTTCCTAACAACCAAGGATCCACTCTCTTTTCCGTCCAAAATAGTCACAAAATTCGTCACAAAAACAGTCTCATTTTTCAGCATCTATTGCGACTTTGCGGGACCCATCTCCTAGCTCCGACGTCCGAATCGCTTCCATTTTTTGTTGGCCTGCATATTTTTGGATTGTCCGTCTATTATCCATGTTTTATATGAGAGGGCATAATGGTAAAATAACACTTACAAGTGCAGAAAAAACAGCAAAATCACTTATAAGTGAAAAAAAAATCACTTACAAGTGAAAAAATAAAACATGTTTTATAAGCGCACTTATAATGAAAGAGTAATGCTACGGGGACACACTTCCCTTGACACACTCCCCAGCCACACTGATGTGGCAGTGCTTTATTGGATGTCAATTGTTACATCCCATTTAAGGCTTTCCTTGACGTCCAATAATGCACTGCCACATCAGTGTGGCTATGAAGTGTGTCAAGGGAACTGTGTCCCCATAGCATTACTCAATGAAATGGAGTAAGTGACGCTTATAAGTGACCCTCACTTATAAGTGAAAAAGAAGAACACCCCCTTAATCATGTGAAATTGTAGAGTGACAAGGAAAAAGAAAGAGACCAAAGATTCTTAGATTCTGCATACATTACAAGTAGAATCAAACCAAATTGTTTTTTTTATATCCAAATTATACAGATCTGAAGCAATTACTAAGAAAGTTCAACATTTCAATAAATTGCACAAACCAAATTGTATTTGTTGCTATGTAATATTACACAATTCAAGCAAATTTTTATTTTCTAAAACATTTCTTGCTACTAATTAAGGTTACGATTATTATTACGTTTCAAAACCCCTAACGTTCAGCACGGACATGAATAATGCGGACGCGCTGACAACGACCAGGCACCAATTTTTTGCGAGTGTCTGTGTCGTGTTCCCAACGTGTCCCACACGGACACGGCATGAACCTCCATAATTTTTGTGTGTGGGTAATTCCCCTCCCCCCCTCCTATTTCAAGACATATATCAAGAAAATAACAAGAAATTATAGTCGCAATGAGAACATAAATTGTTGTAAATATGGTAAAGAATTATGTACCTGAGGAAAAAAATTAGGGGATCAAGAGAAAATTTTCCGGAGGAATTTCTCTTTTTTCGATCGGGACGAGCAACGGAACCATAGCTAGGGTTTTAAGACTTTTAAGTTGAAAATAGTACGTGACTTACGAAACTGCCCCTGTCATATAATAGTTGCGAAATTATGACGCTAATTCTAAGGGCACTCCAACAATTGCTAGGGGCTAGCCCTTACTAGGGGACAATCCACTTTGGTAGAACTTTTACTGGGGACTGCCCCACGCTTGGGGCTAGCCCATCTCCCCTCCTCCAAACACTCAATCAACACTCATTTGCTAATTTTCATTCTCTCTCTTTCAATTCAGAAACCCTAAAACCCTAATAGAAGTAGAGCTAGAGAAGAAGCAGTAGTCCTCGCTCATTTTCGGCGCCGCCGGCCGCAGGGTCTCGCGCCTGCCGACGCTCGCCGTCGTCGTCCGTTCCTGCGCCGCCCCGAAAGAGGAGGAGGCGGAGGAGGAGGAGGAGGTGGCGTTGAAGGAGGAGGAGGCGGCTGCGGAGGAGGAGGAGAGGGATGACGAGTCCCAGTGGGCCACGGAGGAGGCGGCGGAGGTGGTGTTCCTCGACGAAGGTGGTGGCCCTCGGCCCTAGCCGATACATTGTCGGGTTTGAAGAAGAAGACGACGTTTTTAAAAATAGGACTGCAACTAAGTTGACAGTCTTCCTTTATGTTAGGACTGCCAACTTAGTTACAGTCTTACTTGCTGAAAATTTTTGGACTAGTCCTAAGTAGGGAATTGGGATGACAAATTTGTAAATTTTTTGAAAAAATTTGGACTAGCCTCTAGCAAAATGTGGAGTGCTCTTAGAATTATCCTTTTGTTATTGGCACCGCTTAACACAATTAAAGTAAAATTTTCTTTCGGAAACAGTAATTTTTTTTTTCTTCGACAACATATTTATTCCTCTTCTTCCGATTATCACAACATATTTATTCCGATTATCTTTCTTCCTCTTCTTCTTCTAAATTCAAAAACCTGAACAAATTTTTTTTCTTCCTATTTTAAATTCAACATAATGGAGATAAAACTAAATTAAAATATATTTTCTAGGTATTTTCAAATCTAATTTTTATTGTTTAGATTTTATGTGTCAGACTTTTATTATAGTTATGTCCACTAACTGCTATCGAAGTTTCAAACTCCATTAATGGAGTTCAAATCTTCGAAAAAGACAATAACGTTTAATGTAATATTGGAGGACTACCAAAATTTTGACAATTCTGGTTTATGTAATAGGACTGTAAAACTTTTGACAATCTTATAATTGACATGACTGTGATAATTTTGACAATCCTTGTATATCGTCAAAACTATTGATATTTTGACAGTCCTACAATTGTGGCGTACTAAAGTGTTATGTAAACTATAAAGAAGAAGTTTGCAAATGTTAATGTTTAAGATCGGCCTTCTCTATATTACTAAACTATTAGATGGAACCTCCGTCTTAATCCATCAGTGCATCTCTTTTATTTCTGGCCATACCCTACGACATCAGATATGCTGTCTCCAAAATAGGTGCTCCTCTCCTATGTATATGATTTTTATATTTTTTTTGTTGGGAACGAAGCACAGAAATCGTTCCCCCAAACCAGAAAGTCCTGCGAGAGAACCGAGCAAAAGCACACAAACCAAAACCGCCAGACACAATCGTAGACACAAAGATTTTTGACGTGGAAAATCCTTGCGGGAAAAAACTACGGGACAATCGGAGTCCAACCCTGAAGAGCCTCCACTAATGGAATAAAGAGAATACACCCTCAACAAGCTCCTCCCGATCCAACACGGATCACCACAACTCACTTGAAAGAATTTTTTTTTTCATTGCGGACTCCGAAGAACAAGAGATGCCGAAAAATTATTCGAAGCAATCTCACCTTCACAATAGTCCTTAATCCTCTCTCTCTCTCAAAGATTATAAAGCACTCTTGTTTTGAGATGAGTTTACAACTAGCATGCATCACCCTTTTATAAGCCCTTGGTAATCCATACATGGAAGGCCAATATATATGGAAACTTCCAATATACATCAATCATATATTTAATGGAAATCCAATCATAATTGGCTTGCCATAATTGGAAACCCAATTATATGGAAAACTACTATATGAAGGTCCAATCATAAATATATGATCAAAGTAAATATGGAAATCCAATCATATATTTCCTTACCATATATGTTCCAAAATAGGATCCATGCACTCCCCGAGCTTCTCCGACACACAGATGGCGCTCGTCGCTCTGGGGTATTCTTCACATAGGTTGAAAATCCCACCCACTCCAACAAATCTCCCCCTTCACAACTAGGTGGAGGAACTCGTCATCCCGACGATCTGCCTGCAGTACTCAAACTTCCCCCTTGGTAGAACCTTCGTGAGCATGTCCGCTCCATTGTCATCAGTATGGACCTTCTCAAGCATCGCGTCCTTCTTCTCAACCACATCTCCTATCCAATGATACCGAGTCTCAATGTGCTTGAACCGATTATGAAATATCTGGTTCTTCACAAGGTGAATGGCACTCTGGCTATCGTAAAGCAAAGTATAATGTTCTACTTTAGTCCCATTTCTTGCAACAACTTTTTTATCCACAGCAACTCCTTGCAAGCCTCCGTCGCCGTAATGTACTCTGCCTCTGTCGTCGATAAGACAATATACTTCTGCAACCGCGACTGCCATGATACCACTCCTCGAGCAAACATCATCACATAGTCCAAAGTCGATCGCCTCGTGTCTACATCTCCAGCCATATCAGCGTCGGTATACCCAAACAGCTTCGGCTCGTCACCACCAAAAGAAAGTCTCTAATCAGCAGTGCCCTGAAGGTATCGTAGAATCTACTTGACCGCACTCCAATATACCCTTCCAGGATTTGAAAGATATTTGCTAACTGTGCCAACTGCATGAGCGATGTCTGGCCTCGTATATACCATAGCATACATAAGACTTACCATAGCTGAGGCATATGGAACCCGCTCCATATCTTATTTTTCGTCCTCAGTAGATGGACACTGCTCCTCAGTGAACTTAAAGTGAGCCGCAAGGGGGTAACTCACTTTCTTCGACCCGTCCATCCTGAAACGCTGAAGTACCCGGTGAATGTACTTCGTTTGGGACAAGTGAAGCAGCTTGGACTCTCTCTCGGCTGATCTCCATCCCAAGAATAGTCTTTGCTGCGCCCAAATCCTTTATAGAGAAGGTCGCGCCCAGTTGGCGCTTCAACTTCGCTATCCTAGTGGCATTCCGACCCACTAATAGCATGTCATCTACATAGAGCAATAAAATAATAAAATCATCATCGGCAAAATATCTCACAAATACATAGTAATCCGACGTCGTCCGTGCATAGCCATGCTCCCCCATAAATGACTCGAACTTTCTGTACCACTGCCTCGGAGCCTGCTTCAGACCATACAAGCTCTTCCTCAACCGACATACCAAATGTGACTTGCCATTCTCACAGAATCCCTCTGGCTGCTCCATGTATAACTCCTCCTCAAGATTACCGTGGAGGAATGCCGTCTTCACGTCCATCTGCTCGACCTCCAAGTCGAAACTGGCTGCCAATGCTAGCACCACCCGAATAGACGACTGTTTGACGACTGGCGAAAAGATATCATCATAATCCACGCCTTTTCGCTGACCGTAGCCTTTAACTACCAGCCTCGCTTTGTATCGAGGGTGAGTAGCATCATCCGTCTGTTTCACTCTAAACACCCATCGATTCTTCAAAGCCTTCTTGCCCTTTGGCAACCGTACCAGCTCATAAGTGGAATTGGCTTGTAAGGAACTCATCTCTTCCTGTATAGCCTCCATCCACTCCTGCCCGTGTTCATCTTCCATAGCCTCTACAAAACTTTCGGGCTCTCCCCCGTCAGTCAATAGCACTGTTTGCCATTGATCGTCGTAGAACAGAATAATTTTATGGGAGGACTGAACTTGACTCAAAATTACAAACTCGCTTGTACAAAAGAGAGCCTAGGAACAAAATCTAGAAAAAGCAATCTAAGTATAATTGTTTAGTTTTGATTCTGGGGGGTAACGGTAGAGGCTCGGAAAAGTGTTATCAACTCTGCCTTACTCCTTGGACGATCGAACGCAACCTTGGCTCAGGTGAAGAAATGCTCTTTGGAGACACGAAGGGAAGAATCTGCTTCTGAGCGTTGTGTGCTTTCCTGTGCGTCTATATGCCTCTCTTGCAAGGGAATAACACCTTGTTATTTATAGGAATTCATAAGGAGTGGGATGTACAGCCACGTGGCAAATTTTGGGCAACATGGTTGTAACTATGCCTCGAGACTCGGTTTATAGTAGACAGCTGGGGGTTGGTTGAGATTAATCATGATCTGTTTGCTGCAATAAATTTGAACTGTTAAGACTTGGTCAATCTCTGCCACGTGTCTCAACTACTATTTTGTGGCGAGCCGTATGAAGGATGTATCCTAGCTGAGCCGCATGAGGGACTGTCTCATAACCGAGCCGCATGAGGAATGTCTCATGACCGAGCCGCATGAAGGACATCTCATAACCGAGCCGCATGAAGAATGTCTCATGACCGAGCCGCATGAAGGACGTCTCCTAAACCGAGCCGCATGAAGAATATCTCATGACCGAGCCGCATGAGAGGTGCTTCATGATCGAGCCGCATGAGAGGTATCTCATGACTGAGCCGCATAAGAAGTGTCTCGTAGGCGATCCGCATGAAGAGTTTTACAGCTGAGTTGCATGAAGAGTCTCCTTTGGTTCGTGAACTGTGCCGGATGTCATTATAATTTTTTCGTCTTTTCAGGAGTACGTCACACCTTATCTTCGTGTCAGAGCTGTCATCTCTGTCAGAGCTGTCGCTTTTGTGTCAGAGTAATTATGGCCAGCTACATAGGGAGACATTTATTGCTTAGGCTGATTTCGAACCGCATAAGGCTCCCCGTTGCTCTTGGGCTGCATAAAGCTTTCTGGATTTTTGAGCTGTATGAGGCTTCATGTTGACTTCGAGCCGCATAGAAAATTCTCTTCTTTTCCATGCTTCTACAAGACCTCCTTCAAAGTTTTCAATTTGCAAATTTAAAATACTTTGAATAAGAAGCATGGGTATGTCCTAGGAAGCGTCGAGACCGCATAAGCTCTTCATGCCACATAGGCTTCTCTGACCGCATACTGGTTTCGTGCCACGTGGGTATCCCATTACTTTGGCGTTAATTATTTTTTTGATTTGCTTTGATGATTTGGAGCCGTCTTTTGGATAGAATCCCAAGAGTCGCTTTTATCCTTCGGTTTGCTTTGATGATTTGGAGCCGTCTTTTGGATAGAATCCCAAGAGTCGCCTTTATCCTTCGACCAGCACGAAATCCGAAGCGACGTCTATCGATCTACGCGTCTTTGCCAGCCTATAAATACGAGAAGTTTGAGAAGAGAGGTTCTTTCTTTCTTTCTTTAAACTTTCCGTCGTCCTAGTCGCTGTTTCTCCTCTTCTTTCGATCAACCATGGCTCCCAAAGCTTCTTTCAGTGCTGTAGCGAAGGACAAAGGGCTTGCTTCCTCGTCGAATATGACAAGCTCGATCCACCCCGACGTTCATCCTCCTATTAGTGGTAAGAGCTATGGGAAAAAACTATAATAATCCTAACCGTAAATACAATGGCTATGTCGCATGTTTTATGCGCGGGCCCTTCTCTGTTTATGCGTCGGCATAGTTGATGCTCTTTTCGTCTTCACTGAACTGCTCAAGTTCTGTGGGATGAATCTGCATGAGCTGTACCGTATGGGCCGTATGAATGCCCCATGACTGAGCTGCATGGGATATGTTTCATGTCTGAGCCGCATGAGAGATGTCTCATGACTGAGCCGCATGGGAGATGTCTCATGATCGAGCCGCATGAGAGATGTGTCATGACCGAGCTGCATGAGAGATGCTTCATGACCGAGCCGCATGAGAGATGCTTCATGACCGAGCCGCATGAGAGATGTCTCATGATCGCATAAGCACTTTATGGACTGGGCCACATGAAGGCCCACCTAATAGAGCCGCATAAGCTTGGAAAGCATTAAGTGGTTTTCTCTGACTATCTTCTGACTTCTTTCTTCTTTCTTTTTCAGTGAAGTTGCCGATCAATCCCTCGGGGGAGCTCTTAGTAGGTCAGGCTCAATCTGCCTTGGGTGTGAGGTTTGACCAGGTGGTCGAATATGTGTCTGCCCAATTTACTAAAAATTAATCTGGGGACAGGCTGAGGGACATCAGAAACCAATCCTTCTTCTACCTCTTGGGCATGATGAACTCGGGGAGATTAGGGGGCGCGCATCTGAAACCCGCGTTCTTCTTTGGGGATGCCTTAACTGTCTTGAACTCCAGCGTTCTAGATTTATCTAAAAGTTGGAGTTTTTCTTCCAAAGGGATGGCGATTCATATTCCTCAGATGGAACGTCATTTCCCGCTGTCCTGGTTTAATATGCTGCCAATTGACAGAAAAATGGTGGACTCCCTAACTCCAAGCCAGCAGCGGATCTTCGTGGGTGACATTCATTACAATAAAACATCAAGGTCGGTAGTCGCGGGTAAGATACCGGTCAGCCGCTCTGTGATCGGGTTGGCCCGGGGCAGTTTCATAAACGTGCAGGGTCCCAACTTTAGGTTATCCCAAGCTGATACTTTTATGAACCAGATTGCTCAAAAGGGGTCCTACCCTACTGGTCGGTTGTCACTGCTGAACTGGATGAACCCCTCCCCTCCATGGATCAATTTGACATTGTGGATCTTGCAAACATATCGGGAACTCCTGTACGAGATTGGTCTTTATCATGCCATACAGGGCACTTGTTATGGTCTGCCTATAAACAAGAAGCTGTTCATAGCTCTTGTCGAGATGTACAACCGTCGCACGGGGACCTTTTTCACACCTAGAGGGGAAATGTAACACTCAGTTTCTGAAATGAGGATAATTTTGAACTTTTGTAATTATAATTATTATTTATTTGTATTTATATCACATTATGATTTTTGGTGATTTTTAATCAATTTAAAACTGTTTTAAGTCATGGCTTGTGATTTTGACTTTGACTAGTTGAGACCTTGTAGACTAGCCTAGAAGCTAACCCTAGCTGTGGTGACCCTAGTCGAACTTAAGTTAACCTATTTTAGTCATTAGAAATTAGTTTTGAAATAGGAAGATTAAGTTTAAGTGAAATGGTTCATGACTTATGACTTAACTCAATGACTTGTGATTTTTCCAATTCATGACTTATGTAATTGAGCCATAGGCCCATGACTTAAGCCCAAACCCTAACAAACCCACCCATGACAGCCAACCTAGGATTTTCCACCCCTATTTAATACCTCTTCCATTTGTTCTTGCCTCTTTTGTGCTTGACCTAGATTTTTGAAGGAAAGGTAATTCCCCATTTCCCTAAAATCCTAATAAATTCATTTCAACTCCTTTTTAACTCTAGTCTTTTGCATTAGGATCTAATTATTGTTTATTTACTGTTGGTGGAGAGTAATCCTAGATTTTGAGCAATTTGGGGATCCGAGCTAGCAAGGAGGAACACTTTATTTTGGGGCTTTTTCTTGCTATTTGCACCTATAGGTAAAACCTCTTAAATTTCATTATTATTCCGATTTCTTTGCATATTAGGCTAGATCTAGGTGTCCCCTAGCTGTCCCTAGAATTTGGGTAGATTTCGTGTCCGTTTGGTGTCCGTATCGGACACGTATTAATGTATGTACATAGGTGTTCGACGAAATGCCTCTTAGGACTTTTTGTTCTTGGTTTTCAAAACAAATTATATATTTGGGTAGCTAATCATATGTAGATTATGTATGTATATGACTGAGCATGTTTTTGGTTGGTTTTCGTGTCCAAATTTAGACACACACGTACGCACGAGACCCCAATGCGCTGCCTTGCTGCTTGGGGTCGACACAGGACACGACACGGCGACTCAGGTCATAATTTTTGGTGAACACGAGGGCCTAGTGACTGACACAACACACACAAAATTTGAGATAATTTTATCGAGTGGTTTGAGAGAAAATCGACCCGTACTAAAATTTCAAACACACACACACGCGCACAGCTGTTCACTGATACGGGATTTTAACTTGGACACGACACGAGCTCGACCCAGGTCAGGGTGTGGGATTCCTACCCTACTATGGGCTAACCCATATGCACGAGCTTGACCCACCTCGAGCTCTGTGTCGAGCCCACGAAGGCTCGACACGCACGCACGAGGCTGCCTGTGCTGATTTTTGAAACACTGTATGATTCGCGTTCTGGACACGTTGTATCGACTTTTGTGGACACGAATCGACTTGTATAACACCCTGTCATGTTCACACACCAATGTCAACCATTGATTTGGGGTTTTATTGTTTTCGAATGTGAAATTGGGTTTTTTGAATATGTTCTGATAAGGTTCAGTTCAGTACAATTTTCAGAGTTCACTAATGATGTTTAATTCATTTTTAAATGCTAAACTCCTATTGTTAACTGATGTTTAATATACTGTTAGCTAGTTAATCCTAATTGTTATGGTTTAGGGTTCATTTTATGGCAAATTGTTTGGTTTTGGTGTTCGTATTTTTTTCCAATTTTCTGAAATCCTAAACTAATAACTGAGATACTAAAGGCTGAAATTTACTGAGTTTTCTTGCATTTTCTGGGTTGTGGTCCTCTGAGATGAGGTTACATGGGTTGTGTTTGCACACACATTCTTCACTACTACCTACATTGACACCCACACACACACAGGAACACAGGGTTACCTATAGCCTAGGTGGTATTGACACACACGATTTCAACCTGAAATCTGTGAACCTAGTGCACTAAGCCATGTCACACACACTCGACCCCCCTTCCAATTCCTGTGCTGATTTGGGTTTCACTTGTTGTGTTCGAATAGCTGTGAGGGGATGACTTAGAGTTTATCTGCTCTATAGCAGAGGTTAGTGGGTTGGGGTCATGTTTAAATCAGTTAGATTATAGGTTATGTATCAGACAAGTGGTTGTGTATCAAGAGGTGAGTATTCAGTCTTGACTCTGTACAGATGGCCTTAGCCATGGGTTCAATTTAGTGTACGGATTGTTAGTTAGTATACATTGTAACCCCCATAATTTACACTAATTTTATTGTTATAGTTATTTATATTTGTTATACAATTCTATTATTTTATGAAATTTATTATTTTAGTTTAGTAGTATAATTAAAGAATGAGTATATATTATGTGTGTGCATGTTTGTAATTGCTATTAATTGTAGCCTATTATAAAACCTATAAATTTTAGTTTTTATTAATAATTTTCTTACATTTCTTGCACAAATAAATGGCTAAAATGGTTTAAGCATATAGTGGTGAGTATATCAATATATATATATATATATATATATATATATATATATATATATATATATATATATAGAGAGAGAGAGAGAGAGAGATATTTATCTATATATATATATATAAATATATATATATATATATATATATATAATATATATATATATATATTTATATATATATATATATATTATATATATATATATATATATATATATATATATATATATATATATATATATATATATATATATATATATATATAAATATATATATATATATATATATATATATATATATATATATATATATATATATATATATATATATATATAGATAAATATCTCTAGAATAGTAATATATATATATATATAATATAATAAATTAATAGAGCTAAGGCCACACCCAGCAAAGGGGGAGCGGCCCAAGCTCAGTTGCTGGCAAGGCCACTAAGGCTTAGCCATACGAAAAGGAAAAAAAAAGAAGAATAAGGGGGGGCATGGTGGGCCCGACCCTCTAACAAAACTTAGCAGCAGCTGCTATTGTTTTGTAACCCAACGCAAAGCCTATATTGGAAAAACCCGAGCCCTTTGTATTCCTACTCCTAATAAGAACACAACAGCGGCAGCGGTATATATACTGCTCCGCAAGGCCGAACCCTAACTCACCCCAATCGACTGCCACCCCTTCTCCTGAACCCTCCTCATCTCCACGCGCACGCCCCCGACCATTCGCCGCCGCCGGACAACCACCGCACCGCCGCGAAGTGCCCCCAACCCGACGGTCGAGCAAGAAGACTCCACTGTTTTCGTATATTCCAGGTACAATTTTCGAGTTGTATTCCTCCCCTGTTTTGCAATGATTTATCGATCCGTCGCCTCCTAGGCACCGACCACATAATCATCTACAAACCCCTTCAGGTAGAACCTGGGAAAACCCAAAGAGTAAATCGAGAAATCGATTCAAATTTCCCGAGAAAACTTGCGAAAAAACAGTATAGAGGGCAGCCCCAAACCCATAATTGGAAGCCAAATTTTTGGCGATTCTTCGACAATTTTGTAAAACTAACTGAACACATGTGAAGACAACATAACCACGATTAAAATGCAACTTGTAGATCTGTATTTCGATTTCTGTGCAAGAATTTAATCCGTGTTAAACTTGTGCGAAAAACTGTTTTTAAAATAGTAAATTTCAGAGAATTTTCCCCGATACGACGTGCGCCCCGACAAACCGGGCGACATGGTCGCACGCTATACGCATCGAAAGGCGCGTATGGACGTTGCGGACGTGTGGGAATTGACGGAACTCAGTTTCGTCGCGTGTGCGCGACGAAATCAACGCGTATCCGTCGAGATACCCCCGTATCGACGTTTTGCAAACTTGCCCATAACTTCGTGTACAGTCGTCGAATCGAGACAAAACCTGCGCCAACAGGTCCGAATCGAAATTCTGGTCCTATGTGCCAAGTTTGGTTCGATTCTGAGAAGGTCGAATCAGAACCCTTTTTGGCGGGCCGCGACCCACTCAAACGGGCGATTTTATACGCGGCTCATCGGAATCCAAAACTGGACATACCGTTGAGTTCCTCTCCTCAAACTGAAACCGTAGACATGTAGTTTGACGACTTTAGAGACCATAGACTTTGGTACGTATTTTGGTGCAAAGCGGGTCCAACGGCGGACATCGTTTTGACACAAAATTATGATTTTGCCCCTGTTCCAGAATTTGAGTTTTGGACAGGCATTTCCTAGGTATATCTTTTACATCGAGTACATTTTTTATGTTTGTTTCAGCGTCCGGAGTTGTTTGGAGACTGTGACGTTTCTTGGCTGACATTGTGATTTCTTGGGCTTGCCACTTTGCACCATCAGGCAAGATACCTTGCCACCTTATACTGTGATTATTATATTTCTTATTTTTAGTTGTTATTTTCAGCATTTTGTTTCTTGATATTTAAACTGTGCGTCCAAGTCACACTTGGGTGCAAGCGACTCTATCGGTCGTTTACCTTGCCTTATTTATTTTTCTTGCATTGACTTAGTCTAGTGACCACCCATTGATGTTGAGGTATTGGTATATCTCATACGGCCTTGACACTTGTTGTATCACGTGATGTGAGTCACATGTAGGACACGTACCCGCGTAGTCGGCTGGCCACCGATACGTATGGAGCGTGCGACGGATAGGAGTAACTGTCAATAGTATTGCATGTTAGAAGACTTGGCGGTTACTAGAGGTTCATATTAGTCATGGAGATGATGATACTAGGCATTTGGTGGGGAGAACAATACCTGACGTATGGGCTTCTTTGCACTTCCCTGATTACCTGTGCGCTCCTCCGGAGACGTAGGCTCCAGGCGCCCTCTAACGTTTCCCATAGCGTTATGGACGTAGCCCCTTGCACATGGTGCCCTCTGACGCTTCCAGAGCGTTATGGATGTAGGCCCCTGGTGCCCTTTATGGGAACTATGCCGATTCCATTTACAGCTAGGGCTCATGCGTCGAAGGATTGTATCTCAACTGCATATTCACAGTAGAATGGCCAGGAACCCGATTGCATGCATACCTTTTTCTCTTATTATATTATCACATTTTATATGGCATGGTATTTTCTTGTATCTTGCTATGTCCCCTGAGGACCTGGTTATCTCTCCAGGTTTAAACGATTTTTCACAGGAGTACGGAGCGACGTTGGAGCTATCCTATATCGATGACGAGGCAGTCTTTACTGATGTCTAGTCTATTCTTTATTTGAGACATTAGTGGACATTATTTTTACATCTTATTTCTTTCTATTTGCGGAGGTTGGACTCCGATCTTGTGAGACTATTTTTCATAGCTGTTTGGAGTGAGTATGTTCACCCAGCTATCTTTTGATACTTTTACTTATTTATTTGGACTCTATTATCTTCTGTGTTGAGCTGTGATGAGATTAGATTATATATTGCTGGCCTGTGGTTATTTTATTTACAGCTTATGTGCATATTTGAGGATTCCATATATTGAAGTATTCTTCGTATATGTGCAACTGGCATGTTCACGTGCTTGGTCCTATGTATTTTGGGACTGGGACGTTACATATTTTTATGGTGGCCCATGCAGGTCAACGTTAATATTGTTGGGTTACATGACTGTGCCCAACAAGCCTGCATATAGGAATAGAAATATCTCATCCAGAACTACTACTATCTCTTGACTTCCAATCTTTTCGAAACTTCCTTGATTATTCGATTTACTTCATATCTAATCTTTCCTAATATCAACTTATCTTCTTCGTGCCAACAGTATGCATTTAAGAAGCGGACGCACTTCTGCCTTGGCCCTCACATCTGGTGAAGAGGCCACTCCGGAGGGACAGAATCCTCCCATGACTCCAGCGACACCATACCAGCCAGGACAGTCGCAGCCTACTACGACACCGACGACAGAGTACCCAGAGATCGCAGCACCCTCAGGCAGCCAGGCTGGGCAGACTACTACCATGCCACCAGAAGAAAATATACCTCTGCCTCCACCACCACCATTCCCTCAGCAGTTTCCTCCACAGTCGGGACCTCAGATGCCTCCACCACCGACTGATGGGAGCCCTACTACTCAGTTTATGTACGCCATGATGCAGGCTCAGTGGTAGCAGACTGAGCTGACGAGACTGACGATGATGGCAGCATTGGCTAGACCTCCACTACCACCTCCAGTACCAGCACCAGCACCGGCTCTGTATCCTTATGAAGGCTCTATCAAGAATTTTACAGATATGAACTCCAAGGCCTTTAGAGGAACAGAGAAGCCATTAGAGGTGTCACAGTGGCTTATTAGTACCGAGAAGCTACTGAAGGCATCCCAGTTGCCAGTTCGAGATTGGATGACAGCGGTGGACCTACTATTGGAAGATAATGCTCACCATTGGTGGAAGGCAGAAGAGAGACGATTAGGCACTGAGATTACCTGGAAGCAGTTCTATGATGTATTTTATGAGAGATTCTTTCCTATTCATGTTCGAGATGGTCTCTATGACTAGTTCCTACATCTGAAGCAAGGGAATATGACAGTTGATGAGTATGACTCGGAGTTCAATCGCCTGAGTCGATTTGGTGCGGGATTGATTCTGACAGAGTTAGAGAAGGCGAGGAGATTTCACCAGGGGCTTGCACCAGAGCTCAAGTCTTATACGACTACCCAGTCTCGAGTCTCCCATTCAGCTGTCCTGGAAGAAGCTCGTGCTCAGGAGATTCTTTGCAAGGAGCAGCAGCAGACATCGAGACGACATACCCCAGCAGTTACACCAGCCCGAGCCACCCAGAGTGGACCTATTAGGAGGGCCACAGGATAGTTCCAGCAGAGGCCCTCACCTTATCAGAAGTCCGTTTGCCATTACTGTGAAAAATAAGGACATCTCCAGAATGACTGCAGGACTCGCCTTGGATTATGCTTGAGATGTGGATCCAATCAGCACATGCTCAAGGACTGTCCAGAGCAACAGGCGATAGTACAAGCTCGGCAGAACCTGAGGCCCACAGCCCCAGCTCTTCCAGCACCAAGGCCCGTAGCAGGAGCACCTCGTCCATCATTGCCTCCCCAAGGCATACAGTACAACAAGGCCAGAGCTCAGGGCCCAGGACAGAATTATGGACAGGTATTCTCACTTGCTGTTGAGGATATAGAGACAGAGGCCGAGGTTATAGCAGGTATGGTTTTAGTTGCATCTTTTCCTGCTATTATATTATTTGATACTGGAGCCACATATTCATTTATAGCCACTAGTTTTGCCACTAGACACAGCATTCCCATCACACCTTTAGCTAAGAATGTTAAAATCCTCACTGGAGGAGGAGTTGTACCTGTTAGTGGTGTTTGTAGACGTTGTCCTGTAGTGATAAGTGGCAGAGAGATGATGGCACGACTTCTTGTATTCCCTATGCCGATATTTGATGTGGTTCTTGGAATGGACTGGTTGAGCCAGCATTTCGCTCTAATAGACTGCCATAGGAGCAGTATTATCTTTAGACCACCGAATGCGGCAGAGTTTGAGTTCACCAAAGAAGACGAAGAGAGTTGTGATACACCCACATGGGGGACTCATATGATGATGCACGACACCCCTCAGCACCCTATTATCACCGAGTTCGAGGATGTATTCCCCGAGGAATTGCCAGGACTACCACCTGACCGAGATATTGAGTTTTCTATTGAGCTTATTCCCGGAGTCGAGCCTATTTCATCTCGAGTATATCGTCTGGCACCCAAGGAGTTGGTAGAGATGAAGACGCAGATTGATGACTTATTAGAGAAGGGATTTATTCGTGCCAGTGCGTCACCATGGGGAGCACCCGTTCTTTTGTGCCTAAGAAAGACGGGACAGTGTGCATGTGTATCGACTACAGAGCATTGAATACAGCGACGGTGAAGAACAAGTATCCCTTGCCGCGTATAAACGATCTATTCGATCAACTGAGTGGATCAAAAGTATTCTCCAAGATTGACTTACGATCAGGCTATCACCAATTGAAGGTTCGGAAGGAAGACATTGCAAAGACGGCTTTTCGATCTAGGTATGGACACTACGAGTTCTTGGTCATGCCTTTCGGTTTGACCAATACACCCGCAGTCTTCATGAATTTGATGAACAAGATCTTTCACCAGTACTTGGACAAATTTGTAGTCGTCTTTATAGATGATATCCTGATTTACTCCAAGAGTCAAGAGGAGCATGAGCAGCATCTACGGATAGTTTTGGGAACGTTGAAGACTGAGCAACTTTTTGTGAAGCTTAGCAAGTGTGATTTCTTTCTCAAGAAGGTATTATTTCTTGGTCATATTGTTACGGGTGATGGTATATCAGTGGACCCAGTGAAGATCACAACAGTCAAATCATGGCCCACTCCTACATCAGCTTCTGAGGTGAGAAGTTTTTTCGGACTTGCGGGTTACTACCGACGGTTCGTAGAAGATTTCTATCGAATAGCGGGGCCTATGACTCGATTGACTTATGAGGATCAGGAGTTTGTATGGACAGACGAGTGTCAAGCCGCGTTTGATGAGTTGAAGAAGCGATTGACCACAACACCGATCTTGACACTACCATCGGGCCCGGGTGGATTTGTGATCTACAGCAACGCATCCGGGAAGGAATTAGGCTGTGTATTGATGCAGCACGGTCGTGTAGTAGCATATGCATCGCGACAGTTAAGGGTGCACGAGAAGAATTATTCGACCCACGATCTAGAGCTTGCAGCGGTTATCTTTGCTTTGAAGCTATGGAGATACTACTTGTATGACGAGAAGGTTGATATCTACACTGATCATAAGAGCCTCAAGTACGTGTTCACACAAAAAGAGTTGAATATACGACAGCGATGTTGGTTGGAGTTAATGAAGGATTATGAGATCGAGCTTCATTATCATCCGGGCAAGGCTAATGTCGTGGCAGACGCATTAAGCCATAAGCCCATGGTACACTTTTTGACTACGCAGAAGGAGCTGATTAGAGACTTGGAGCAGCTTGGTATTGAGGTAGTATTGCCTGGAGCAGATGGCGTATTAGCCAACCTCCAAGTACAATCATCATTGGTAGAGCGTATCATTGCCCAATGACGCTAGATTTTGACGGCTCAAAGAGAGGACTGAAGCAGGAGAGCAGACGGGTTTGAGGATCCACTCAGATGGGACATTGCGATGTGGTGATCGCATTTATGTACCAAATGGAGAGCTACATCAGGAGCTTATGGCCGAGGCTCACAGTTCGGCATACTCCATTCATCCCGGAGGAACCAAGATGTATCGTGACTTACGACAGTATTATTGGTGGCACGGAATGAAGCGAGAGATAGCTCATTTCATTGCCAAGTGCTTGGTATGTCAACAAGTAAAGGTGGAGCACCAGAGGACGGTCGGATTATTGCAGCCGCTACCCATTCTCGAGTGGAAGTGGGAGCACATCACTATGGATTTTGTCACGGGTTTTCCTCGGAGTCCTAGGGGACGTGACGCAGTATGGGTGATTATGGATAGACTCACCAAGTCAGCCCATTTCTTACCTTTTAGAGTGGGCCAGTCGACAGAGGTATTGGCAGAGATGTATATAGAGCAGATTGTGAGATTACACGGTGTGCCTGTTAGTATTGTGTCGGACCGTGACTCGAGATTTACCTCGCATTTTTGGAGGAGCATGCAAGAGAGTTTGGGCACCCAATTGAAGTTTAGCACGGCATACCATCCTCAGACAGACGGCCAGTCAGAGCGCACTATCTAGACGCTAGAGGATATGTTGAGAGAGTGCATGCTTGATTTTGGTGGTTCATAGGAGGACCATCTCCATCTTGTTGAGTTTTCCTACAATAGTAGTTATCAAGCGAGCATTCAGATGGCTCCGTTTGAGGCGTTGTATGGTAGAAAGTATCGGTCTCCTATTGTTGGAGCGACAAAGGAGAGCGACAGCTATTGGGTCCCGAGTTGGTCTTGAGCACAGTGGAAACAGTGAAGAAAATTCAGGGCCAACTGCGAGCAGCGCAGGATCGTCAGAAGCAGTGGGCAGATAATCGTCGTCGACCCTTGGAGTTCAAAGAGGGTGACCATGTGTTCTTGAAGATATCCTCCACTAGAGGCACAATTCGATTCGGAGGACGTGGCAAGTTGAGTCCAAGGTACATCGGGCCTTTCGATGTCTTAGAACGTGTTGGAGAGGTTGCCTACAGATTGGCCTTACCACCGTCGCTAGAGGGAGTACATGACGTATGTCATTACCACATTTCTAGCTTGAGGGTATTTTGGTTATTTTTAAAATTTTGGGAATTATTTGAAATTATTTAGTATTAATTATAATTATTGGAATTTTAAGTGATTTTTAGTATAATTGATTTAGTGCTATTATTGACTTTGACTCAGGGTGACTTAGGAGACTGTCCTAGAAGCTAACCTAAGTCATGACTACTTGGTTAGAGTATGAAACCCTAGTTTGACCTAAGTTAGTGATATCCTACTCATTAGAATTTATTTGGAGAAAAATAGGATTTGATTAGGCTAGAGAATGGCTTGTGATTTCATAAGTCATGATTTATGGCTTGGGCCCATAGAGGCCCATAGACAACTAGTGGAACCCTAACCCTAGCCCAACACCCTCTTGGCCGGCCACCTAGGGTTCTCCCTACTCTATTTTATCATGTTATTCTTTCAGTTTCCTGTATCTTACTCTCTAGCATGATTATATATCCTGACCTGCTATGATTTGTTGAGATGTATTGAGCTCGCTCCTGTCCTGACTGGACCTATTGAAATATTATAGAGGACGAGGCTGAGGCGTTCTGCCCTACATACTACGGTGCTACCCTAGATGAGTGCTGTGACTTGGACCAGCAACAGGACCCACTAGCAGTTGACAACACTCCTCTAGATTAGGATGTCTTTACTTTTCATGGATTACTGTATATGGATTCTGAGATATTTGTGATATGTACTTATTTAGACACTTAGACTTCTGGATTGTATCTCTGTGTTTTCTTCTGTTCTGGTTATCTATCTATCTATCTATCTTATCATGCTCTACCTTAGTTGTGATTGAGACTGTATCTGCTATGTCACCTCCATTCGGAGAGTATATACTGTACAAGTATCTTTATATTATTAGATGTTGACCTAGGACAGCGTTCTACTGTCGACACTGCGGCGTAGGCTGGATGTACCCACGTCTCGTGCCCTTACTCTATGGTGCGGGTCGTGACACGTTTTTAGTGGCGGCCCATTGTCACGGCCCGCACCCACTGTGAGGGTACGAGTACGTAACAATGCCCAGCCTACGCCGCAGTGTCGGCGGTAGAACGCTGTCCTAGGTCACAATATCTAACATTATAAAGCTAAGCAGTTTATACTCCCCGAATGGGGGTGACATAGCAGAATGTAAACTCAATCACATCTAAGGTAGAGCATAATGGAAGATAGATAAAACATGAAATCCAGAAGAGATACCGCAAGTCTAAGTGTCTAAGATACACAAACCCAGAAATACATCTCAAAGCTCAAATACAGTAATCCATAAATACAACTCAAGGCAACTGAAAACAAGCTATAAGCAAAACCCTAGCTATCTATACAACCTCTACTATGTCTCCTCTAGGCTAGCAGGCAACCTCCAGGCTATTTGTGAAATTTATCAACAGGTCCAGTCAGGACAGAAGCGAGCACAATACATCTCAACAGTTCATAGCAGGTTATAAAATATAATCATGCAGTAAAGTAAGATATAGATACTGAAGAAATACAGTATGTAAACAGAGAGAGAGAACTGTAATAGAAGTATCTACTATAAGTAAAGAGCTACCAGTGACTAGTGATTTAGAGTACAAAGTCGACATGTGAACGGCTTGATTTGCACATGGCTATACTAAAGAGGCGTACATGGCTATTCTACTTTGGAATTGTTCATATGACTATTTATACTCCCCCGTACCCTCAATCAGTACACAAGGATCCAACCAGGCTATGTTATGATTCCATGTAACAGCCCCCGAAGGGTGGTACATAGTAGTCCCATAATAGAGATTCTGGGAAACCCAATAAATGGGATAAGAATTCAAAGAAGACTCGGTGATCATAAGGGTATATGTCACAAGTGATCAAAGAACCAAAGAAGCATAGTGATAAGCCATGTAAGTGAAACGCACAGAACATGTAGTACCCGATGCTCCATGAAGGGATAACATCTCAAGAAGGGATCCATATATTACTAATCCGTGTGACCAACGTGACAGTATCAAGTAAAGTAATTTAATGTAGGAAAATAATTCTAAGCAGGATATGAAATGATCAGAGAATGTACTCGCCTGGTATCCTGAATGTTCGAAGAGAATATACTGTCCGAAGAGTGGTGTCTGTCTCCTATAGAACAGTACAAGTCACAACAAGTCTAAAATAAGGAAATAGACTGCTACAATGCATCTACATGAAGTTTGGGGTCAATCTAGGCTAAAGTCAACCTTTGGTCAACTCTAGTCAACTAGACTAGTCAAACTAGGTCAACTAGGTCAAACCTAAACTAAACAAGTCTATACTAGTCTAACTAGTCTATTCTAGGCCTAATCAAGACTAAATAAGTCTAACTAAACTCTCACTAGGCAAACAGACACACCATAGGCTAAGAACCCTAGGCTATAGGCTATATCATGCCTAAGCCAAACCACAAACACATATACACATAACAATATATATATCTAATATATTGTAGTACACTCATAACATATAGGCTACCTGTATGTACATCCCACACATATATATATATATATATATATATATATATATATATATATATATATATATTTTATATATATATATATATATATATATATATATATATATATATATATATATATATATATATATATATATGCATCACTATTCACATATTCATATACATAGATATATATAGGAAAGCTATATATATAGGCACATACATATATATATATAGAGAGAGAAAGAAAGGTAAAAGAGTAAGTGAGTATGTGTGTGTTTAGCATGTGTGTGAAAGGATATGTGTTAATGTTCTAAAATTTAGTGATAGGTAGGTGTATGTGACATGGGATACATGATGTCAAAGGGTGTATGAATGCATGTGTGTAAAAGGTTATAGGTTAACTCAGTTTATAGAAATACATACATACATACTTACCTTGTATACATGCATACATATATATCATGTATATTATTTTTACATGATACATACATGTATACTTGTATTATATTATACTTACATTCATGCATATTAGATACTTGTATTTATATTAACATATTGCAAACATTCATTTCATTCATACATCTATGCATTATCTACATGTTTTATACATATGCATACATTGTATATTCATATCATTTCATACATTAACATAGAGACATACAAATATACACACATCATATATTTCATACCTTGCATTACCTTACATATCATGTTATATATTATCATTCATTTCTTTCATATATTACATTATCTTGCATGCTTGCATTCATATATTACATTCTATATTACCTATATACATGTATTTCCTCCATTCATTCATGCTTGCATCATATACTCTACATTACCATACATGTTATCATTATATATTGCATTACAATATTTATACATTATGCATTTATATCTATCATTACATATATATCTTGCATTCATATCTAGCATTCATTATATACTTTCATACATATATTGTATATCATTCTTTCATTCATGCATTGCTTATATGTATTATATTAATTGCATTCCTACATACTTGCATTCAACCATATATACATTAATGTAAAGAGAATATATATCATATATATATATATATATATATATATATATATATATATATATATATATCACTTCATTCATCTAACATATCATGCATTACATACTCTATATTCATTTAATATCCATGCTACATAGGCTCATAGGTTACACAAAATGCATATATCGTATAGTCACTCTTCTACTTAAAATCAATACTGTACCAATTGAGCATTCACTAAATTCTAGGAATAAAGTATGTCGTAGCCCTTTGTGTTAGCTTTCCGAAACTTTAAACGGATCGCATTTTCGTGTCCGGAAGCTCCCGAAATCGCAAAAATACCAAAACATGTTCGTCTTTCGTACAGCTGACACTCAAATAATTCTACAGAAAGTTACAGAAAGAATTTGGCTTCTTAAAATATATATTTGGAAAGCTAACTTCGATACGGTTCTTTTAAAAAAAATGGGAGATAAATCAGATTTCTAAGCTAAAAGTTATGACATTTCTAAGTTGCTTTGGTTAATAAAAACGTGGATAAAAATTATGACGGATTTGACAAAAGAACACATATAGGCCAAGATACTTGCATACAAACATAGGTATCCAAATGAAACTCATTCTAACCATCCTAACAAAGATCAGTCCACTCTCTAACCATTATAAAACTGAATTTAAATATCTATTTAAACTATTATCATACATACATACACATGGGGTGTCCTAATTTAGGATCTATCAAGTAGGACACAAGACACATATCTAAAATCCTCAAGAGAGTTCCAAATGGCCTCAAATTTGAATCTAAATGGGGCACATGCATGAGGATGGATCCTACGGATTCAAAACTAATGCAAAGAAAATCGATTTTGAGGATGGGTTTTACCTATTGGGAGTGGAATCCCAATGAAATCCTTTAGGACACGGCTCCGATACGAAGATCCCTCTAAGTGGACACTCCTCCTTGCACTCCTCTTCCAATCCTTGGTAGCACCCTTCCTTTGGAGAATGGGAATGATTGAGGGAAGGTTTGGTGAAGGAATGATTTGATTTGGAGATCAAATTAATGGGAAGGCTCTCTAAAATTGGAGAAGAACAAAAGGAAAATAAAAGAGGCAAGATTGTAATGAATGAAATGAATCATTCTCTCCTAAAGGTGGCTGCCATGAAGAGTCCATTAGGGCTAATGGAAAATGTCCTAATTGCCCCTCTCTAGTCTCATATGGTTAAGTCTAGACTAGGTTCAAGTTTGGGGTCAAAATGATCTAGTTTTGAGTCTCTAACTTAACCATTCTAACATGATAAAAATTAGTTTAATTAACTAACTTAATGTTGGGTCTTGTGAGCCATGCTTAACTTAATATTGGGTTCCATCTAGAGTTCAAGCTACCCGGGTCACAATACAAGTCGGAACGAGACGAAACTCAAACCCGACGAAACAAATCCAATAAAACAATATTAAAAATATAAAATTTTCCCAAATATTAAAATATAAAAAATGACCAAAATCATAATACATCAATTTAAATATTATTAAAATAATCTAAAATTCACCAATTAATCAAAATTCTAAATAATTCAAAAGTCACAAAATGACCAAAATACCCTTAGCCTAAAAAGTTATAAATAGTCATTCTAATCACATGGTTAGGTCCCCATGGTTAGTCTCTAAGCTTAGCAAAACTAGGGATTAACTAGTTAACCATCAAAATCACAATTCAACATTTTAAATAGCTTTAAATTGATTAAAAAAATTACCAAAAATCACAACATGAGTTAAATCTTATTATCGATTAATCAAAATTATAAAAGTTCAAAATTACCCTCATTTAGAAAAGTGGGTGTTACAATCCTACCCCCCTTAGAAAAATTTCGTCCTCAAAATTAAAGTGTTCATACTCCTTCTAGGTCAAACCCCCACAATCAAAGTCTCAGAACTTAAAGAAATCATACGATTTAAAAGGACGACATACAGTGTCATGGCATACGGTGGTAGTAAAAGTCTCATCTAGGTATACTAGTTACACTAGACCAAAACAATCATAGGGTATCAAAACTTACAAGCAATCAGGGGTGTTAAACTGAAAAAGATACAGAAATAACAAATCATCAAGGCTTTAAGGCATAATCAAAATCAAAATTTAAAGCACAAATGTCGAGCATTAAAATCCAATCACAATATATATATATATATAGAGAGAGAGAAAGTGTGTTAGAAGAGGAAAATCTAGCATTATGTAAAGGTTATGTGGTTAGTGTGTGTATGGGTGTATGTGGACATGTTCATATGGTTAGATAGTAGGCATGTGTGTGTGTGTGTGAAATATACATGAAAGTGTATAGGAGGATTTGGGTTTCAAAACAATAGCTATCAAGTTACACTACTCATGGCATATTGGTTAAACAATCTACAATGCACAACCCATTTACTCATAACATGCATGGCTAACCATATATATACATATATCTATATGTATAGAGAGGTAGAAATTTAGTTACGTATCTATATACATTATAACATGTATGCATAAACTATATATATATCTATATAGATATATGAACATAACATAGAGAGGAAGGGTTAGGTTTACATGGCAGTGTATACTAAGTTAGGGTGTGTGTGTCCTTGTACATGGTTATAGCTTTAGTATTGAAAGATTAAAGCCAGTTTTAGTTCAGCATTTACATACAAAATCTGAAAATAAGCTAACATTTAAACTAATGTAATATTAACATAATGCAGTTTCAGATTTTTAGGGATTTGAAACATCACAACTAACTCAATGCTTCCAATACATCCTAACATGATAGAGAAGAAACCCTAACATACTATCCATACATTTAGCTATGCATACAGTTCAATATTACATATTAAATCTGAAATTGAACTAAACATTGGAAATCAATGTGAAATGTTAACATGTATTCAGTTTTAGGATTTGGAGAAATTCAACATCAAGTAACCCAATATTTATCACAACCTAACATGTAAGAGTATAAACCTAACATCATATCCCTACATACAACAATGTACACAGCTCTAAATATTATATTTTAAAAAAAATAAAACAGCAAGTTGAACTAAACATTTAGAATCCAGTATTAAGGGTTAATATGCACACAGTCTTAGATTTGTCAAATTCAAACACAAAACTCAACCAATTTCCTTAAGAGTTGAAACCCTGTATATAACATACATGTGCAGTGATATAAACAAAACTACTAACATGAAATTTATATTTTAATTACGAATTTAAACTGGAAAAAGCAGAGAACCAGAAATATTGGGGTTTTGACAATTTAAACATCAACAACATATTAATATGTATTTAGATAGGTTAGAATTCAAAGTGCAGCATGCATACGTATCAGACAAGTGTCTGCTATATATATATATTCATATATTCTCATGTCCCAATATAAAAATTAATTCTACGTTAAGACTAACATTTAGATTCCTACCAAGATTGCAAGTAGGTGATTGGTGAAATCAAGACAGTTTTATTATTATTATTATTTAATACAAGGATAGTAGCAAGAAAGAAATAATGATAAAATCTGTTCTACTTATCCGTTTAAAAGAAGAAACCATTTTGAAACCCAGAGCTAAACTATCAAATCCAAGATAAGGTCTATTAAAATCATCGATTCATTGTATTAAGAAGAAATTCATAGTAAGAAGTTACACAAAGTTTATAAAAACAGCTAAAGCTACTCCTAAGTTAAATAATGAGAAATAAAACAAAACAAACAAATAACAATTCTCTTTTTTTTGAAGGACTGAAACAAAAGTAGAGAAAACATGTTCAAAAATATTTAAGGTACAATCTGATAATCATATGCGTCTTCCTGAAATTATGTTGTCAGAATTCTGCCACGCCAATAAGCATAGCTGCAATAAACGATAGAGTCCATAATAAGGCATACACCCTATAATCATGTTATCTAGAATTCTTACCACGTCATCCGGTATAGCTGCAAAAAAATCTAGATTTCATAACTAAGATAAGTATAGCTATATCAGGCTCTACGTCCTTGTCATGCTAGCAAATATGACTGCAATAAATTCTAAATTCCATAATAAAGTAGACTTTTACCTTTCTCACTGTCCTTATCAAGTATGTTATCAGGTTATACCTTAATTCCAAAAAAATATACATATACATATAAATACAAACTCGAATTCAACAACTAACATCAAGATTCAAAATTCAACAATAATCCATCAAAAATCATAAAAATACAGACTCGAATTCAACCACTAACATCAAAATTCAAAATTCAACAATAATTCGTCAAAAATCATATAAATACAGACTCAAATTCAACCACTAACATCAAGATTCAAAATTCAACAATAATCCATCAAAATTATATAAATACAGACTCAAATTCAACCACTAACATCAAGATTCAAAATTCAACAATAATCCATCAAAATCAAGTTCAATAACAGAAAGTAAAGGTAAATCAAATCAGGAGAAAAATAGATTTCAAATCGAAGTTAAAATAAGATTCTCAAGGGTCGTCCCAGGAATCTTTCAAGGAGGCCTAACTGTGATTGAGTACCTTCAAAAATATATCATAATCCTACTGCAGACTGTAGTGGTACTCTAGTTCGAATACCACTACACAAACTCGACCTGCATGGGCCACCACTAAAAACGTATTACGACCCGTACCCACTGTGAGGGTACGAGTACGTAACAACGCCCAGCCTACGCCGCAGTGTCGGCGGTAGAACGCTGTCCTAGGTCACAATATCTAACATTATAAAGCTAAGCAGTTTATACTCCCCGAATGGGGGTGACATAGCAGAATGTAAACTCAATCACATCTAAGGTAGAGCATAATAGAAGATAGATAAAACATAAAATCCAGAAGAGATACCGCAGATAGAAGTCTAAGTGTCTAAGTTACACAAACCCAGAAATACATCTCAAAGCTCAAATACAGTAATCCATAAATACAACTCAAGGCAACTGAAAACAAGCTATAAGCAAAACCCTAGCTATCTATACAACCTCTACTGTGTCTCCTCTAGGCTAGCAGGCAACCTCCAGGCTATCTGTAAAATTTATCAACAGGTCCAGTCAGGACAGGAGCGAGCACAATACATCTCAACAGTTCATAGCAGGTTAGAAAATATAATCATGCAGTAAAGTAAGATATAGATACTGAAGAAATACAGTATATAAACAGAGAGAGAGAACTGTAATAGAAGTATCTACTATAAGTAAAGAGCTACCAGTGACTAGTGATTTAGAGTACAAAGTCGACATGTGAACGGCTTAATTTGCACATGGCTATACTAAAGAGGCGTACATGGCTATTCTACTTTAGAATTGTTCATATGACTATTTATACTCCCCCGTACCCCCAATCAGTACACAAGGATCCAACTAGGTTATGTTATGATTCTATGTAACAGCCCCCGAAGGGTGGTACATAGTAGTCCCATAATGGAGATTCTAGGAAACCCAATAAATGGGATAAGGATTCAAAGAAGACTCTGTGATCATAAGGGTATATGTCACAAGTGATCAAAGAACCAAAGAAGCATAGTGATACACCATGTAAGTGAAACGCAGAGAACATGTAGTACCCGATGCTCCCTGAAGGGATAACATCTCAAGAAGGGATCCATATAGCACTAATCCGTGTGACCAACGTGATAGTATCAAGTAAAATAATTTAATGCAGGAAAATAATTCTAAGCAGGATATGAAATGATCAGAAAATGTACTCGTCTGGTATCCTGAATGTCCGAAGAGAATATACTGTCCGAGGAGTGGTGTCTGTCTCCTATAGAATAGTACAAGTCACAACAAGTCTAAAATAAGGAAATAGACTGCTAAAATGCATCTACATGAAGTTTGGGGTCAATCTAGACTAAAGTCAACCTTTGGTCAACTCTGGTCAACTAGACTAGTCAAACTAGGTCAACTAGGTCAAACCTAAACCAAACAAGTCTAACTAGTCTATTCTAGGCCTAATCAAGACTAAACAAGTCTAACTAAACTCTCACTAGGCAAACAGACACGCCATAGGCTAAGAATCCTAGGCTATAGGCTATATCATGCCTAAGCCAAACCACAAACACATATACACATAACAATATATATATCTAATATATTGTAGTACACTCATAACATATAGGCTACCTATATGTACATCCCACACACACACACACATATATATATATATATATATATATATATATATATATATATATATAAATATATATTTTATATATATATATATATGCATCACTATTCACATATTCATATACATAGATATATATAGGAAAGCTATATATATAGGCACATACATATATATATATATATATATATATATATATATATATATATATATATATATATATATATATATATATAGAGAAAGAGAGAGAGAGAAAGAGAGGTAAAAGAGTAAGAAAGTATGTGTGTGTTTGGCATGTGTGTGAAAGGATATGTGTTAATGTTCTAAAATTTAGTGATAGGTAGGTGTATGTGACATGGGATACATGATGTCAAAGGGTGTATGAATGCATGCGTGTAAAAGGTTATAGGTTAACTCAGTTTATAGAAATACATACATACATACTTACCTTGTATACATGCATACATACATATCATGTATATTACATTTACATGATACATACATGTATACTTGTATTATATTATACTTACATTCATGCATATTAGATACTTGTATTTATATTAACATATTACAAACATTCATTTCATTCATGCATCTATGTATTACCTACATGTTTTATACATATGCATACATTGTATATTCATATCATTTCATACATTAACATAGAGACATACAAATATACACACATCATACATTTCATACCTTGCATTACCTTACATATCATGTTATATATTATCATTCATTCCTTTCATATATTACATTATCTTGCATGCTTGCATTTATATATTATATTCTATATTACCTATATACATGTATTTCCTCCATTCATTCATGCTTGCATCATATACTCTATATTACCATACATGTTATCATTATATATTGCATTACAATATTTATACATTATGCATTTATATCTATCATTACATATATATCTTGCATTCATATCTAGCATTTATTATATACTTTCATACATACATTGTATATTATTCTTTCATTCATGCATTGCTTATATGCATTATATTAATTGCATTCCTACATGCTTGCATTCAACCATATATATATTAATGTAAAGAGAATATATATCATATATATATATATCACTTCATTCATCTAACATATCATGCATTACATACTCTATATTCATTTAATATCCATACTACATAGGCTCATAGGTTACACAAAATGCATATATCGTATAGTCACTCTTCTACTTAAAACCAATACTGTACCAATTGAGCATTCACTAAATTCTAGGAATAAAGTGTGTCGTAGCCCTTTGTGTTAGCTTTTCGAAACTTTAAACGGATCGTATTTTCGTGTCCGGAAGCTCCCGAAATCGCGAAAATACCGAAACATGTTCGTCTTTCGTACAGCTGACACTCAAATAATTCTACAGAAAGTTACAGAAAGAATTTGGCTTATTAAAATATATATTTGGAAAGCTAACTTTGATACGGTTCTTTTAAAAAAACGGGAGATAAATCAGAGTTCTAAGCTAAAAGTTACGACATTTCTAAGTTGCTTTGGTTAATAAAAACGTGGATGAAAATTATGACGGATTTGACAAAAGAACACATATAGGCCAAGATACTTGCATACAAACATAGGTATCCAAATGAAACTCATTCTAACCATCCTAACAAAGATCAATCCACTCTCTAACCATTATAAAACTGAATTTAAATATCTATTTAAACTATTATCATACATACATACACATGGGGTGTCCTAATTTGGGATCTATCAAGTAGGACACAAGACACATATCTAAAATCCTCAAGAGAGTTCCAAATGGCCTAAAATTTGAATCTAAATGGAGCACATGCATGAGGATGGATCCTACGGATTCAAAACTAATGCAAAGAAAATCGATTTAGAGGATGGGTTTTACCTATTGGGAGTGGAATCCCAATGAAATCCTTTAGGACACGGCTCCGATACGAAGATCCCTCAAAGTGGACACTCCTCCTTGCACTCCTCTTCCAATCCTTGGTAGCACCCTTCCCTTGGAAAATGGAAATGATTGAGGGAAGGTTTGGTGAAGGAATAATTTGATTTGGAGATCAAATTAATGGGAAGGCTCTCTAAAATTGGGAAAGAACAAAAGGAAAATAAAAGAGGCAAGATTGTAATGAATGAAATGAATCATTCTCTCCTAAAGGTGGCTGCCATAAAGAGTCTATTAGGGCTAATGGAAAATGTCCTAATTGCCCCTCTCTAGTCTCATATGGTTAAGTCTAGACTAGGTTCAAGTTTGGGGTCAAAATGATCTAGTTTTGAGTCTCTAACTTAACCATTCTAACATGATAAAAATTAGTTTAATTAACTAACTTAATGTTGGGTCTTGTGAGCCATGCTTAACTTAATATTGGGTCCCATCTAGAGTTCAAGCTACCCGGGTCACAATACAAGTCGGAACGAGATGAAACTCAAACCCGACGAAACAAATCCAATAAAACAATATTAAAAATATAAAATTTTCCCAAATATTAAAATATAAAAAATGACCAAAATCATAATACATCAATTTAAATATTATTAAAATAATCTAAAATTCATCAATTAATCAAAATCCTAAATAATTCAAAAGTCACAAAATGACCAAAATACCCTTAGCCTAAAAAGTTGTAAATAGTCATTCTAATCACATGGTTAGGTCCCCATGGTTAGTCTCTAAGCTTAGCAAAACTAGGGATTAACTAGTTAACCATCAAAATCACAATTCAACATTTTAAATAGTTTTAAATTGATTAAAAAATTATCAAAAATCACAACATGAGTTAAATCTTATTATCGATTAATCAAAATTATAAAAGTTCAAAATTACCCTCATTTAGAAAAGTGGGTGTTACACCCATGCAGGTCTAGGTTGAAAATGTAGTGGTATTCGAACTAGGATATCGCTGCAGCCTGCAGTAGGAATTAGTATATTTTTTGAGGTACTCAATCACACTAGAAAAACTCCGTATCAGATTCCGTATATCTATTTTGCTGCTTATTGTCTTCCTTTGAATTTTAAACTGTCCTCCTTTGATATTTTAACTCATTCTCAGTAATTGTTTCTTGTTTGATCTGTGTCTCCAGGATGGTTGAGACGAGATCGCATCGCCCCGGGACGGGAGACGCTGGAGAGGGGTCTGCCACCTCTCGTATCCAGCAGCCAGCTCCCGGTACCGTAGGGCCAGTGCATCCCTCAGGAGTCGGTGTTTCTGCAGCTTTTGGAGGAGCACCTCCACCAGCCAGGAGGCAGAGCCCTGTGATTCCCGAGATCCTTCTACCGCAGCAGCCTCCGCCTGCGGGGATGGTAGATGCTGCACATCTCTTCTCCTTCGTGGAGAGGATTCTGGAGTCCCACCAGCAGCAGCAGCAGAGGCAGACTGTCGATTTCTGTCCGGGGATCGACGAGGCATACCAGCTGGTTCGTACTACAGTTGAGATAGTGACTACTCAGGGGGCACAACAGCAGCCCCGTAGGAGGGAGAAGGACATACAGGACATTCAGAAGATGCATCCTCGAGAGTTCCTGGCACAGAGGGTATCCATTATGCCGACGACTGGATCGAGCATATCGAGGAGATATTCCGACTGTCGGAGATACCAGATCGACTCCAGATCGAGGCGGCGGGCAGTCAGATGCAGGACTTAGCCCGTGCGTGGTATCAGACAGATCCCAGGATGGAAGTTGAGGGCCAGACTAGGGCCCAGTTCAAGGAGCTGTTTAAGGAGCAGTTCTTTTCTGATGTGGCCTTGAAAGGTATCGAGGCACAGTTCGAGGGTCTGGTTCAGGGGAACCAGACGGTAGCTGAGTATGCTAGAGAGTTTTATAGATTGGCCCGGTTCATAGATGACTTGACAGAGAAGACAAAGGCGAGGAAGTTTCGCCGAGGCTTGATTAGAGAGGTTCGGTCGCTGACTAAGAGCGATCGGAACGCCACCTTTGCAGAGATATTTTCTGGGGCTATGGCGGCGGAGGACGACCTAGGGTTGAAGCAGAAGAGGGATCATGACTTTCAGGGTGGTAGCAGCAGTCAGAGGCAGGCCAAGAGGCCTCACTTCCAGCATCAGCAGACACATAGGCCAGTTCAGCAGTATCAGCATCAGGGCCGTGCACCTTTTCAGCAGGTGCAGCATTAGCAGCAGAGAGGGCAGCAGGCACCCAGACAGCAGGCTATCAGTTGTACCTTCTGCAAGATGCCTGGGCACAAGTGGAAGGAGTGTAGGAAGAGACTTGGTAGATGTTTGATGTGTGGTTCGGCGGACCATCAGATGCGGGACTGTCCAGTTGCGGCGATACGTCAAGTACCAGGAGGAGTTGGGGTAGCCAAGGCTCCAGCAGGTCAGCTGAAGGGGCCATTGCAGACCCAGCAGTAGAGGTTCCACCAGCACCAGCAGCAGGCACGAGGCAGACAGCAGGGGCGAGCTTTCGCCATGGCGGCCGAGGATGCAGAGGCCGCAGGGGAGTTGATAGCAGGTTCGATTCTTCTCGACTCCATTCCAGCTTTTGTACTCTTTGATTTCGGGGCTTCCCACAGCTTTGTGTCAGTATCTTATGCTATTAGACACAGTCTGGATTCTGAACCATTGCTTAGGACTTGCAAGATAACGACCGGGGGTGGGGTCATCCTCGTGAGTGATGTTTGCAGAGGGCGAAGCGTTATGTTGGGAGTCCTAGAGTTGGGAGTGAGTCTGCTCGTCATGCCACTACCGAACTACGATATTGTATTAGGTATGGACTGGCTGAGTAGACATCACGCCCGTATTGATTGCCGAGGTGGTAGGGTTTTATTTGGGGCGCCAGGAGAGCCAGAGTTTGAGTACACCCGGCGGCAGACAGAGCAAGACAGCGAAGTCTTCTGTGGAGCTTCAGTTGAGGAGCAGGTGGCTCCGTACCCCTTGATTGCAGAGTTTATAGACGTATTCCCAGAGGAGTTGCCAGGCTTCCACCGGACAAGGATATAGAGTTCTCGATAGACTTGGTTCCCGGTACGGAATCGATTTTTCAGCATGTCTATCGAGTGAACAACAATGAATTGGTGGAGCTGAAGAAGCAGGTAGATGAGCTGTAGGACAAGGGCTTTATCCGATCGAGTTCTTCACCTTAGGGTACACCGGTACTCTTCGTACCCAAGAAGGATGGGTCGGTATGGATGTGTATCGACTACAGGGCACTTAACAACCTGACGATCAAGAACAGATATCCACTGCCGCGGATCGATGATCTCTTTGATCAGTTGAGCAGAGCTCGGGTGTTCTCCAAGATTGATTTGAGGTTGAGTTATCACCAGGTGAAAGTGAAGCGGGAGGATATTCCCAATACCGCTTTCAGGACGCGGTACGGGCAGTTTGAGTTTTTGGTTATGCCATTTGGGCTGACCAATGCACCAGCAGTGTTTATGAACTTAATGAACAAGGTGTTCCACCAGTACTTGGACAAGTTCATGGTGGTATTCATTGATGATATCCTGGCGTATTCTAAGACAGAGAAGGAGCACGAGGAGCACTTGAGAGTGGTCCTGGAGACACTCAGGAGGGAGAGATTGTATGGCAAGCTCTCGAAGTGCGAGTTCTTCCTAGACAGAGTTGACTTCTTGGGTCATGCGGTGACTGGTGATGGTATCTCAGTGGACCCGAAGAAGATTACAGCAGTTGAGGCTTGGGCAGAGATCAAGAATTTCTTAGGGCTGGCTGGATATTATAGGAGATTTGTACAGGATTTCTCCCGGGTTTGAGCCGTTGACTCGGTTGACCCGGAAGGATGCTGAGTATGTTTGGTCAGAGGAGTGTCAGGCAGCTTTTGATGAGTTAAAGAAGCGGCTTACGACAGCTACGATTCTGACATTGCCTTCAGGTTCAGGAGGATTCACTATCTATAGTGACGCTTCAGGGAAGGGGCTGGGTTGTGTCTTGCACCAGCATGGGAAGGTGATTGCCTATGCTTCCAGGCAGTTACGTCCCCATGAGAAGAACTACCCTACCCATGACCTGGAGTTAGCAGCAGTAATTTTTGCTCTGAAATTGTGGAAGCACTATCTGTATGGAGAGAGGGTGGAGATTTTTACAGATCACAAGAGCTTGAAGTATGTGTTTACACAGAAAGAGCTCAATATGAGGCATCGCAGATGGCTAGAGTTGATGAAGGACTTTGACATCCTACTTTAGTATCACCCAGGGAAGGCCAATGTGGTTGCCGATGCCTTGAGTAGGTATCCGACAGCCATGTGTTTGACCATAGATTGGCACTTGCTTGCAGACTTGGAGAGCCTTAGGATTGAGGTGATCGTGCCCGGAGTACAAATGCAGTTGTGGGGCCTTCAGATACAGTCGGACTTGATGGAGAGGATCAAGGCGACGCAGTTCGAGGATGTGGCTCTGCGGTGTATCCGAGAGCAGGTTCGTACAGGGTTGATAGATGACGAGTTTTTACTTGCAGAGGATGGTCCCCTGAGGCACGGATCCAGGTTATATGTGCCTAGTGGGGAGCTCAGAGAGAAGATCATGCAGGAGGCTCACAGATCGCAGTACTCTATACATTCTGGTGCCAACAAGATGTACAGGGATCTGCGAGAGCACGTTTGGTGGTACGAAATGAAGTGGGAGGTGGCCCATTTCGTAGCTAGATGCTTGGTCTGTCAGCAGGTCAAGGCAGAGAGGCAGAGGCCCGGAGGATTATTACACCAGTTGCCCATTCTAGAGTGGAAGTAGGAGCATGTCACCATGGATTTTGTATTTGGGTTGCCGCGTACACCAGGAGGGAAAGACACGATTTGGGTCATCATTGACAGGTTGACCAAATCGGCCCACTTTTTGCCATTCAAGGTGGGTACGTCTACAAAGAGGCTTACGGAGTTGTACATGCGACAAATAGTCAGGATTCACGGAGTTCCCGTCAGCATTGTCTCAGATCGGGATAGTCGCTTTACTTTCCATTTTTGGAGGAGTCTGCAGACTAGTTTGGGCACTCAGCTCAAGTTTAGTACTGCATACCACCCCCAGACGGACGGACAGTCAGAGAGGACTATTCAGACACTTGAGGATATGCTGCGGACGTGCTTCCTGGATTTTGGAGGTTCCTGGAAGGATCATCTACATTTGGTGGAGTTTGCTTACAACAACAGTTATCAGGCCAACATTGAGATGTCACCTTTTGAGGCTCTGTACAGGCGTAGGTGTCGTACACCCTTATCTTGGGATGATGTTGGAGAGCGAGCTTTACTGGGACCAGAGATGGTTGTTGACGCAGCCGAAAAGGTGAAGCTCATCAGGGACAAACTTTATATGGCGCAGGACAGACATCGGCACTGGGCTGATAGCCACCGGAGGCCGTTGGAGTTTGAGATACAGATTAGAGATAGGATTAGAAGTAGGTTGTATTTTGTTTTGTTGATTGATCGTGTTTGATTTTTAGTAACTTGAGACCTTGCTTGTGTTTAGGTTGGAGACATGGTTTTTCTGCGAATATCTCCGACTCGTGGTACGATACGTTTTGGTGGAGGTGGGAAGCTTAGCCCGCGCTTCATCGGGCCTTTCGTGATCAGCGGGAGGGTCGGTGATGTGGCTTATAGGCTAGACTTGCCACCTGCACTAGTGGGCGTCCATAAAGTATTCCATGTATCACAGTTAAGACGGTACGTGGCTGACCCTAGCCATGTGCTCGATCATTCGAAGATTGAGGTTGGACCTACTCTCAGTTATCCAGAGCAGCCTGTGGAGATTCTGGATCGCCGTGAGAAGGTGCTGAGAAACCAGGTGATGCCCTTGGTTCGCGTCGCATGGAGGCATCATTCTCCAGGAGAGTCGATCTGGGAGCAGGAGGATGAGATGCACGAGCGATACCCATATTTGTTTGCACCGTGAGATATGATTATCTATCCTTCTCATTTGTTAGTTTCGCCCTTAATTTCGAGGACGAAATTGTTCTAAGGGGGTAGATTTGTCACTACCACATTTCTAGCTTGAGGGTATTTTGATCATTTTTAAAATTTTGGGAATTATATGGAATTATTTAGTATTAATTATAATTATTGGAATTTTAAGTGATTTTTAGTATAATTGATTTAGTGCTATTATTGACTTTGACTCAGGGTGTCTTAGGAGACTGTCCTAGAAGCTAACCTAGGTCATGACTACTTGGTTAGAGTATGAAACCCTAGTTTGGCCTAAGTTAGTGATATCCTACTCATTAGAATTTATTTGGGGAAAAATAGGATTTGATTAGGCTAGAGAATGGCTTGTAATTTCATAAGTCATGATTTATGGCTCGGGCCCATAGAGGCCCATAGACAACTAGTGGAACCCTAACCCTAGCCCAGCACCCTCTTGGCCGGCCATCTAGGGTTCTTCCCACTCTATTTAATGTCTCTCAAACTTAGGGCTAGCCTCCTTAGGAAAAATAGCAAGTTGAAAATAGAGGTAAACCCTTTCTTCCCCAATCCATAACTCCTCCACTTCAACTCCTTTTTCTTCCTAATTTCTTACAATAGATTCTAATCTCTGTGTTTTTGATGGCTATGGTGAGAAATTTTAGGGAAGGGGCAATTTGGAAGAGTTTGGGTAGCTTGAGGAACAACTCACTTTGGGGCTTTTTGAGCCATTTCAAACCCCTAGGTAAATTCTAATCCCCTCCATAAAATGGTGTTTTATTTGCATATATAGGAAGCCCTAGGTCTACCCTTACTGCTGGTATAGGTCTTGTTAATTTTTGTGTCCAATACATGTCCGTATCGGACACATATCAATGGATACGCATAGGTGTTCGATGAAATGCCACAGTGGGCATTTCATCCTTGTTTTTGGATTTGGTTTGAATAGAAAATTAGGGTTTAGTCTCATTTATAGTTTTCCAGTAGACTGAGGTGATATTAGTGTCGTGTCGTGTCGCATTGGATACGGGTACATGCGGGGTGCAACACGCACGCGCGCAGTGACACTTCCCCTGCTACTCGGGGTTCACTGTGTACTGTATACGTCATGTGGATACGTATAAATTGACACGTGGGTGTGGGCAGACACTGACACGAGGCTCCCAAAGTTTCGTGAGTCCTCATGTCGTGTCGGACACACATTTGACTGTGCACTGGTCGTGCACTGTGCGTGTACAGTCCTGATATTTGTTCTGTGTTTTAATTCCATTTTATATTGTTTAAATTATGATTTAAATGCTAGATTAGATTCCTAGACATTTTGTTAATCTATGTTAGTTTGATTTTACATTTGAGATTGGGTTGTTTGCTGTGATATGGGGATTCGAACATGTGTTGGGCTCGACTGATACGTATTGGCTGATACATTATTATTTAGTTTTTCCTAAAACTTGAACCCATTTAAATCCTATTTTAACTGATGTTTAAGTATCACAAATGATTCTCACATAGTTGTTAGTTCATGTAAATGCAATGTTACATTCGAATTAGTTTTATGATATGAATGGGATTTTGGACAATGTGTTGGGCTTTGAAATGTAGGACTGAGAACTGATTTCCCTTCCTATTACCTGACATTTATTTCCTTCCTTAAACTAAATTTTGAATGTGAATTCTCATATTGCATTGGGTGTTGGTTGTTTCATGTGATTCGAATTGGTGTGGAATGGGGGATTGGTTATCTAGTTAACTGAAATTGAGTTTAATGTAAACGGTTAACTGTTCATTGGTAAACTGTCAAATTGAGAATTAACTCATTTTCTTTAACCTGAGATGTATTTTCAGTTTCCTATTATTATACTGATTTTCAGGTTATACCATATTGTTAGCCACTGATTTTGGTTCAAATGTAGACTATGTCATGTATTTTCAGTTTCCTATATCACTAATTTCCAGATTATCCTTCACTGATATTCCTTTGACACATGAACACTACACTGGTATTTTCTATTGAGACATGAACCAATATACACTAACTGATTTCCAGGTTTTTTTCCATGTTACTCACTGTTTTCTATTTTCCTATTTTGCTCACACACACAGGTATCTCTTGTCACTCATACACCCACATGCCCCCTTGACACTCTCTTGTATTCTCACACACACACAAATGTTACTTCACTATTTTTCCTCTTATGCACTCTCACTAACACACATATGTTATATTACACCCTCTAGTGACACTCTCATGTCACTTACACACACACATGTACACAATCACATTTCCTTTCCTTGTTATATATATATATATATATATATATATATATATATATATATATATATATATATATATGTGAGATTCACATATTCATGTATCTTATGTTAATGAGTGTACTATATTATATTAGATACATTTATGGATATGTGTATATGTGATGTGGTTTGGTTATAGGCATGTTATAGCCTATAGCCTAGGGCTCTTAGCCTATGGGTGTGGCTTGAATGCCAGTATGGAGTCTAGTTAGACTTGTTTAGTCTTGATTAGACCTAGAATAGACTAGTTAGCCTAGTATAGACTTGTTTGACTTAGGTTTGACCTAGTTAGAGTTCTAAGGTTGACCAGAGTTGACCAAGAGTTGACTTTGGTCTAGATTGACCTAGATTCATGTAGAATGCATTGAATTGCATCTTATTATCATTTTAGACTCATAGTGACTTGTACTGTTCTATAGGAGACAGACACCACTCCTCGGACAGTAGATATTCTTCAGATTCTCAGGATACAGGCGAATACATTCTCTGATCATTTCATATCCTGTATTAGGAGTATTTTCCTGCTTTAGATTACTTTACATGATGCTGACACGTCAGAAACACGGATTAGTACTATATGGATCTTGTCGTGCGTTGTTATCCCCTTAGCGGATACAGCGGGTATTTCGTGTTCGTGTACTTTATCGTGAGTATCGTGTACTCCTTGTATTCGTGACATTCGTGTACGAAACGTGTGAAATTGTGTATATTCATGTATTCACATGACCTTCGTGTACAATAACACAACTTGGCGAGATCCTTGTGTATTGATTGGGGCGGGGGAGTAGAAGTGGTTATGTGTCACGCCACAGAACCAGAATACTGGAGAGCGGGGGCAGACATAGCCAGCTACGTATAATAAAATGGAATCCATCTCACCATACGGTCACGACTGTCTAGATATATGAGGGTTTATCTACAAGCCATCAGTCTCTTATGGTCAAGAACAAGCCTAGTGTCTCAATCACAAGCAAGTAAGTAAATGTTACAAGATGTAAGATCACCAAATATACAATAGTAAGGCATCCCAAACATTATATATTCAGCTGATCATGAAGCTAGTCGTTACAAAATGTGAGGACTAGCAAGAGTTTAGTCAAACATGATCAACCCTAGGTTGCCAATCATGTTACAGCCCGTAGGCAGACAGTAAGTAAAAATGTACACGAGCTAACACTAGCTCGGCGGCTAAACGCCTCAAAAGAGTAATTTTACAAGAGAGTGGGAGAGCCAAAAATAACCCACTCGTTGCCAGGATTCCGTCTAGTGGTCACCATATGGCTGAAAGGTCGGTAGATCCTCTGGAGTTGCTCCGATATCTGGCCATACAAAACCAGCTGGGTCAGACCCCAGAAAGAGCAAGTGCCACAAAGGAGGCTTCACTTAGGAACTAAAACCAGCATATCACAAATGAATAGCAAGGGTAATTAAAAGATACTGATAATAACTGAGATAACAATAATATATTGAGCACGAAAAAACCTTTCAAGTAGCCAGACTGTAACCCTTAAACCAAACAAGGACCGGGGTTGCAATCCTTCGCCTGAATAGAAACCCGCCTCAATTGCTATTGATAAGGTAAAACGTATCAAGCATGACAGGTGATATACGATGAGATAACCATGGGACTATTTAGATAACCAGGTTACAACCCGTAAACCAAACAAGGACCGAGGTTGTAACCCTTCGTCTGAACAGAACTTGGCTTCTCCCACCATTTATCGACAAGATAAAATAAGAAAACAGGTCATGTAACAATCTTGTACAGGATCAAGACAAGACTAGACAGATTGAACTCCATCCAACAATCGCGGCCAAGTAAATAAGTACGGCTTGATACTTTAACTAACTAGGGTTATCACAGGCCTAATTACTAGCAAGATGCAGTGAGATTATTCCACAGCCACAAGCCCTGCAGACCATCCAGGCTATCCGGACGCAATTTGGGTTGAATTCAAGTGGGTACATCGTCCAGGAAACGCATGTACCCTTAGGTGACTTAGAGGGTGCAACACATGACAGTGTGCTGGAAATGTGCCCTACTCGACGGCAGGCTACAGATCCCAAGTGGGGTGCCCAGATAACGGGATTGCCTGTAGCTGGGAAATCTTTTCATGACTACTGGATTATTCTAGTGATTAGCCTTAGTCGATTTCAGTGGGTGCCCCTGACCGTGGTACTCAGGAATCCCCGTTCTAGACATGATGCAAGACAAGACGGGTTTATTTGTACAAGCACAATCGTCCACGGTGTCCAAGTCATTCAATCTTGTCAAGTCGTGTTAGCCGCCACAACATCATTCGAGATATATCATATCAGGTTTATCATGTCAAGAGTGCGCCACGGCGGGCCACTATCAAGAATTATCATGTCAAGTTATCATGTCAAAATTGTCATGTCAAGTTATCTTGTCAGGAGTGCACCACGGCGGGTCACTATCAAGTCATGTCATTTATCAAGGAGGGAAGAAATTTGCACAATTAAATAATAATATATTAATAATATATATTCTTGAAGCCAAGGAGAAACTCTACAACTTTCATGTTGGGAGTGGAAAGAAATTCTGACCACAATTCAGACAAATAAAACATTAAACAATCAAAGTGAACCCCATGCGGCCCAAAAGTGGGAGAACACACATGCGGCCAAAGAGAGTGGGAGGCCACCCATGCGGCTAGCCAAAGCTTATGCGGCCAGAAAATAACTGAAGGGGACCATGCGGCCAAGAGTAAATGCTAACAAGAAATATTCATGCAGTCAGAAAAGACAGAGAGTGGGAATACAATAAATGCGAGCTTCCACTTAAACAAATGAAGGGCACGTGGCCAAACAATGAAATGATGACTGCCAGTAAAAGAGTGGCTCACGTGGCCAAAATATTAGATAGTGGGGGGGAGGGAGCCTATACGGCTCACCTTAGATTCCATGCAAAAATGCAACATGCAAATAATAATATTATTTAATGGCCAAAGACCATGCGGCTCTGCATCAAGCAATTATTAATGCTGTAAATTTCCATGCGGCTCACCCTCACATTTGCTTGCTTGAAAATACAAATAAATAAATAAATAAATAAATAATGGCCATGCGGTTTGCTTGCATGAAAATGCAAACAAACAACTAATATTAAATAATTCCTTATGCGGCTCCTCTTGAAAAAGCCTTAAAGCAAATGCATTTAAGCAAATGCACTTAAGCCAATGCATTAAAGCAAGCTATGCGGCTATGGTTTCTAAGAAGATGTATTAAAGAATTAATATAACTATCAAGGCTTAAATTGTATAAAAGCATATAATATATATATTAATACTAAGGTCTTAAATGCATAAAGTTATGCTTTAGGAAGATAAGGACTTAATTGCATTAAACATTAAGTCTCCAGAAACCTATGCGGCTCCAATGCATTAGTTGCATTTCCTAGGGACTAAGGCATTAAATATAAACTTTAAGGCCTTAAAATGCATAAAAGCCTAAAATAATGCATTAGGAATGTAAGCTTTAAAAGCTATGCGGCTGTGATGCATTTAGTCAAAGCATATAAGGACAAAATGCTTTAAGCAAAGCATTAAAGCAAATAAGGACAAAAGCAAATAAGGATAAAAGCATTAAGAATGGGATAATATTGCATTAAGTAATGCCTATCCCAACCATATGCGGCTGGTTACATCCCATGCGGCCAACCTGTTAATTGCCATGCAAAACGAATAATGCAAATAAGTAATGCAATAAATGCTAAGGCATTTGTTAGCTAATGTATGCGGCTGGACATGCTTGCTAATGTGCATGCGGCTGAACATGCATTCAATATAAAATATAATGCCTATGCGGCTCACTACTGCTCGTGTGCATGCAAGCAAAGCTTGCTAACCCACGTATTAAATAATGCATGTAGGGAAACATATGCCTCAAAAATCAGCATGCAAGTAAGCTTGCCAGCACATGCATTAAATAATGCATATGTGGCTCACTTGTCATTTGCATGCGGCCAAGTGCTGAAAATGCCCATGCGGCTCCGCAAAATCCTATAGGACAAATTGGACCTAACGAACTTCTCTGCAATCATGGGATCATCAACTTAGCAAAATATGCAAGTTTGATGGATCAAAATCCTGGGAACCAAAAATACCACAAAGCTAGATCTACAAAAATTTAACCATGGAAATGCAAAATGCCAAGTACTAAAGTGGGTTAGAAACACATAAGGAAGACAATGGAACAATAAAAATAGACTTCCTCCATGATGCAAGGTGCACTTGCCTAAGCTCTCCCTCTCTCCTGGTAGGTGGAGAAGTAAATGGAGGAAGAAGAAGATATGAGTAATGAGTAATAATGGAAGAGAGAGAGTAGGATTGATATAAATGGTGGGAGTGGTGGTAGGTGGGAGTGGTTCTCCACATAAAACCAAACCAAGCCAAACCTACTAAACCGAACCAAACCAAGCCAATGCAATCCCATGATGAACCATGCTAATGCAACATGCAAAAAAATAAAACCTAAGGCTAACTAATTATGACAAACCAAAAATACGAGCCCGAAATACGTACACGTATTCCCAATATGTAATACGAACTACGTGCATTACAACTCTACCCACCTTAAAAGAATTCCGTCCTCAGAATTTAATCAAGAGGGTAGAGATTGCAATGACAAGCTATACTAAGCAATCAATCAATCAATCATGCAAGCAAAAAATTCGAAGGAAGAAAGAAGAAGGAAGATATCCTGCTAGGAAACTCTCTGCCGGTTCTGGATCTGAGCTTGGACATGGGCATACTGCTGGGGTCTCTGTGGCTGGAATACTTGGGTCTGAGGCGGCAACGGCCTCGGAGGCTGGTACTGCTGCTGAAACACTTGGGCCTGAGGCGGCAATGGCCTCGGTAATGGATACTGCTGTTGCTGCTGGACTGGGGCTGGTCCCCTTATCGAGGGACTATTCTGGGCCGATGAGGAGGAACCGGCTCTATTCGGACAGGACCTTATCTTGTGGTCCGGTGCCCCATAAGCCAAACACAATCCTTGCGCTCTGCGACACTCCGAAACAACGTGTCCTGGCTTCCCACAATAAGTGCAACTCATTGCGAAAGACTGCTTCTGCTTCTGCTGCGGAGGGGACGTGACCGACGTCACTGAGGCCGCCTGCCTCGGAGTTCCAATTGTCACGGCCCTGACTGCCGGGGCTGGTACTGATGACTGGGTCATCTGACCATGAGATCGCTTTCGACCTCCGGTCCTGTCCACTATCCTGTGGGAGGTATACTCGTGCCTCCTAGCTGCCCTCAACACTGTATCAAAAGTCTGATGCTCAAACTGTTCCACTGCCAACAAAATCTCGAGGTGGAGCCCCTGCTGGAACTGCTGGGCTCTGTCAAACTCGGTCGCCACCAAGGTGGGAGCAAATCGACTAAGCCTGGAGAACTCGGCCGCATATCCATCGATCGTCCTGCCCATCTACTTCAAATTGGTGAACTTGGTATGAAGATCGTACCGAGCCACCGCATCGAAGTACTTGGTCTGAAACCTCTTTCTGAATGCTGCCCATGAAATAGGGGCCACTAATCCCATGGCCTGTGCTGCCCACCAGCTGCGGGTAAGATCCAATAACTGTAGACGCACCACGGCCACCTTCTCGTCCTTCGGGGTTCTGGCTGCCTCTAGAATGACTTCAGTATCCTGGAGCCATGCATCAGCAACAATATCATCTTCGCTGCCGTTGAAGAATGGAGGGTTCAGACGCTTGAAACTGTTCGCTGTACGGTTCCCATGATCTCCACCTCTGTTCAGAGCATCTGCCACCGCCTGTTGCAAGGCATCTCCTCGACGATCTTGGGAAGCTAATAATGATCTGATGAGACACACCAAAGTGCCATCATCAGGCTCTGCAGGCTGGACTGGCTGAACTGGCGGCTCTCCTCCAGTAGGTACGACTCGGGAGGCTGCTCCTGAGTGCTGGGCCTGATCTTCTGGTTGCTGCTGGTCCACGGGATGTGATCCGCCTTGCTGATCGGCAGGTCCAGGTTCAATGCCGCTGAAGAAGACGACATAGGAACAATAAGGAAGGACCAGGACAGATCAACGATTACAAGCATATGATCAGGACAAGAATTTCAGGAATAAAGAGGATACGAGCAGAGATTCAAGGGCGAGTACTGATTGAGACATCTATTCGGTAAACCCTCACATATCTTGATTTACAAGACCTGTATGGGCCACCACTTAAACCATGTCACGCCCCAGAACCAGAATACTGGAGAGCGGGAGCAGACATAGCCAGCTACGTATAATGAAATGGAATCCATCTCACCATACGGTCACGGCTGTCTAGATATATGAGGGTTTATCTACAAGCCATCAGTCTCTTATGGTCAAAAACAAGCCTAGTGTCTCAATCATAAGCAAGTAAGTAAATGTTACAAGATGTAAGATCACCAAATATACAATAGTAAGGCGTCCCAAACATTGTATATTCAGCTGATCATGAAGCTAGTCGTTACAAAATGTGAGGACTAGCAAGAGTTTAGTCATGTATGATCAACCCTAGGTTGCCAATCATGTTACAGTCCGCAGGCAGACAGTAAGTAAAAATGTACACGAGCTAACACTTGCTCGGCGGCTAAACGCCTCAAAAGAGTAATTTTACAAGAGAGTGGAAGAGCCAAAAATAACCCACTCGTTGCCAGGATTTCGTCTAGTGGTCACCATGTGGCTGGAAGGTCGGTAGATCCTCTGGAGCTGCTCCGGTATCTGGCCATACAAAACCAGCTGGATCAGACCCCAGAAAGAGCATGTGCCACAAAGAAGGCTTCACTCAGGAACTAAAACCAGCATATCACAAATGAATAGCAAGGGTAATTAAAAGGTACTGATAATAACTGAGATAACAATAATATATTGAGCATGAAGAAACCCTTCAAGTAGCCAGACTACAACCCTTAAACCAAATAAGGACCGGGGTTGCAATCCTTCGCCTGAATAGAAACCTGCCTCAATTGCTATTGATAAGGTAAAACGTATCAAGCATGACAGGTGATATACGATGAGATAACCATGGGACTATTCAGATAACCAGGTTATAACCCGTAAACCAAACAAGGACCGGGGTTGTAACCCTTCGTCTGAACAGAACTTGGCTTCTCCCACCATTTATCGGCAAGATAAAATAAGAAAATAGGTCATGTAACAATCTTGTACAGGATCAAGACAAGACTAGACAGATTGAACTCCATCCAACAATCGCATCCAAGCAAATAAGTACGGCTTGATACTTTAACTAACTAGGGTTATCACAGGCCTAATTACTAGCAAGATGCAGTAAGATTATTCCACAGCCACAAGCCCTGAAGACCATCCAGGCTATCCGGACGTAATTTGGGTTGAATTCAAGTGGGTACATCGTCCAGGAAATGCATGTACCCTTAGGTGACTTAGAGGGTGCAACACATGACAGTGTGCTGGAAATGTGCCCTACTCGACGGCAGGCTACAGAACCCAAGTGGGGCACCCAGATAACGGGATTGCCTGTAGCTGGGAAATCTTTTCATGACTACTGGATTATTCTAGTGATTAGCCTTAGTCGATTTCAGTGGGTGCCCCTGACCGTGGTACTCAGCGATCCCCGTCCTAGACATGATGCAAGACAAGACGAATTTATTTGTACAAGCACAATCGTCCACGGTGTCCAAGTCATTCAATCTTGTCAAGTCGTGTTAGCCGCCACAACATCATTCGAGATATATCATATCAGGTTTATCATGTCAAGAGTGCGCCACGGCGGACCACTATCAAGAATTATCATGTCAAGTTATCATGTCAAAATTGTCATGTCAAGTTATCTTGTCAGGAGTGCACCACGGCGGGTCACTATCAAGTCATATCATTTATCAAGAAGGGAAGAAATTTGCACAATTAAATAATAATATATTAATAATATATATATTCTTGAAGCCAAGGAGAAACTCTATAACTTTCATGTTGGGAGTGGAAAGAAATTCTGACCACAATTCAGACAAATAAAACATTAAACAATCAAAGTGGACCCCATGCGGCCCAAAAGTGGGAGAACACACATGCGGCCAAAGAGAGTGGGAGGCCATCCATGCGGCTAGCCAAAGCTTATGCGGCCAGAAAATAACTGAAGGGGACCATGCGGCCAAGAGTAAATGCTAACAAAAAATATTCATGCAGTCAGAAAAGACAGAGAGTGGGAAGACAATAAATGCGAGCTTCCACTTAAACAAAGGAAGGGCACGTGGCCAAACAATGAAATGATGACTGCCAGTAAAAGAGTGGTTCACGTGGCCAAAATATTAGATAGTGGGGGGGAGGGAGCCTATGCGGCTCACCTTAGATTCCATGCAAAAATGCAACATGCAAATAATAATATTATTTAATAGCCAAAGACCATGCGGCTCTGCATCAAGCAATTATTAATGCTGTAAATTTTCATGCGGCTCACCCTCACATTTGCTTGCATGAAAATACAAACAAATAAATAAATAAATAAATAAATAAATAAATAATGGCCATGCGGTTTGCTTGCATGAAAATGCAAACAAACAACTAATATTAAATAATTCCTTATGCGGCTCCTCTTGAAAAAGCCTTAAAGCAAATGCATTTAAGCAAATGCACTTAAGCCAATGCATTAAAGCAAGCTATACGGCTGTGGTTTCTAAGAAGATGTATTAAAGAATTAATATAACTATCAAGGCTTAAATTGTATAAATGCATATAATATATATTAATACTAAGGTCTTAAATGCATAAAGTTATGCTTTAGGAAGATAAGGACTTAATTGCATTAAACATTAAGTCTCCAGAAACCTATGCGGCTCCAATGCATTAGTTGCATTTCCTAGGAACTAAGGCATTAAATATAAACTTTAAGGCCTTAAAATGCATAAAAGCCTAAAATAATGCATTAGGAATGTAAGCTTTAAAAGCTATGCGGTTGTGATGCATTTAGTCAAAGCATATAAGGACAAAATGCTTTAACCAAAGCATTAAAGCAAATAAGGACAAAAGCAAATAAGGATAAAAGCCTTAAGAATGAGATAATATTGCATTAAGTAATGCCTATCCCAACCATATGCGGCTGGTTACATCCCATGCGGCCAACCTGTTAATTGCCATGCAAAACGAATAATGCAAATAAGTAATGCAATAAATGCTAAGGCATTTGTTAGCTAATGCATGCGGCTGGACATGCTTGCTAATGTGCATGCGGCTGAACATGCATTCAATATAAAATATAATGCCTATGCGGCTCACTACTGCTCGTGTGCATGCAAGCAAAGCTTGCTAACCCACGCATTAAATAATACATGTAGGGAAACATATGCCTCAAAAATCAGCATGCAAGCAAGCTTGCCAGCACATGCATTAAATAATGCTTATGCGGCTCACTTGTCATTTGCATGCGGCCAAGTACTAAAAATGCCCATGCGGCTCTACAAAATCCCATAGGACAAATTGGACCTAACGAATTTCTCTGCAATCATGGGATCATCAACTTAGCAAAATATGCTAGTTTGATGGATCAAAATCATGGGAACCAAAAATACCACAAAGCTAGATCTACAAAAATTTAACCATGGAAATGCAAAATACCAAGTACTAAAGTGGGTTAGAAACACATAAGGAAGACAATGGAACAATAAAAATAGACTTCCTCCATGAAGCAAGGTGCACTTGCCTAAGCTCTCCCTCTCTCTTGGTAGGTGGAGAAGTAAATGGAGGAAGAAGAAGATATAAGTAATGAGTAATAACGGAAGAGAGAGAGTGGGATTGATACAAATGGTGGGAGTGGTGGTAGGTGGGAGTGGTTCTCCACATAAAACCAAACCAAGACAAACCCACTAAATCGAACCAAACCAAGCCAATGCAATCCCATGATGAACCATGCTAATGCAACATGCAAAAAAATAAAACCCAAGGCTAACTAATTATGACAAACCAAAAATACGAGCCCGAAATACGTACACGTATTCCCAATACGTAATGCGAACTACGGGTATTACATTATGTAATCAATCCAGTAGATTACTCGTGTACGCCCTCTGTAGATTACTCGTGTACAACATCGTGCCGTTTACATAGCCATCTTGTGCTCTGAATCACTAGTCTCTGATAGTTCCCTATATGTTGTATCTATTTATTTACAGTCTTCCTTTTTTTATCATGTTATTCTTTCAGTTTCCTGTATCTTACTCTCTATCATGATTATATATCCTGACCTGCTATGATTTGTTGAGATGTACTGTGCTCGCTCCTGTCCTGACTGGACCTGTTGAAATATTATAGAGGACGAGGCTGAGGCGTTCTGTCCTACATACTACGGTGCTACCCTAGATGAGTGCTGTGACTTGGACCAGCAGCAGGACCCACTAGCAGTTGACGACACTCCTCTAGATTAGGATGTCTTTACTTTTTATGGATTACTGTATATGGATTCTGAGATATTTAGGATATGTACTTATTTAGACACTTAGACTTCTGGATTGTATCTCTATGTTTTCTTCTGTTCTGGTTATCTATCTATCTATCTTATCATGCTCTACCTTAGTTGTGATTGAGACTGTATCTGCTATGTCACCTCCATTCGGAGAGTATATACTGTACAGGTACCTTTATATTATTAGATGTTGACCTAGGACATCGTTCTACCGCCGATACTGCAGCGTAGGCTGGACGTACCCACGTCTCGTGCCCTTACTCTAGGGTGCGGATCGTGACACGTTTTCCACGTATCTCAGCTGAGGAGGTACGTGGCGGATAGCAATCATGTGCTTGATCACTCTGAGATTACAGTTGGATCGAGTTTGTCGTACGAAGAGCAACCAGTGGGTATCCTCGATCGCCGAGTGAAGGTGTTGCAGAATCAATCTATTCCTTTGGTTCGCGTGGCATGGAAGCATCATTCGCCAGGGGAGTCTACTTGGGAGCGCGAGGACGACATCCGAAACCGGTTCCCGTATTCGTTCGAAGGCGAAGGTATGTCTTGCATTTTAAGTACTATTATATTCCTTGCATTGCATTCGATCCCCCGACCTTAGTTTAATTTCGAGGACGAAATTTTCTTTAAGTTGGGTAGGATGTAAACCCCCATAATTTACACTAATTTTATTGTTATAGTTATTTATATTTGTTATACAATTCTATTATTTTATGAAATTTATTATTTTAGTTTAGTAGTATAATTAAAGAATGAGTATATATTATGTGTGTGCATGTTTGTAATTGCTATTAATTTTAGCCTATTATAAAACCTATAAATTTTAGTTTTTATTAATAATTTCCTTACATTTCTTGCACAAATAAATGGCTAAAATGGTTTAAGCATATAGTGGTGAGTATATCAATATATATATATATATATATATATATATATATATATATATATATATATAAATAAAAAAAAATATATCTCTAGAATAGTAATATATATATAATATAATAAATAAATAGAGCTAAGGCCACACCCAGCAAAGGAGGGAGCGGCCCAAGCTCAGTTGCTGGCAAGGCCACCAAGGCTTAGCCATACGAAAAGGAAAAAAAAGAAAGAAGAAGAAGGGGGGCATGGTGGGCCCGACCCCCTAACAAAACTTAGCAGCAGCAGCTGCTATTGTTTTGTAACCCAACACAAAGCCTATATTGGAAAAACCCGAGCCCTTTGTATTCCTACTCCTAATAAGAACACAACAGCGGCAGCGGTATATATACTGTTCCGCAAGGCCGAACCCTAACTCACCCCAATCGACTGCCACCCCTTCTCCTGAACCCTCCTCGTCTTCACGCGCACGCCCTCGACCAGTCGTCGTCGCCGGACAAACACCGCGTCGCCGCGAAGTGCCCCCAACCCGACGGTCGAGTAAGAAGACTCCACTGTTTTCGTATATTCCAGGTACAATTTTTGAGTTGTATTCCTCTCCTGTTTTGTAATAATTTCTCGATCCGTCGCCTCCTAGGCACCGACCACATAATCATCTATAAATCCTTTCAGGTAGAACCTGGGAAAACCCAAAGAGTGAATCGAGAAATCAATTCAAATTTCCCGAGAAAACTCGCGAAAAAACAGTATAAAGGGCAGCCCCAAACCCATAATGGGAAGCCAAATTTTTGGCGATTCTTCGACAGTTTTGTAAAACTAACTAAACACATGTGAATACAATATAACCACGATTAAAACGCAACTTGTAGATATGTATTTCGATTTCTGTGCAAGAATTTAATCCGTGTTAAACTTGTGCGAAAAACTATTTTCAAAATAGTAAATTTTAGAGAATTTTCTCCGATACGACGTGCGCCCCAACAAATCGGGCAATGTGGTCGCGTGCTATATGCATCGAAAGGCGCGTATGGACGTTGTGGACGTGTGGGAACTGACGGAACTCAGTTTCGTCGCGTGTGCGCGACGAAATCAACGCGTATCCGTTGAAATACCCCCGTATCGGCATTTTGCAAACTTGCCCATAACTTCGTGTACAGTCGTCGAATCGAGACGAAACCTGCACCAATAGGTCCAAATCGAAATTCTGGTCCTGTGTGCCAAGTTTGGCTCGATTCTGAGAAGGTCGAATCGAAACCCTTTTTGGCGGGCCGCGACCCACTCAAACGGGCGATTTTGTACGCGGCTCATCGGAATCCAAAACTGGACATACCGTTGAGTTCCCTCCTCAAACTGAAACTGTAGACATATAGTTTGACGACTTTAGAGACCATAGACTTTGGCACGCATTTCGGTGCAAAGCAGGTCCAACGACGGACATCGTTTTGACCCGAAATTACGATTTTGCCCCTGTTCCAGAATTTAACTTTTGGACAGGCATTTCCTAGGTATATCTTTTACACCGAATGCATTTTTGATGTTTGTTTCAGTGTCCAGAGTTGTTTGGAGACTGTGACGTTTCTTGGCTGATATTGTGATTTCTTGGGCTTGCCACTTTACACCAACAGGCAAGATACCTTGCCACCTTACACTGTGATTATTATATTTCTTATTTTCAGTTTTTATTTTCAGTATTTTGTTTCTTGATATTTAAACTGTGCGTCCAAGTCACACTTGGGTGCAAGCGACTCTATCGGTCGTTTACCTCGCATTATTTATTTTTCTTGCATTGACTTAGTCTAGTGACCACCCATTGATGTTGAGGTATTGGTATATCTCATACGGCCTTGACACTTGTTGTATCACATGATGTGAGTCACATGTAGGACACGTACCCGCGTAGTCGGCTGGCCACCGATATGTATGGAGCGTGCGACGGATAGGAGTAACTGCCAATAGTATTGCATGTTAGAAGACTTGACGGTTACTAGAGGTTCATATCAGTCATGGAGATGATGATACTAGGCATGGGTGGGGAGAACAATACCTGACGTATAGGCTTCTTTGTACTTCCCTGATTACCTGTGCGTTCCTCCGGAGACGCAGGCTCCAGGCGCCCTCTGACATTTTCTATAGTGTTATAGATGTAGCCCCTTGCACATGGTGCCCTCTGACGCTTCCAGAGCATTATGGACGTAGGCCCCTGGTACCCTTTATAGGAACTATGCTGATCCCATTTACAGCCAGGACTCATGCGTCGAAGGATTGTATCTCAACTGCATATTCACAGTAGAAGGGTCAGGAACCCGATTGCATACATACCTTTTTCTCTTATTATATTATCACAGTTTATATGGCATGGTATTTTCTTGTATCTTGCTATGTCCTCTGAGGACCTGGTTATCTCTCCAGGTTTAGACGATTTTCCACAGGAGTACGGAGCGACGTTGGAGCTATCCTATATCGATGACGAGGCAGTCTTTACTGATGTCTAGTCTATTCTTTATTTGAGACATTAGTGGACATTATTTTTACATCTTATTTCTTTTTATTTGCAGAGGTTGGACTCCGATCTTGTGAGACTATTTTTCATAGCTGTTTGGTGTTCACCCGGCTATCTTTTGATACTTTTACTTATTTATTTGGACTCTATTATCTTCTGTGTTGAGCTGTGATGAGATTAGATTATATATTGCTGGCCTGTGGTTATTTTATTTACAGCTTATGTGTATATTCTAGGATTCTATATATTGGAGTATTCTTCGTATATGTGCAGCTGACATGTTCACGTGCTTGGTCCTATGTATTTTGGGACTGGGACGTTACATACATGGTTAGGATATTAGGGTATCAAGAGAATGGAGAGTGTATCAGAGTTGGCCTTTGACTCATCTCACTTGGGCATAGGCCATTTAGTTAGTATGTTTTAGATTGTTATGTTGGTTTAGAGTGATTTTAGTCCACATTTCATATTACCAAAACTGAGATGCTGTACTGTTTTTTCTGCTTCCTGATAATTGATACCAATGTTCACTCACACTCATATCACACACATTCCCTTACTGATTTCCAAATAACCTATCCACTGCTGTTTACTAATTCCAGGTTACACACACGTTGTACTGATTCACATCCATGTATCACACACAGTCTTGTGAACATGATTTCTGTGAAATAACACTCATGAATACACACATTGGAACATATTGAATCACATGCTCATACACACACATTGATTCTTAAACTGAGAATGGTATGGACATTCACTCCCTCACCAAGACACACACACACATCTTCACACACAAGTATGAGACACATTGCACTGGTTTGAACTAAAATCAAAACCTGAGATACACCCATCCATTTCACTTGACCCCCTTTGCTGAATTCAGACCACACACACACACTTATACATACAATCTAGCCTACTCCTTCCCTCTATATGATATATGTATGTTAATTTAAAATGCAAGATTGAATGTATGCATGATGTATGTATATAATCTAGTATACATTATGCAATGTGTGGATAGTATATACAATATGCATGAAGGATACATTATGCAATGTATATACATTATATCTAATTATATGCATTGTAAAAATGTATGCATGTAGGTAATGCAAGTATGCATGATGTGAATGTATACATGTAATATAGGAATACAAGTTGGTAATATAAAATATTGACATGTATACATAATATATCTATGGGATTTTAACTCATGTCTATGTATATATATGATATATATATAATGTGTGTTGATTTGTAACTCTGTGATGGTGCTTGGTTGTTAGTCTAGACTTGGTTAGGCCTAGTGCGACTTGTTGGACTAGGATTGACCTAGTTTGACTAGATGTTGACTTGGGTTGACCCAGAGTTGACCAAGTTTGACTTGGACCTAGTTTGACCTAGACAGTTGACCAGGTTTGACTTAGAGTTGACTTTGACCTAGTTTGACCTAGAAATCATGTAGTTTGCATTGTAGCTTTTATTTTCCTTGTATTGAACATGTCATAACCCATATTACTCTGTTTAGGACATTGTGACTCCGGTGCAGACATCTGATATTACACTACTCTTTCAGAGTATCAGGCGAATACATTCTCTGATAGTTCTCTCATTTACTTATCAATTACTGTACTTCAGTTCTAGTTAGTTGTATGTGATTCTCTGTTACCACACGTATGAATATTCTGGATTCATGTATGCGACACACATACCATATTGTCTGGCCTCTATTACTGGTATCATCATGTCTGGCTTCTATTACTGGAATCACCTACTGGAATCACCCTGGAATCACTTGCTGGTATCATTATGTTGGCTGGACTCATCTCGATTCTCGTGTCATATTCTAGATTCACTTGTACTTGCTGGAAGGGGAAATACTTGAGTGAGACATGTAGACATACCCCAATTCTGGAATCACCCTACATGTTGGAATCAAACTGGAATGATAGCCATCGTACACCCGGTCGAGTGTGTGATGTGCCAGATTACCTATAGCCGTTTACATGTCGATCTCGGTATTTTAAAACACATTGTTAGAGTATAGTCTGGACTCACCCTGGAATCCTTGATCACTTGGAACCATCTTATACTGGACTCATCTTGTACTGGAATCATCTGGTATCAGATTCATGTTGTCTGGACTTACTTAGTTTTACACTTGTTTATATTTACTGTTTGGACTTATACCATGTTACTCTAGTTCAGCTAGATTCTATTTTACAGTCTTTATTGCCATAATTCTTCTCTTATTTTAGTTACCTTACTTTCCTTGTACTTTATCTGTCTCTCTATATCATCACCAGAATATAAACTGCCATGTTCATCAATACAACTGTCTATAACAGTTTTATAGTTCTCTACCATTTACTTGGGTTTTCTAGATTAGATGTCACTACAACAAATATGGCCTATAATAGCAGTTTTTCTATAGCGTTCAAGTGTCCCCGCTATAGAATGTTATCAAAAATGACGTTCTTTCTGCAGTACTATAAAAATATCTATCTATAGCATTTCTTGAATGCTGTAGAATCTATAACATTCATATGTTTGTATATCAAAGCAGATCATGTTCGAATCCTAGGAGAACCAGCATAGGTTTTTATTTTACATGATAAAAGAACAGACTAGCATATTTGGCGTGAAAGTATACAATTTTACAAAATTCGTGCCCAACATTTACAAAACCCATAGCCTAAACCCCCTAATATTCATTCTTCCGCGCATAACTATTGCCCCTAAATTTTTTCTCATAACACTACAAGAATATACACTACAAAAAAAAAATCATTTTATAACGCTTGAAAATTAATTTTTATAATTTTTTTTAAAAAAATGTTACAAAAATTCTCTAATGCCTCTTAATATAATGGGTTAGAGGAGTATCTGACTTATTATAACATATTTTATATATAAACGTTACATATAATTTGTACTTTTATAACAGTTCTATATTCATGAAAGGTAGGGGTGAGCAACGGTTCGGTTCGGTTCAAACCGAACCGAATATATGAAAATCAAAATAACCGTAAACTGTATTTCTAAAAACTAAAAACTGAACCATTTTTATAAAAACCGAAAAAAACTGAACTGAATTAATTCGGTTCAGTTTTCGGCTGGTTTGATTTCATGAGCCAATGTATCGGGTCTTCAAATTTTTAGCATAATGAGCCTATTTAAATAAAAATTTATTTTAAAAACCTAAAAGTTTTCGTTCCCCGCCTGAGCTCGCTCCCTTTTTTTGTTTCGCTAAAAAAAATTTCATCCAACACAACCAAACACATAAAACCCTCCCCCCTCTCTCTTCTCATCCTAATCTCCCACGAGAGAAACCCCAAAATTTTCTAATGCTCAGCCACCTTCTTCCATATCCCAAACCCTAACCCATCATCTTCATTCTTCCCTCCGAATCCCCCCTCCACCTTCCAAATCCCAAACCCTAACCCGTCCTAAACGCTAACCTTAACCCTAGAAAAATTCTTCACAACTATTGGAGGAGGAGGAGGAACGATCGACTCCTACAGCAGCGACTCCACGATCACCGATGCCACCGGAGACACCCTGACCAACCATCGCTGCCGACGGGACCCTTCCCCTCCGCTTCCACCATCATTCGACGAAGACTCGTCCAGGTTCTTCTCTACCGACAACAAAAACGACATGGTTCGCTGCTCTATCTCTCGTTATCCTTTCTGCATGCTGAAGCAATCCGGTAAAGTATCCTCACTGAAGCAAACCTTCAAATCTTAAAGCACAAAGATTTGACATAGTAAATTATAGCAGTTAGAATGAAACTTTTGGCATTTTGACTAACCGAGAAAACTGAGGGATACAATCTCAAATTCTCTGTTAAGGTGGCATGAAGTAACTTCAGCAAACATGGTCAGTAGTATTCTTTTTTTATTTCTTTCCTTAAGTCTTTAATTAGTCTTACTTGATGATCAGCAGGTTCTTAAATTAGTCTTTAATTAGTCTTACTCTGTTAAGTTGGCGAGAAGTAACTTCAGCTGAGCTTTCTCCATTTCAAAGGGCTACTGGAGAGATGGGGATGCTTAACTGTAACCCATATGTAATTGTATCAATGAATGATAAATAAGCCATGCCACTCCCTCAGGTATGAGTTAGTGGTTTGGGTTATGCCTCTGTATGCTGTCATGCTTGATTATATATATGAATAACTCTTGAAAATCTAAAAACTTCCTACATTTGTTTGATATTTGCTTTGGTATTGGTAATTTATACAAGAGTTGTTTGGATTTGGAAGGGAGGAGGTCCAAGAGTTGTTTTGATAAACCCTAATTGTTTGGAAGGGAGGAGGTCCTCTGGACCATCATGTCCGTTTTGAGTTCCATCAAACCAGCTACTACACATAATTGTATGGTAGTATGTCGTTCCTTTTATGTACTCCATTCAAATGATTTTCTCTAGGAGACCTAAATATTGATTCTGACAATCCCTTCAATTTTGTCATCCATGCACACCATCTTTATATGAAGAAGTTTTCACTCTGTAACTAAGAAAGTATCATCAGTGTCTCTGTAAAAATATTATAAAGTTGGTATAATAAAATGATGACCCTCCAGGAAAAATGTGTCCATTTTCTACTGTTGGTCGACTGATGGCGAGTTTTTATTATTTTTGTCCTTGCACGCAGTTAGAATTTTCTGCCCAGTTTCTATGTCTTCTTCACATATCAATGTGTTCAGCTCTTTGCAACGAATCTACACTACAATACAATCCAGATAAGAGAAGCTATGAAAAGATTGGAGAGTCGACTGAAGTTGCGTTGCGTGTTCTTGTAGAAAAGGTCAGTATATATAGACAACAATAAACACAAGTTGTGCTATTTCATTCAAGAGAGGTTGGATCTACTTACGCACTGTAAGGATTTGTATTTAATTGTGATCTTTATCAGGTCGGTCTTCCTGGGTTTGATTCTATGCCTTCAGCTCTGAATATGTTAAGCAAACATGAGCGTGCATCATACTACAACCGCTATTGGGAACATCAATTCAAGAAGGTACTCTTCTAGCTAAGTCGAGAACTGATTTTTATTTAGTAACACAAACAGTAAACTAGTATAATATTTTTTTTTGTGGACACATTTATTTATTTTAAGAAATTGGATTGGGCATGCTGCCTGATTCGTATCATATTATTCTTTCATTATGAAGTTTCACTTTAGAAGTTTCACTTTAGAAGTTTAAAGATACAACCTATGTCAGGAACAAGATATTGCATCATGGTCTAGCACCCAGGGAGGAAACAAAAACTGACAGTACGAATAAAAATTGCAGTTCCTATGGAGAACATCTTCTTAGAAGCAACCCACCATCATTCCTTCAGATCGTCTTACTGTCTCTAGCGTCTGTCGAAGAATTGTGATCTTATTATTTAGTACCTTGTAGTGAACTGTAAGTGGTAGCGATTGTAGTTGATAGTTTGTCTGCTTATTAGGTCCCTCTTGGTATTAACTATTGCTATCTCCATTGTAGTATTTGTTTTCTTTTCTACTTTGAGATTTGGTTTTACTGATCAACCCTTATATTGCCTTTGGGACACAATACTTGCTCAGGTATAATACATTTTAAAGTTAGCATGACAATCTTGCCGCCACAGCAATCTCTATTGGAAAACCAGCCTATTTGAATTGCCTCTCGATATCTATTTTAGTTACATTCAGTCCTTGTCAAACCTTTCCACTACCAACTCTAAATATTTGACGAGCTCATTAACATCGCCTTTGCTTTTATGATATGAATGCCTTTCAGATTTTAACAATGCTGTCTCTACGTGGGCTTTAATGTTCCTTGAGAATATTGTCTTCTTTAGGCCGAAACTCTGCATCAAAAAGCGTTATTACATCGGTTGCCTACATAATAGTTAGTATTGGTTCTTGTTTATCTGTTCACAATTCATTATGTTTAACAGAATAAAGTATTCCAAGCTTTAGTTGGATTGTGTCAAAATTAAATCACAATATTGTTAAGGATATGGGTTTTTGGTGGTAAATTATTTAGTTTTGGTTATCCAATTAAAATATGATTCAATTATTCTTTGTTATCGCAATGAGGAAAATGGTGATTTGGTGATCTTTGTTGAAGCACGCTTCCCAGACACCCAATCCACTTATATTATTCAATGTCGAAAGCATCTATCGTTGTTATAGGACAGTTTTAAGCATATATTATACTATTGAATTTGAAGTTTGTGGATAAATTATTGTAGTAAAATGTTTGAGTATGAACTTGAATGAAAAATATTTTTCACACCCTATAAATGGGCCCTCTAGGACATGACCTATGCATGAGCTTTGTGAGCATCTTCACTTGGCCCACTTGTCAAATGGTCAACTTGGATGTAGACATGAGATCCAAGCACTCAAGTGTAAACCAATCGAACTTTCATCTCATATCCGATGTCGGACTAAATCTTGGGATTTCACACTCTCCCCCACTCAAAGATGTGGCATCCTCGTAACAGCCCATGCAAATGACCCAGTCTCACCCTAGTGGAACTTGAATGCAGTAAGTAGCTTTGATATCATTTACCACGTTCCGTTCCCATGGTCCACCTGTACATGACCCATGGACCGGGGTGTGAATCTACTTAACAGATCAAAGTTCTGAATATATATTTGTTTACTCCTAATATATATGCAATTGAGCAAATTCGATAATACAAATTGAATGGTACTTCTTATTAGATTATGCCTCCATCTAGAGCTAGCTAGATTTCTTTTTTTTATCTCTTCTGACAACTGCCATTATTTGTAGATATCTGTTATGGAGTTTTCTCGTGACCGCAAAATGATGAGTGTACTTTGTAGTCATAAGCAGCAGGAAATTATGTTCTCAAAAGGTGCACCAGAGAGTATTATTTCTAGATGCACACACATTTTGTGCAATTATGATGGGTCTTCTGTTCCATTGACAACCGACATCCGTAATGAGTTGGAGGCCAGGTTCCACAGGTGAGGCAGCTTTTGTTTTCCTTCCGATATATCCAATAGTATCTAATAGCGTACTCCTGGACTTGGCAAACTTTACAAAGGTACTTTTTTATTTTATTTAACATCATCTAACTTATATTATGCATTTCCTAAGGACATGTTATGGTCGTTGTCAACTTTGACTTATCTTGATATTATCATGTTTAAAAGGTAGCTTGTTCTGTAGAAGATTAGAGTTATGTCAAGGTTGTTGATATAAGACCTTTTAACTTTACAACCTATAGGCCTTAATATGACTCTTGGACCAACTTATGACCAAATGTAGGAAGTTTTAGAACTATCAACATTTTACTGATCAAGACACATGATAGCTCTTGAAAATCTAAAAAACTGATATGGTATCAGAGCAACCCGTATCAAGGCAACAAAAAAATATGGTAGCAGAGCAACCCGTATTAGGGAAACCAAGGTCCGGATCTCAGTTTCATGTGGATCATTCAAAATGATTCTTCTGGCTAATTGTGTTGTTTTTTTGATATTATTTATGAATGGGATTTCAGTTAATTGTAATAACTTATATTGTAGTTTATGGCTATTACATGCTAATTGAAGGGTTATAATAGTCATTCTTCTGTTATGCCACAATTTATATATTCATCCATATATTGTGCTGATCATCTTGTGGAGTGAACCATAGTCTGGTAGGGTATAGGTAATTAAACAGCGGTCATTACAATCATTGTCTATTGTGGTTGCGATTTATATATTCATCCATATTTTTAATTTGCTGATCATCATGTGGAGTGAATCATAATGTGGTAGGATATAGGTCAATACCTTAGTTCTTACCTTAACTCTGAAGTTTGAACCCTTGCTGCTAGATGCCTGGTTTAGATGTCTTGTCTGATTTTTTTAGTTCATTTACAATCACAAGTTTCATGACTGTACAAGGCACTTGGCAATTTTAGTATTTGTTTTTATATCATAATGTGTTTTCTTCTCAATTTTGTGTAGGTTGGCGTATATGTTTTTGATGGTCGCGGATAGCTTCTAGAAGGAAAGAGGCGATCGAGCTGTTTTTTGGCCTACAGATATTTGTAAATGGAATGGTTTATTTTGGACTACAGATACTTTGTAAATGGAATGGTTTATTTTGGTGTACAACTACTTTTTCTACATCTTGAATGTTTTAATGACTACTATTTTTTGTACATCTTGAATGTTCTAATGAAACATTTCATATTTTGGCAAATCTTTCCTATATCTTGATTGATCGAAATGCAAGTTACGATTGAAATTGTTTGCAATTATTGTTATTTATATGTGATACAAAACAGGTTATGAAATATGAAATTCTGTAGCAGATATGAAATAATATGAAATTCTGTAGCAGGTTTATAGCACTCAAAACGTCTAAATTGCTGCTACCACGATAGCATATGATGAACGCTATAATAAATCAAACCGTTCATGATAATCAATTCATCAAATGCTATAAATCATCCACAGCATTCACAAATGCTATAAAAAAATCCACAGTATTCATAAACGCTATAATTAATCCACAGCACTCACGAATGCTATAAACCATCTACAGCTTTCTAGAATGCTATAAAGTATTTAATTTACAACATTCATAAACGCTATAAACCATCAACAGCATACACGAACGCTATAAACCTTCTACAGCATTCATGAACGCTATAATGTTATAGCGTTCACATGTCTCGACATACTATAGCGTGGGCGATTATAGCAGACAGAATATGCTATAGAAGGCTTTCTATAGCGATCTGCGCATGCTATTATAGGCCATATTTGTTGTAGTGTGTGCTCGTTCCTGTCCTGACTGGACCTGTTAAAAATATTACAGATACTTGCGCTGAGGATATATGCCCTACATATTATGGACCCGGAGACGGGATGGCTACCTTTGGCTCCGACACTCAGGAGTGATCGGAATTTAGTTTAGTAGACTTGCATCTGTTTTCATGTAGAACTTGTTGTATTTGATTTGAGACTTGTGTAGTATTTGAGATTGTTGAGATTTTGTTATTATTATAGTAGTTGTCTTTCTATTTCTTAGTTATTCTTCTGTGTTATCTTATCGTGCTTAGACTGTGATTGAGTTACAATATCTTATACTTGTCCTCCGTTCGGAGTTGATCATGATGAGTACATTATATACTGCATGAGTTGATGGTTAGTTAGAGACTTAGAACAACGTTCTACCGCCGACACTGCGGCGTAGGCTGGGCGCTGTTACGTACTCGTACCCTCACAGTGGGTGCGGGTCGTGACATGTTTTTAGTGGTGGCCCATGCAGGTCGAGAGTCGCATTAGTGCGATGTCGTGGTAGTGCAACGATTAGTTGTATTGCTGCGTGCCAGCGATAGAAACTGAGGAATAGGCTTTAGCAGAGAGGTTACTCAATCACAGTCAGGACTACTTGAGAAGATTTCTGGGATGATCCTTGAGAATCTCATTATAAACCATCTCGAAATTCGATTCCGACAGTTTCTGTCTATCTTCCTTGTTCATCGTTGAATTCGATTCTTGGTATTCATTATTGACTTAATTTTCTACCAAGATAACATTATGGGCTAGGTTGCCTCAGTCATAGAATCTAGAGTCTTCTACAGCCATATTAGCTGGTTTGGCGATAAGATAGAGTCTGATTTTGGATGTATTTCTCGGGTGTGGGTATTTAAAGTTTTTGCAGCCAAGCTAGCGGCAATGCGAAAATTTTAAATACCATAATTCTAGAGGTATATACATTAGTTGCAGACTCTATGGATTATCGCAACCATACTTACTAGTGTGACGAGGATTCTGGTAACATGGTTCTGGATAGACGGGTATGATTATCAGATTGCAGAATAGATATCATATAGATGGTGTCCTAGTATAATTGAGTGGAATATCAGTGTGTATGTTACTTGAGTATCATGGATTAGATAGAGGGAGATAGGCCATCTGTAGCGCAGTACCGTACCCTGTACCATCAGAGGGATACACCCCAGAGGGGCAGGGCTTTTGCGCTGACAGTCGAGTAGACCGACGCTACGGGTGACGGGTTAGCTGGTCTGTCTTCCCGTTCTTCCTTCCATCTTGTTGTGTGATTCCATTAGTACCTGTCAAGATGTTTTGTGCTGTGATAGATAGTATAGTGACCCTGATCAAGAATATGATATCACGACCAGTAGGATTATATTGCATGTTATCTATCGACCTTGATTTGATTGGGGGTTTGACCTAGTAGGGGTGCGATCATCTTAATTTTGAGGACGAAATTTTTCTAAGGGGGTAGACTTGTAACACCGAGTTTCTGAAATGAGGGTAATTTTGAACTTTTGTAATTATAATTATTATTTATTTGTATTTATATCACATTATGATTTTTGGTGATTTTTAATCAATTTAAAACTGTTTTAAGTCATGGCTTGTGATTTTGACTTTGACTAGTTGAGACCTTGTAGACTAGCCTTGAAGCTAACCCCAGCTATGGTGACCCTAGTCTAACTTAATTTAACCTATTTTAGTCATTTGAAATTAGTTTTAAAATAGAAAGATTAAGTTTAAGTGAAATGGTTCATGACTTATGACTTAATGACTTGTGATTTTTCCAATTCATGACTTATGTAATTGAGCCATAGGCCCATGACTTAAGCCCAAACCCCAACAAACCCACCCATGACAGCCAACCTAGGATTTTCCACACCTATTTAATGCCTCTTCCATTTGTTCTTGCCTCTTTTGTGCTTGACCTAGATTTTTGAAGGAAAGGTAATTCCCATTTTCCTAAAATCCTAATAAATTTATTTTAACTCCTTTTTAACTCTAGTCTTTTGCATTAGGATCTAATTATTGTTTATTTACTGTTGGTGGAGAGTAATCCCAGATTTTGAGCAATTTGGGGATCCGAGCTAGCAAGGAGGAACACTTCATTTTGGGGCTTTTTCTTGCTATTTGCACCTATAGGTAAACCCCTTAAATTTCATTATTATTCCCATTTCTTTGCATATTAGGCTAGATCTAGGTGTCCCCTAGCTGTCCCTAGAATTTGGGTGGATTTCGTGTCTGTTTGGTGTCCGTATCGGATACGTATCAATGTATGTACATAGGTGTTCGACGAAATGCCTCTTAGGACTTTTTGTTCTTGGTTTCCAAAACAAATTATATATTTGGGTAGCTAATCATATGTATATTATGTATGTATGTGACTGAGCATGTTTTTGGTTGGTTTTCGTGTCCAAATTTAGACACACGCACGCACGAGGCCCCGGTGCGCTGCCCTGCTGCTCGGGGTCGACATAGGACACGACACGGTGACTCAGGTCCTAATTTTTGGTGGACACGGGGGCCAAGTGAATGACACAACACACACAAAATTTGAGACGATTTCATCGAGTGGTTTGAGAGAAAATTGACCCGTACTGAAATTTCAAACACACACACACGCGCACAGCTGTTCACTGATACAGGTTTTAACTTGGACTCGACACGAGGTCGACCCAGGTCAGGGTGTGGGATTCCTAGCCCTACTATGGGCGAACCCATATGCAAGAGCTCGACCTACCTCGAGCTCTGTGTCGAGCCCACGAAGGCTCGACACGCACGCACGAGGCTGCTTGTGCTGATTTTTGAAACACTGTATGATTCGCGTTCTGGACACATCGTGTCGACTTTTGTGGACATGAATCGACTTGTATAACACCCTATCATGTTCACACACCTATTTCAACCATTAATTTGGAGTTTTATTGTTTTCGAATGTGAAATTGGGTTTTTTGAATATATTCTGATAAGGTTCAGTTCAGTGCAATTTTCAAAGTTCACTAATGATGTTTAATTCATTTTTAAATGCTAAACTCCTGTTGTTAACTGATGTTTAATATACTGTTAGCTAGTTAATCCTAATTGCTATGGTTTAGGGTTCGTTTTATGGCAAATTGTTTGGTTTTGGTGTTCGTATTTTTTTTTCCAATTTTCTGAAATCCTAAACTAATAACTGAGATATTAAAGGCTGATCTTTACTGAGTTTTCTTGTATTTTCTGGGTTGTGGTCCTCTGAGATGAGGTTACATGGGTTGTGTTTGCACACACATTCTTCACTACTACCTACATTGACACCCACACACACACACACACACACAGGTACACAGGGTTACCTATAGCCTAGGTTGTATTGACACACACGATTTTAACCTGAAATCTGTGAACCTAGTGCACTAAGCCATATCACACACACTTGACCCCCCTTCCAATTCCTGTGCTGATTTGGATTTCACTTGTTGTGTTCGAATAGCTGTGAGGGGATGACTTAGAGTTTGTCTGCTCTATAGCAGAGGTTAGTGGGTTGGGGTCATGTTTAAATCAGTTAGATTATAGGTTATGTATCAGACAAGTGGTTGTGTATCAAGAGGTGAGTATTCAGTCTTGACTTTGTACACATGGCCTTGGCCATGGGTTCAGTTTAGTGAACGGATTGTTAGTTAGTATACATGGTTAGGATATTAGGGCATCAATAGAATGGAGAGTGTATCATAGTTGGCCTTTGACTCATCTCACTTGGCCATAGGCCATTTAGTTAGTATGTGTTAGATTGTTATGTTGGTTTAGAGTAATTTTAGTCCATATTTCACTTTACCAAAACTGAGATGCTGCACTGTTTTTCCTGCTTCCTGATAATTGATACCAATGTTCACTCACACTCATATCACGTACATTCCCTTACTGATTTCCTAATAACCTATCCACTGCTGTTTACTAATTCCAGGTTACACGCACGTTGCACTGATTCACATCCATGTATCACACACAGTCTTGTAAACCTGATTTCTGTGAAATAACACTCATGAATACACACTTTGGCACACATTGAATCACATGCTCATACACACACATATTGATTCTTAAACTGAGAATGGTATGGACATTCACTCCCTCGCCAAGACACACACACATCTTCACACACAAGCATGAGACACATTGCACTATTTTGAACTAAAATCAAAACCTGAGGTACACCTATCCATTTCACTTGACCCCCTTTGCTGAATTCAGACCACATACACACTTATACATACAATCTAGCCCACTCCTTCCCTCTATATGATATATGTATGTTAATTTAAAATGCAAGATTGAATGTATGCATGATGTTTGTATATAATCTAGTATACATTATGCAATGTGTGGATAGTATATGCAATATGCATGTAGGATACATTATGCAATGTATATGTATTATATCTAATTATATGCATTGTAAATATGTATGCATGTAGGTAATGCAAGTATGCATGATGTGAATGTATACATGTAATGTAGGAATACAAGTTGGTAATATAAAATATTGACATGTATACATAATGTATCTATGGGATTTTAACCATGTCTATATATTTTATATATATATATATATATATATATATATATATATATATATATATATATATATATATATATATATATATATATATATATAATGTGTGTTGATTTGTAACTCTGTGATGGTGCTTGGTTGTTAGTCTAGACTTGGTTAGGCCTAGTAAGACTTGTTGGACTAGGATTGACCTAGTTTGATCAGATGTTGACTTGGGTTGACCCAGAGTTGACCAAGTTTGACTTGGACCTAGTTTGACCTAGATAGTTGACCAGGTTTGACTTAGAGTTGACTTTGACCTAATTTGACTTTGACCTAATTTGACCTAGAAATCATGTAATTTGTATTGTAACTTATATTTTCCTTGCGTTGAACATGTCATAATCCATATTACTCAGTTTAGGACATTGTGACTCCGGTGCAGACATCTGATATTATACTACTCTTTCAGAGTATCAGGCGAGTACATTCTCTGATAGTTCTCTCATTTACTTATCAATTACTGTACTTCAGTTCTAGTTAGTTGTATGTGATTTTCTGTTACCACACGTATGGATATTATGGATTCATGTATGCGACACACATACCATATTGTCTGGCCTCTATTACTGGTATCATCATGTCTGGCTTCTATTACTAGAATCACCCTGGAATTACTTGCTGGTATCATCATGTTGGCTGGACTCATCTAGATTCTCGTATCATATTCTGGATTCACTTGTACTTGCTGGAAGGGAAAATACTTGAGTGAGACATGTAGACATACCCCAATTCTGGAATCACCCCACATGTTGGAATCAAACTGGAATGATAGCCATCGCACACCCGACCGAGTGTGTGATGTGCCGGATTACCTATAGCCGTTTACATGTCGATCTCAGTATTTTAAAATATACTGTTAGAGTATAGTCTGGACTCACCCTGGAATCCTTGATCACTGACTGGAACCATCTTATACTGGACTCATCTTGTACTGGAATCACCTGGTATCAGAGTCATCTTGTCTGGACTTACTTGGTTTTATACTTGTTTACATTTACTATCTGGACTTATACCATGTTACTCTAGTTCAGCTAGATTCTATTTTACAGTCTTAATTGCCATGATTCTTCTCTTGTTTTAGTTGTCTTAATTTCCTTGTACTTTATCTATCTCTCTATATCTTCACCTAAATATAAACTGCCATGTTCATCAATATAACTGTCTATAACTGTTTTATAGTTCTCTGCAATTTACTTGGGTTTTCTAGATGAGATGTGCTCGTTCCTGTCCTGACTGGACCTGTTAAAAATATTACAGATACTTGCGCTGAGGATACATGCCCTACATATTATGGACCGGGAGACAGGACGGCTACCTTTGGCTCCGACACTCAGGAGTGATCGGGATTTAGTTTAGTAGACTTGCATCTGTTTTTATGTAGAACTTGTTGTATTTGATTTGAGACTTGTGTAGTATTTGAGATTGTTGAGATTTTGTTATTATTATAGTAGTTGTGTTTCTATTTCTTAGTTATTCTTCTGTGTTATCTTATCGTGCTTAGACTGTGATTGAGTTACAATATCTTATACTTGTCCTCCGTTCGGAGTTGATCATGATGAGTACATTATATACTGCATGAGTTGATGGTTAGTTAGAGACTTAGAACAACGTTCTATCGCCGACACTGTGGCGTAGGCTGGGCGCTGTTACATGCTCGTACCCTTACAGTGGGTGCGGGTCGTGACAGAAAATGGGACTCGCTCTCCATGAGATGCATGAAGTCTCTAAGCTACCCCGGGGAGATGAAGTTTTTGAGGCGTATACCCCTACAAATGAAGAATTTGAGGAATTGGAGCGGCGGTTTCCGGGTTTTGTGGCTGTTTACCGGGAATTGCTATGTCACCATAGCACGTGCCAACAAATGTCGAAGAAGAAAAATGATAGCTCAGAAGGGAACCTTCCTCACACTAAGACCTGGCTCAGCTACCTGTTTGAACTAGGTGCCTCAGGCTGGGTTTCCCTCGGAGTCCTCGAACCTGGGAGGAGGTGTACAATCAGGTATTGAATGCCAAGAGGGTTAAAACTGCAAGTGATAGATTCGGGAGCCAATATGACACTTTTAGTTACTTTTATCAAGATACCCAGAAGATGTCTGATAAGGCCTTCATGGCGGGATTTCTGATGCTGTGGCTGCAGAATTGTGTAGTTTCGGGGAGGGGGCTGGTGCTATTGAGAGAATCAGCCGTAACCTGATCCTTCCTACTGTAAAGCTACCTTTGGAGACAGGCTAGCTCTACTCCCCGCCATGGTATGTAGCATTAATTGTGGCCTCCGTATTTTCTCCTCCAAAGTCATTGCTCGCGGTACGACGAAGGATTTTGAACGAATCGAGCTGCCCTATCATTATCTGATAGGATGGCTGTTAATGCATTGCCCGTCTTTGATGAGGCCTGGCCCAGAGGGTGACGTGACCGTTGATGATGCCTTCATTTACCAGTACCGCCGTATTCTCTGGGAGTACACTACTATGCCAGCCTGTCGGATGGCGCTGGCACGAGTGGACAGATACTCCTTCGTGTCTGTTCCTCCTTTTACCGACGAAGAAGTAAGAGGCATATATCTTGATGGTGCTGTGCCTCCCCATTTCTTGTCCGAGAAGATGCTCCGCTGGTTGCAGAACATCCGCCCTGCACATCTGGTGTATCGTAATCGTAACTCTGTCTTTTTGGAACCTTACTTACCTAGTCGATTCTCTCGACAATTTGGGTATAGTCAAATGTTCTTGGACAACCCCAGCTCCTGTCTGGGTTTCGAAGGTAGCGTTATAGACGGCATCCGGGCTTAGCATTATTATAGCTTGGTTCATACCCGTGCCAGCTTCTCCGTACCCGATGCCAGAGAGTCGTGGCATATTTTGTATATGGTGGCCCTGTACCATGTCATGGTAAATAAGCCCCCTAGTGATTTTGACCCAAGTACCAGCTTCATTACTGGTACTAGTTTGGAGGAGAAGCCAAAAGAGTCCCAGACGAAGACCAAGAAGGGGAAGACAGTTGAAGTGTCTGACTCGGAGTCTATAAACATGGATGAGGAGGATGACCCTAATAACCTGCTTCCTCTTGCAAATGATTCGGTGGCAGATCTGCCCCCTGCTGTGCCTAGTCCTTCGCGTAAATGAAGCAGGCATGAGTCCTCTGTCGTCGGCAGAACTCTCTTCCAAAAATGAGTCGCGGTCAAGGCTCACAGGCCAAGTACTAGGGAGAGAAGTGATGACGTCGAAGCCATTTCAGAGGTGAATCGAGTTACGACCACCTTTTTTAGTTCTTTGTTTTTGAAATATAATCTGATCGTTTTTTTCTTTGTAGGCGTCAGGAGAAGTGAACCCCCCGGGGCCGGCTACCGCCTCTGAGGTTGACCCTGTAATAGCCACCTTAATTGGTGCTATGACTGCCGAGCTTCCTACCACCACGGTCGTCCCGACGACGGCTGAGATTCCTCCTACTGCTAAAATCTCAACTAGGGACGATGTGGGCTTTACTGAACTAGTCCCCGAGGTTGCTGAACCTCAGCCGGTTGATACCAACCCAGTTGTATCTACTTTCGGGGCGGCTGGGGCAGAGGAAGCAACTACAAGTGGCTCGGGTGTTGCCGTTGAAGAGGATATGGTAGCCGTGAGTGAGCCTCAGCCTCAGCGGCCCTCCCTGGTAAGCTATGTCATGTCTTGACTAGTGAGGAGGTTCATTCGCTCTATCTTCATATCCTTCGGGTTAAGTTGATCGATGGTTGTTCGGGACATACAGGTCCTGCTCCTTCACTGTCGACAACGGACATCATCACGGGAGAAGTCACCAGGGGGATCTAGTGGAAGGAAGCACACCTCTTCCTCCTCCAACTGAGATCGAGGGACCTCTTGTCGGGCCGAGCTCAGGAGGACAAGTAGTGGGACTGCCGGGGTGGAAGAAATGGTCCCTGCACCCTCCTCGGTTAATGTAGCTTTATCACCGGAGGTCGATCTTTCTGTACTGCCAAGTCTTCGAATCCTTCGGGCTACGGAAGAGTAGATGACTGCTGTTCAGGCATCTTATCGCTCGAAACTTACATCCCTAGTGATAGGGGCATCGAGTTCTGGTACATCTTTTTCGCAACTATCTTAACTTTCTCGGCTACTCTTCTTTTAACACCGTCCTCTTCGGAAGTTCTGGACGAATCGTCGAAGGACGTGATCGAGAGTTTTTATCGCCATTTAAAACGAGGGGTCGAAGCTGCCCTAGAAAGAGGGACTTCTTTTGTACTGGCTCGTCAATGAGCCCACGGTCAAATTGAACTTCTCATAACACTCCCTGGCGGGGCAGGGATGGTCGACCTCTTGGAGCCCAAATTGGTAGAAGCTGATAAGCTCGTGGCTCAACTTCAAGGGCTGTGACAACTTGATCTGTCTTCGACAATAGATCAGGAGCACGCCTTCCTTACAACAACCATGGAGAAGGTAAAGATGGTACTGAACACGTCCAAGCCTGCTCTAGTGAAGGACCTTCAAGATCTGTCTCTGAGGTATGATCAACTAAGCCGTACAGGAGAGGACTGTTTAGCTCGGGAAGAGGCCGCATCTCGTATGATAGCCGATACCAACGAGCAGATACTCCAACTTCAGATAAAGTTGGCTTCTTTAGAATCTGAGCTCCAGGCCTCCCGTAGAGATAAGGAGTTAATTTGCCAGGAGATCGACCAGGTCACCCGAACCTCTGCTGCCCTGGAGTGTGTGCTGAAGAAATTTGAAGACCGTTGGCAGGCTCATGTGCATCTAGAGAATGCAGAAAAGTTGACTCAAGAGGCCGAGCACCGGGCCACACAGTGGATTGAGCGATCGACAATCAAGCTAAAGGACCGGCTCAGAGAACTGTGTATCGCCGAACCACAATCGGATTTTTTTCTCTTTTATTATTATGTCCCTTCTTTCTTTTTTAACGAGGACGTGGTCCCAGGAAAATGTAGCAATTTTGACTTTAAATGAATGAGTATGTTTACCACATCCCTTATTTGTGGTATTTGTCGTGTTTGTACAGTATCTTTGGTGTTATGGTACTTGTCCTACTGGAGGACTTTCTGTTGACCTATTACCCTTGGCATACCTTGTTTATAGGTATGGATAATAAGTTCGATAGAAAGACCCAACATATTTACTTGAACGTGGTAAATATGAGGTTTGATGATAGAATCTTCCTACTCAGAGGCACTGAGGTCATGGTTGGTAGGCTCAATGTAGATACATAGAATAACTCCGTGGTAAGGTAGACATGGAAGTTCTTGGTATTGGGCGAAAGAATGCTACAGAACAACTGGGATCCAGAGGCATGTGATGGTGAGGAAAGAGGTGTATGTACTAGAGGACCTAGTACAACATTTGTGGTCAGCTGCGGACATTTGTGGTCAACTATGGACATTTGTGGGCCTATTACCCTTGGCGTACCCTGGTTTTGGGTACGGATAATAAGTCGAGAGAAAACCAACATACTTACTCAGAGGTAATGAGAACGTGGTAAATATGTGGGTTTTACAACGGAGTCTTCCTACTCAGGGGTAATGAGGACGTGGCAAGAGTGGACTCAACGAAGGATACATAAAACAACTCAGAGGTAATATGGACGTGGAAGTTCTACGAAAGGGGTGATTTGTTTGTGATGGAAGAGAAACAACTCAGAGGTGGCATCGACGTGATTGTTTCGAGAATTTTGTGGACCTGTTACCCTTTTTTATGCACTAAAAAGCGCGGGTAACAGATTCCGAGGAAAATGCTTTTTTAGGGAGGAAGTTCAGAGGTATGATCATACATGACTTGCTGCCCGAAAGATGCAATATGAATTCATTTGGGATAACCAGAGTGTAAGTTCAGCGGTACTTAAGGGTACATAACTCAACAATTCGGTTGATTCGGAGGGTGTCGTTTAGACATAATATTTCTTCAGGAACTTGTCATTGATGGACATCATGAGAAAGTCTCCGTTTTTCTTTACGAGACGGTATGCACCATTGGAGAATACAATCTCAATGATAAATGGGCCTTCCCACTTGGGCTGGAACTTGCCGGCAGTTTTATGAGTCATAACCATCGGCCTACGAACTGCCAAAACGAGATCGCCTACTTGGAATGTTCTCAATTTGACCTTTTTGTTGAAGGCTCCAGAGATGCGTGCTTGATAAATCTCGATTCATTGTTGAGCTAGCAGAAGCTTCCCATCTAAGGCCTCCAATTCTTGTAGCCGACGATGGTAATTATCATCCGACGTTAGTCGGTAAGTGAGGGCGATGCGGAGCGAGGGGATTTGAGTTTTCAATGGGAGAACTGCCTCACTTCCATATACCAAAGAGAATGGTGAGTTCCCAGTGGCTGTCCGGAATGTAGTACTATACGTCCATAAGCATTCGCCAAGCTTTTCATTCCAGTCGTGTTTGTTTGAGGACACGAACTTCTTGAGAAGCTTGATTATTATTTTGTTGAAAGCTTCAGCCAGACCATTAGCCGCCGGATTGTATGGTGTTGAAGCAACATTTTGAATTCGATGTTTGTCGCAAAACTGATAGAAGGCATGGCTTGCAAACTATGGACCATTGTCGTGGACGATCCTTCGCGGTAGTCCAAAGCGATAAATGATGTGATGCTTGACGAAGTTGATCACGTTTGATGTCTTCACTTATGCAAGCGGAACAGCTTTCGCCCATTTGGAGAAGTAGTCCGTAATTATGAGTATAAAACGGTATCCTCTGGATGAAGACGGGGTGATTGGACCAATGATATCCATTCCCCATGCCTCAAATGGCCAGGATACTACCGTCGGATGTAGAAATTCGGATGGTTAGTGTATAAAATCTGCATGGACCTGACAAGCTTTACATTTTCTTGCATAGTCTATCGCATCTGCTACCATCGTAGGCCAGTAATAGCCCATCCGACGAAGGCGGTCTTGTAATTTCGGGCCAGGTTGATGGGCCCCGCAAATGCCATCGTGAGCTTCATACACGACTTCTTTGGGTTCCGTATTTGACAAACACCGGAGCAGTAATCCATCATAGGATCGCCGATACAGCATTTTTGTCTCTGTATCGAAGAAGAATTTGAGAGAACGTCTTCTAATGGAAGTGGCTTCTTTCGGATTTTTCGATAAGATACCATAGACTACGAAGTCAATAAATGGTAGTCTCCAGTCCTGTGTTTTATCGGCCGTCAGGGCAGATTAACTCACAGTAAATTGAACGTTGTTCTTAGGACAAACCAATTCATGGCCTATTACGTCAACCAAATGATGAGCATGATTTGGAACTGCCAGGGAAGCGGCAAGGCCTGCTAGGGCATCGACTTCAATGTTCCGGAGTCTGGGAACATGTTCTATGAAGAACCCTTCCAAGGACGTAATGATGGCGATTGCTATTTGATGATAGGGGATCATGTCGTCATGGTGAACTTCATATGAACCCCGGATCTGATTAACGATTAACTGTGAATCGCCATGTGCTTCCAGGTACTCTACCCCCAGTTCCTTTGTAAGTCGGAGGCCGATAACCAAGGCGTTGTACTCGGCCACGTTGTTTGAACAAGGTTCCGTAAGGGAGTATGCCCGATTGATCACCAACCCAGAGGGAGAAATCAGTACCACTCTGACTCCAACGATGATATTGCCCTTGGGCCCGGTTCTTGAAGCACCGTCGAAGAACATTCGCCAGACGGTATCATGGGAAGCCATATTTGAATTGGCGACCTCGTCTGGGATTCTTCATATATTTTGGTTGTCTCCGAACCTGGATAGGCAGCTAAAAAGTCTGCTAAAGCTTGTCCTTTAACAGCCTTCTGCAGGACGAAGATCATGTTATAGGAGGACAATAATATCGCCCAGGTCGCAAGACGAGAGCTGAGTGCACCTGGTTTGGTCATGAGGGCCCTGAGAGGGTTGACTCGTGATATAACATGGATGGTCTGTCCTGTAACATAGTGTCGCGTCTTCTGAATGGCGAACACCAAAGCGAGGCACTCCTTCTCCACGACGGTGTATCTACGCTCAGGCCCTATCATCATTCGGCTGAGGTAATAGATAGCTTGCTCATGTCCTGCATCATTGTTTTGTGCTAATAGAGCGCCAAGGGAATGCTCCATCGCTCGCACATAAAGCAAAAACGGCTTTCCAGCAACCGGAGCCACCAGGACTGGAGGTTTCGACAGATATTCTTTAATATTGTCAAAGGCACGTTGGCACTCTTCATCCCATACGAAGGATACGCCTTTCTTCATGAGGTGTGTGAATGGTTGACATCGTCCGAAGAGGTTAGAGATAAACCTTTTGATATAAGCTAGCCTCCCTTGAAGGCCTTTGAGCTCACGGAGATTTCTCGGGGGACCCATCTCCATGATTGCCTTTGTTTTCTCAGGGTCTATATGGATACCCTGTGAGGTAATGACAAAACCCAAAAATTTCCCGCTGGATACGCCCAAGAAGGATTTGGTGGGATTCATCTTTAAATTGTGTGCTCGTATCAGGTCGAATACTGTCCTCAAATTGTGCAGATGATCTTTTTTAGAGCGACTTTTGACAGCGATGTCGTCGACGTAACATTCCACTGTCTTACATAGGTAGTCTCTGAAGATGATACTTATAGCTCGTTGATATGTGGCACCGGCATTCTTTAAACCAAAGGGCATGACTGTGTAGCAGTATACGCCAATCAGCGTTCGAAATGATGTATGTCTTTCATCGTCAGGAAACATCTTGATTTGGTTGTATCCTAAGAAGCCATCCATGAACGACATACGCTCAAAGCCACATGTGTTGTCAATCATTATGTCCGTAATAGGAAGAGGGAACTCATCTTTAGGACATGCTTCATTCAGATTCCGGAATTCGATACAAATTTGAATCTTTCCATTCTTCTTGAGGACCGGTACTATGTTGGCTACCCAGTCTGGATGTTGTTCCTTACGGATGAAGCCGCCAGCTATTAGTTTGTTGACCTCAACTTCGATAGAATTCATGATGTCTGGGCGGAACCGTCGTTGCTGTTGCTTGACCGGCTTTGCGTCCGGACGAATGTTGAGCTTATGGAGTGCAACCTCGGGGTTTAGTCCTGGCATGTCTTCATAGCTCCAGGAGAACACGTCAATATACTCTCTGACGAGTTGTAATAGCGACTCCCGCTCTTCGTCTGTCAGACCTTTGCTAACGAAGACTGGCTTTGAAGAGGATTCATCGCCGAGGTCAACTTGCATGACCTCATCTTCGGTTGGGGGATCTCTTTGTTCGAAATGCTTCTCCCATTGAGCATCTAGCTGTTGGACCCAAGGCTCTAACTCAAGAAGTTTGGGTATGTCTTCGTCTTCTTCGTAGGCGTCAGCAAATGCCATATTGGCAGACCAAGCTTGCCTGAGTACGTCCCCGATGCTGACATCTGAATCGGAAGTGGGTGATCCGGTCGAATGAGAATGCCATTCGCATTCCTCATTCGAGCTTTCGGGAGTTATTGCGGGTGTAACATAGCTTAGACCATGTTTGGTCTTACCGTAATAATCCTATGGTTTTCCAGCCGGGACTGGCAATTGCAAAGGTAGTCGCCGGTCGGTGCCGTGGTTCAAGCCTGGTGTAGTCTTCATATCATACCCCTATTTTTGCATAAGGTACTTGGATCGGGAGCTATACAGATAAAGCGGCAGTCTTTCGGTACCGGGCTCGAGATCGACTTCTTCTGCCCTGAAGGACTGTTGATCATTCTTTCGGCCGAAGATGATTGGATGATCCTCTCCCGCGACTATGAAGCAAGCGCCTTCCACGGGAGTAAGTTGGTTCATGGTATAGACATTTGTCACTTGTGTGTGTAAGTTGATGCCCATACCATGTTCTATAGCATACATTATACGGAGCTAGTTAAGCTCAAGGTAGTTCAAAGATAACCCTTTATTGATAAAATAAGGTATCTTCTCTGGCGATATTACATCATCAGCAGAGGGAACATCAGTGTGCGTAACCACATATTTGGCTAGCTCTAGCTCATTTCCAGCCATCCCCTACATTATTGAAGATTGGGAGGATGACCTGGGCAGCTTGATTATCAAAGGTTCCACTGGTGGTGCTGGACGTGGGGTCGTTGGCTCACTAGCGGTCCTTGGCTCAGTGCTGAACTATCGATTTGTCCTGGGGAGACGAATGACCATCGGCTTAACAGAAGGATTTATCTCTTCTGATTGTTGTCGGCCGGCTCTTGGCAGTCTGATTGTCATTGGCTCCACAGTGGGTCTCGGCCCCTGGCTAGACCATGGGAGTCAGATAACTATTTGCTCCATTTGTGCAGTGAGCACCGGTAGACTGGTTACTTCTTTACGCAGAGTGGCTACAAGAGGTACAGTTCTGCCTGGTTTGCGGGCCTGGAGATAGATCTTCAGAGGTTCTTCTGATCCCATTGTAGCCTCCGTTTGATCTTGAGCATCCTCTTCGACCAGGTGCTTTTTCGATTTCTCGTACAAGCAAGCGTCCGAATAGTAGGATTCAATCCCTTTGAAGGGATCGACGTCGACGAATTTCGTTCTTACGAAGCCGTGTTTGTCGACATATTTGAAGCACTGGTGCAATGTGGAGGGCACGATCATATAATCGTGTATCCAAGGATGCCCCAGGAGAATATTGTAGGACGTATCTGCGTCTATGACGTAGCAAGTCACTTCCTACTGGAGGTCGCCAATTTGGCATTTCAGGCGAATCTTCCTAATAGGATAGCTTCTCCCTGAATTGAAACTGTTGATGGCGATGTTGGTAGGTGTCAGCCGATGCATAGGGATGTCCATAAGGTGAAGCAAGCTCTTCGGAATGATGCTTATTGAAGAACCGGGATCAATGTACATCCGATCTACTTTGATGTCGCCGATGTATCCAGTGTGATACAGAGGGCGATCATGCAGGTTGGTCTTGATGAGCATATCCTACGAAGTGAACATGATGTTGGGCATTGCACCCGTACAAGCACTGTCCTGGAAATCCGCAGGCGAGCTCTCTCCTGTAAGCTTGACCTGAGCCAAATAAATGTCAGCATTCTGGAGTGCTTCGCTCAGTGCGATACGAATATCCTTGGAGAGCCTCAAGAGCTCATATAATAACAATTTTACTGGTGTGTTGGTCAATTGTGCCAAGATGTCAAAATTGTAAGGCCTCTCCAGCCCCTGAGGTGCGTCTTTACGGAACGGCTTGTCGAAGTGGGTCTCCTTTGGCTTAGGCTTGTCGGCCGGCGGAGGCTGAGAAGGTCCTGGGGCATCAGCAGTGGCCGGCTGACGATCTTCAGCCGAGTTACCCGGTATGGGTTGAGATTGTGCACCGGACCGGATAACGACAGCTGTTGCTTCTTCGATTTCGGCTGAGATTATGTGGCAAGACTTAGCCTTCCCGCCCTTCTTCTTGCCGATGGAGGATGATGCTGACTGGATTACTTTAGGTACCAAGTCCGGGTGGACCCACATGACCTTCCCTCACGACGTGGTGAGGCACACCAGCCCAGTCGTCTGGTCTCAGGGAGGTGGAAGATTAGCGACCTCCATTATTGCCCAGAGGACGGGTACTACGCCATCTTGAGTCCTCATTGGAGGGAAGCTGCCGAATTAGACCGACACTATATTGGCAGCCACGGTTACCTCCTCGAAATCAATGGTCAGAGCCTTAGAATCGATGAGGTTCTGATGTACTGCTTCAATTAGAAGCAGTCCTGAGTAGCGTGGTGGACGTAGCGGTAGAAGTGACAGTACTTCGGGCTCTCCATCTCTGCAAGTCGAGGTTCACATCTCGGTAGAGGGAGCTAAATTCTATCCCCTTACAAGAGCATGTCAAAGATGGGCTTGACATGGCTATCCTCGAAGGAGTAGGTAACCCGAGGCTACTGTTTCTCTACCTACTTTGGTTCAGGGTTCTGGGCTGTATCGACAACCATAGCCTGTTTGCCTTTGGTGTCTCGGTTATTAGAGGAACTACCGCCGTTGTTGTTGTTGGTATTAGGGCATTTGCCCTTATCCTCTCCATCCGAAATATGCAACCCCAGTTAGCGAGCCTTCTTCAATTTTGCTTCTGCGCTAGTGGCGCTGATGATGAAGGCCTTCCAGTCTTTAAATTAATCTTCGCCCATCCAGAGGCTGATTGTGGGGAGCAGCCTCTTTTGGCAAATCTCAATTAAAGAAGAGTCTTGGTTAGCATAGGGCAATTTCATCGCGGTTTGGCGAAACCGCTCGATGTAATTCCTTGTCAGTTCTTTTTCTTCTTGAGCAATGTCCATGAGGTTTAACATTGTCACATCTTGTCCCATCTCGTAGAACCTTTTCAAGAACATATGTTTGAAGCCGGCCAAGGAATAGATGCAGTTATCCGGCAGGTTGCGGTACCAATCGAACGCGACCCCCTCCAATGCCCCGATGAATAATTGCGTGAGGATGGCATCGTCATGCGGCAGATGGTATGTTGTGACATCGAAGTAGGTCATATATCGGCTCGTAGAGGTCTTTCCGTCATATGGATTGATATTGAATGGTTTGTATCATGGAGGGAAGGGGACACCTCTCCATGCAACGGGATATGGCTGTCGTATCCTGAGGTCCTGAGAGGATTCTCGGGCGTGAAATATTGTACGGAGCTCCTGGACTTCTCTTCTCGCCTCCCTATCTTCTTCTGCAGCAGTGGGAGCCGATGTTCCGGGTGGATCGTTGCCTGGGATTGGCGCGGTCGTATTTGAGTCTACATTGACGGCGGGACCCAAGCTTGTTTGACTAGGTGTCCTTGCTTGTAGAGCCGGTAGGATAGCCTTGATCTCGTCTACTGACTTAACCAAGGTTTGGAGTATGGCCTCAAGAGTGTCGAGGTGCTGCCGATCACTGGGACCGTCTTGGTCGTTATCAGTCATGAATACCGTCCTCACATGAGGAGAAGTGGAAGGGACTGTAGAAGACGTGCCCCCGAATCATACCCTCGCATAGAGAAGTCGTCGGGGTATGTAGGAATATTCTCCTCCGGTTCGGACTCGGAGGAGGTGCTACCCCCTACAGAGGAGGTTGCTTCTTCTTGGCACCTGTGGACGTTTTCAGGGACGTCTGAGTCTGTTGTATCTGTTGGGGGGATTGTTTCCCCTGGTTCATCTTCTCGAAATGTCGGATTGTTGTGGATGTTTCGAGGAGTGCTACCCCCAGTTCCAACTACCCCCAGGGATATAGATGACGAATCCCTAAGTGATGAAGATTTCTTCTTTGAGCGGGTACCTTGATAAACCCCTCCTGTGACGGCTGTGGACAACCCCCTAGATGAGAGTTTTCTGGCCGTGCTGGTTGAGATTGTCGGGCTGGATATATTTATTTTCTTCCCTTTCCTGCAGGTAGGAACCTTCCGGGTTGAATTACAGGAGGCGAAAGGAAGCGCCTCGTCTCCCGAGCTTTGTTGTAGGACCGGTCCTGGCAGCTGTCGTCGTTGGAAGACGGACTGCCGGTCCTCATGTACTGCTGTCTTGTTGCAGCAACAATTGACAATGACTTGAGTGCAGTGACGTCCATGGAAGGACTCTTTGCACGCCAAGGTTTCTTCTATTTCCTTGCGCTTGTGAAGGATCACATCTCGCAAGTCAAGGACATCTCGATCAACCTTTGCACTCGCTTTATGGGCCCGGGTATCCCGAGCACACGAGTGCGTAGGTATCATGTTTGCTCCCTGATACGGGGCTAGTAAAAGCAGTTGCCCTCGATCATTGTTGGGAGACTCTTGAGAACCACCCTGTCCATTTTTTGCCAGGCGCTGGACACGAGCGGTTTTGTACAACTTTCCATCAGAGGCCCGCATAACAGTTAGCGGGACTCTCTGACGGTCAGTAGTTGGGGCAGTTGACTGAGCTCGACGAGCCTGCGCTGTCCTAGACTTCTTCGTTATAGCACCCGAGGTTGCGTAGTAAGAAGAGTCTAAGCTGTTCTGCATAGAGTCTGGCACATCCTTATTGGAGCTTCTGAGGTCAGGCCCGCATGAGAGGCGATCGAAGACTGAACTCGAGCCGCATAGGACGGATGGTCGGCTGCTGGGATTGGATACCTCATAGGTCATTTCCCTGTGGCTGGGATTGGTGGCCGCATATGCATTCTCCCTGTGGCCCACACCCTTATGCGGCTTCTTCTTGGACCGCATGGAGTTCCCGTTTGCCCCCGCAAGTCCAGCATCGTAGTATTTTCCTTTGCTGGATTTGGGGACAGCAGGGTCCTCTGCGGCCTGAAGTGGGGCCGTATGTGAGTCTTCTTCGCCATTTTGAGCAGCAGAGAAAACTTGTTCCAGAGCTTAGGGAGAGGCAATGGTTTTGGGCCTCCATGCCCTACGGGCCTTCTTTGGGTCGGCTCGTGTTTGCCATTAATCGTCGTAGAACAGAACAATTTTATGGGAGGACTGAACTTGACTCACAATTACAAACTCGCTTGTACAAAAGAGAGCCTAGGAACAAAACCTAGGAAAAGTAATCCAATTACAATTGTTCAGTTTTGATTCTGGAGGGTGACGGTAGAGGCTCAGGAAAATGTTATCAACTCTGCCTTACTCCTTGGACGATCGAACGTAACCTCGGCTCAGGTAAAAAAATGCTCTCTGGAGACACGAAGGGAAGAATCTACTTCTGAGCTTCGTGTGCTTTTCTGTGCGTCTATATGCCTCTCTTGCAAGAGAATGGCACCTTGTTATTTATAGGAATTCATAAGGAGTGGGGTGTACAGCCACGTGGCAAATTTTGGGCCACATGGTTGTAATTGTGCCTCGAGACTCGGTTTATAGTGGACAGCTGGGGGTTGGTTGAGATTAACCATGATCTGTTTGTTGCAGTAAATTTAAACTGTTAAGACTTGGTCAATCTCTGCCACGTGTCTCAACTACTATTTTGTGGCGAGCCGCATGAAGGATGTATCCTGGCTGAGCCGTATGAGGGACTGTCTCATAACCGAGCCGCATGAAGAATGTCGCATGACCGAGCCGCATGAAGAATGTCTCATAACCGAGCCGCATGAAGAATGTCTCATGACCGAGCCGCATGAGAGATGCTTCATGATCGAGCCGAATGAGAGGTGTCTCATGACTGAGCCGCATAAGGAGTGTCTCGTAGGCGATCCATATGAAGAGTTTTATAGCTGAATCGCATGAAGAGCTCCTTTGGTTCGTGAACTGTGCCGGATGTCATTATGATTTTCTCGTCTTTTCAGGAGTACGTCACGCCTTATCTTCGTGTCAGAGCTGTCATCTCTGTCAGTGCTGTCACCTTTGTGTCATAGTAATTATGGCCAGCTACATAGGGAGACATTTATTGCTTAGGCTGATTTCGAACCGCATAAGGCTCCCCGATTCTCTTGGGCTGCATGAAGCTTTCTGGATTTTTGAGCCGCATGAGGCTTCATGTTGACTTCGAGCCGCATAGAAAATCTCCTTCTTTTCTTTGCTTCTACAAGTACATACTCACCCAATGAGTATCTCATAGATGGTCGACGCTCTCTGTCGCTCCTTGTCAGTGGAGCCATTGGTGCTGGCTGTATACCAACAACCTCCTCTTCTTCAGGAACCGCCTTCCCGGCATGCTCATCCTCCTGAGGGACACCCTGACCACCATCAGCAGGCTGATGATCAAGGTTGGAAGCAACTCCATGTACTGGCTCCCCCATAATTGGATCCTCTATGATATCCTCTGGAAACTGCTCGAAGCAAAATGACTCTAACTCAGGCAATTCCTCAGCCTCAGAAGGCGTCTCGGAATCCTGAGTGTTGGTCATGGTCTGATCCTCGACGAATACCACATCTCTGCTTCTGTAGAGCTTTCTTTCCACTGGTTCGTAGAGTCTATAGCCAAACTCATCCCGACCGTAGCCGACAAAGATGCATCGCCTCGTCTTCGGCTCAAGTTTGGACCTCTCGTCCTTCGGTACATGCACGAATGCCTTACAACCAAATACTCACAGGTGATTGTATGACGGCTCTTTGTCGTACCATACTTTGTCAGGCACATCACCCTGCAAAGGAGCACTAGGAGATAAATTAATAACATAAGCAGCTGTGAGAAGAGCCTCACTCCAATAACTGTCTGGCAAGTTTGCTTCTGACAGCAAATACCGCACCCTCTCCATCAGTGTCCTGTTCATGTGCTCCGCTACACCATTCATCTGAGGTGTCTTGGACGGAGTCTTCTGGTGTCGTATCCCCTGCTCTCTGTAATAAGCATCAAAGGGACCAATGTATTCGTCGCCATTGTCGGACCGAACACACAATAACTTCTTGCCCGTCTCTCTTTCAACAGAGGCCTGAAACTCTTTAAAAGTAGGCTGCACCCGATCCTTGGTCTTTAAGGCATAGACCCAAACCTTCCTGGAACAGTCATCAATAAAAGTTACAAAGTAAGAAGCACCACCAATAGATTTTACCTTCATAGGACCGCAGACATCCGAGTGAATCAACTCGAGCAACGCCGGCTTCCTTGAACTTGGGTGACTTTAGAAAGACACCCTATTTTGCTTCCCAGCTAAGCAGTGCGTGCATTTCTCTAAATTTGCAGACTTGAGTCCTGGAATCACCTTCCTGTTCACCAAGTAGCTCATCCCCTTCTTGCTGATATGGCCGAGCCGCCTGTGCCACAACTCGGTAGACGCATCACTGACAACGTTCACCTCCTGTGTCCCCTGTGCGCTCCCCTACATATAGTAGAGATCGGACTTCTTGCTTCCTCTGGCAATCACCATCGAACCTCTGGAAAGCTTCCACTGACTATTCACGAAGAGACTGAAGAATCCCTCGTCATCCAACCTTCCAACCGACACCAGGTTGAAACGGATATCAGGGACATGACGAACATCTTTGAGAACAAGAACTGTACCCGTTTTCGTTCTCAAATGCACATCTCCAATGGCAACCGCCTTCGACACATCTCTATTGCCCATCTTCAACACTCCACAGTTGCCTGTCGTATAAGTGGCAAATAGTGCCCTGTTGTGAGATACGTGCGCTGAAGCCCCTGAGTCCACAAGCCAAGAATTGTCATCGCAGGCGAGGTTTGTGATAACCTCATCACCTACGATGATCACATCGCCTCCATGCATCGAGGCCACCGCTGTAGTGTTCTCGTCTTGCTTCCCCTTGTCACCCTTCTTCTTTCTCTTCCAAGCGAAACAGTTTCGCTTGATGTGGCCCTTCTTGCCACAGTGGTAACACTTCGAGTCCTCGTGCCGACCCTTGGACTTCCCTCTACTCTTGTCTCTGCCACCACTGGACTCCTACTTTTGCCCCTTCCGCGGCTCTCTGAAACTAGTGCCTCTGAGTGGTGGGATGTGGATGAAGTGTGTCACCCTCATTTCCCGTATTTCTCGTATTTCGTATTTATACTCGTATATGGATTTTGGCATGTATTTTTATTTTTTCTCAACTTGTGGAATTTTGGTATTTCTCGCATTTTGGGTTTTGGCCTGGCTCGGTTTTAATTGGGTTGGTTTGGTTTGGTTTAATGTATTGGAACACCTTAGCCTATGCTCCACCCTCAACACACCACATCCCACCCTCTTTAAAACTCCACCAACTTTTTTTCTCTCCTCATAAACCTCCATTAATTTCTTCTTCTCCTTCCTCTACACAACACTCTTCTCCTTCCTCTACACAACACCAACCCTTAGGCAAGTGCACCTTGCCACCACATGAGAACCCTCTTTTATTTGTCCATTTGCTAGATTAGGACATGGTGATCAACATTAGAACTTAGCATTTTGTGATTTGGAGCCTCTATTGTTCTAGATCTAAGTTTTTTTTATTTTCGGTTTTGTATGGTTTTGATCTATGTAAGTTGGATTTTTATGGGTTTTGATGTTTCCATGTGGAAGAGAGTTCAATTCTACCCTGGTTGGAACTTTGGAAATCCGAATTTGGAGTTCGGATGGCCAAGTTGTGATGCCTTGAAGTTTTGGAGCCATGAGAGCTTCTTCTCAGCTATGGAGAAGAAGACCCTTTCCTCTGCGTGCGTGTTTTTACGCGTACGTAGCTCTCCTGCGTGCGTGCTTTTGTGCGTACGCAGCCCCTCTGCGTGCGTGTTTTTACGCGTACGCAGCTCTCCTGCGTGCGTGACTTTTCTCGTACGCAGCTCTCCTGCGTGCGTGACTTTTCTCGTACGCAGCTCTCCTGCGTGCGTACTTTAGCTCTCCTGCGTGCGTGCCTTCGTGCGTACGCTGTGCGTGCCCTTGTGCGTACGCTGCACCCTGAACCCCCTTGCTTAACCCATTGGCTCTTGGAGTTTTGGTCTTATTTCTTTAAGCTTGGCTCTTCTATAGCCCTGTATATTGATATTTTATTAGATATTTTATGCCCATTTTATATCCTTACGCCTTTTTTTATGAACTTGATTTTACTTAATATGTTTGGAATGACTATTGTACATGGCATGGTATGACAAGGAACTAGCATAACACGACAGTGACCCGTAGTGGTGCACTCCTGACATGACCAACCTGACATGATAGTGGCCCGTCATGGCGCACTCCTGACAAGTACCCTGACATGATTTATCTTGATGCTGTTGCGACGGCTAACTTAACTTGACCTGCCTTGACACCGTGGGTAGTTCTTTCTTGCTTGCTTATTAAATCCACTTGTCCTGTCTTGCATCATGTCTAGGATGGGACTCCTGAGTACCACGGTCAGGAGCACCTACTAAAATGGATTAAGGTTAATAACTAGAATAACTCAGTAGTCATGAAGAGATGACACAGCTACAGGCAATCCCGTTACCTGGGCGCTCTTGGGATCTGTAGCCTACCGTCGAGTAGGGCACATTTCCAGCACACCGTCGCGTGTTGCACCCTCTAAGTCACCTAAGGGTACATTTGTCTCCCGGACGATGTACCCACCTGAATTCAACCCCTAATTTTCAACCTGGGTAACCTGGATGGTCTGCAGGGCTTATGGCTGTGGAACAATCTCACTGCATCTTATTAGTAATTAGGCCTGTGATAACCCTAGTTAGTTAAAGTAGTAAGCCGTAGTATCTGCTTGGCCGTGATTGATTGAATGAGGTATAATCAGTCTAGCCATGTCTTGATTTAGTACAAGATTGCTTCCTGTCTTGATTTCTTGCATTATTATCTTGCCGATAAATGGTAGGAATCCAAGTTCTGTTCAGATGAAGGGTTACAACACCGGTCCTTGTTTGGTTTACGGGTTGTAACCTGGCTATCGGAATAGTTCCATGGTTATCTTGTCGTATATCACCCTGCCATGTTTTCGTAATTCTAGTTTTAATATTAGATTTTTTTGTACTGATTGCTGGCTTTTGTTCTTATTTCGTGGCCCCCTTGTGGCACTTGCTCTTTCTGGGGTTGACCCAGCTGGTTTTGTGTGGCCAGATTTCGGAGCAGCTCCCGAGGATCTACCAAGCTTCCAGCCCAATGGTGGTGACTAGAAGGAACTCGGGCTACGAGTGGGTTTTCTATTTTGTTTCGCTCACTCTATTGTAAAATTATTCTTTTGAGGCATTTAGCCGACGAGCACCTGTTAGCTCGATGCACTTTTACTTACTGTCTGCCTACGGGCTGTAAACATGATTAACAAATCCTAGGGTTGATCATGTATGACTTAACTCTTGCTAGTCCCCGTATTTTGTACGACTAGCTTCATGATCAGCTGAATATGTAATATTTGGGACGCCTTATTATTGCATATTTAATGATCATACATCTTGCGACCTTACTTACTTGCTTGTGATTGAGACATTAGGCTTGTTCATGACCATAAGAGACTGTTGGCTTGTAGTAAACCCTCATATATCTAGACAGCCGTGACCGTATATCGAGGTGGTTTCCATTTCAATATACGTAGCTGGCTATGTCTGCCCCCGCTCTCCAGTATTCTGGTTCTGGGGCGTGAGATGGTTTAAGTGGTAGCCCATGCAGGTCTTGTCAATCAAGAAATGTGAGGGTTTACCGAATAGATGTCTCAATCAGTATTCGCCCTTGATCTCCGCCCGTATTTTCAAATCCCTGAAATTCTTGCCCTGATTACATGCTTGTATCGTTGATCTGTCCTGGTCCTTCCTTATTGTTTCCCTGTGTCGTCTTCCTCAGCGGCACTGTACCTGACCCTGCCGATCAGCAAGGAGGAGGACCTCCCGTGGACCATCAGCAACCTGGAGATCAAGCCTAGCATTCCGGGGTAGCCTCTAGAGTTGTGCCTACTGGAGGAGAGTCACCAGTTCGGCCCGTCCAGCCCGCTGAGCCAGATGATGGTACCTTAGTAGGCCTCATCAGAACCTTGATAGCTTCCCAGGATCGTCGGAGCGACGTCCTGCACCAGACAGTTCAAGATGCTTTGACCCGAGGCAGACATCCAGGGAACCAGGCGGCAAACAGCTTCAAGCGCTTGAACCCTCCTTTCTTCGACGGCACCGGAGATACGATTGCCGTGGATGTATGGCTTCAGGATACCGAGGTGATTATGGAAGCAGCTAGGACACCCGAGAATGAGAAGGTGGTGGTGGTACGCCTGCAGTTGTTGGACTTGGCTCGCAGTTGGTGGGCAGCGCAAGCCATAGGATTAGTGGCACCCATTGCTTGGGCAGTATTTAGAGAGAGATTCCAGACGAAGTATTTCGATGCTGTGGCTCGGTACGACCTGCAGACCAGATTTACCAACTTGAAGCAAGGAGGCAGATCAGTCGACAGTTATGCATCGGAGTTTTCTAGGCTCAGTAGGTTTGCCTCCACCTTGTTGGCGACCGAGTTTGATAGGGCCCAGCGGTTCCAGCAGGGACTGCATTTGGAGATATTGTTGGCAGTTGAGCAGTTCGAGCACCAGACGTTCGATACAGTCTTGAGAGCAGCTAGGAGGCATGAGTACACCTCCCAGAGGATCATGGATAGGACCGGAAGTAGGAAGCGGTCCCACAGCCAGATGTACCAATCATCAGCTCCAGCCCCGGCAGCTAGGGGATTGACCATTGGAACTCCGAGGCGGGCGACCTCAGTAACGTCGGTTCTGCATTCGACCCCGACGTACCCGTATCAGCAGAAGCAGAAGCAGACTTCCGCGATGGGATGTTCTCATTGCGGAAAGCCAGGGCATGTGGTGGCAGACTGTCGCAGGGCACAAAGATTATGCCCGGCTTGTGGAGCAGCAGATCATAGGATAGGGGCTTGCCCGAATAGGGGTGGTTCATCATCATCCAACCCTTCTAGCTCTTCGGTGAGAGGACCGGCCCCAACACCAGTTCAGCAGCAGCAGTATCAGTCTTCGAGGCCCTTGCCGCCTCAGTCTCAGGCATTCCAGCAATAGCACCCCCAGTAGTATGCACAAGCCCATGCTCAGACCCAGAATAGGCAGAGAGGTTTCCAGCAGAGGGGACCCGCAGCTAGAGGTCAGGCCATGATGATGGCTATGGAAAAAGAAGTTGCACCAGGTGAGGTTGTGGCAGGTACTATTCTCGTCAACTCCTCTCCAGCGTCTGTATTATTTGATTCTAGTGCATTGCATTCATTTATGTCTGCACGATTTGCGACACGGATAGGATTGGAGCCCGAGTCATTATCAGTGAGGCTCAATATACTTACTGGTAATGGCCTTATGGGAGTAGATCGAGTGTTTTCCTCGTGTCGGATCGTAGTTAGCGGTAGGGAGTTCCCCGCTAGATTCATAGAGTTTCCTATGGCAGACTATGATGTAGTCCTAGGCATGGATTGGTTGAGGAACCAGTACGCTAGGATAGACTGCCATATTGGCAGGGTTGTCTTTAGTATCCCCGGCGAGCCAGAGTTTTCGTTTTCCAGAGGCGCAGTGGAGCCATCTTGCCCAGCATTGCGGATGGCAGTAGCAGCAGTACAGTTACCCCGGATAGTTGAAGAGTTCCCAGATGTCTTTTCAGAGGAGCTTCCAGGGATGCCGCCGGAACGGAAGATTGAGTTCACTATAGACTTGATTCCCGGGACAGCACCAGTATCAGAGCGAGTCTACAGGATGGCGCCTTCAGAGTTGGAGATTTTATATAAGATGATTGAAGAACTGAGGACCAAGGGATTCATCCGTGCAAGTGGATCGCCCTGGGGAGCCTCGATACTTCTTGTGAAAAAGAAGGATGGTACGTCCAGGCTATGTGTTGATTATCGTACCTTGAATTCGGTGACAATCAAGAACAGATACCCTCTTCCGAGGATAGATAACTTGTTTGATCAGCTCAGAGGGGCTTCAGTATTTTCAAAGATTGACTTGCGGTCGGGATACCACCAGATCAGAGTCAGAGAGCAGGACATCCCGAAGACATCATTCAGATCGAGGTATGGACATTAGGAGTTCCTTGTTATGCCCTTTGGAGCGACCAATGCACCGGCCGTATTCATGGACCTCATGAATCGTATTTTCATGCCTTACTTGGATCAATTTATGATCTTGTTCCAAGATGACATCCTGGTATACAGCAAGAGTGAAGCAGAGCATGAGCAGCATCTCAGAGTCGTCCTCTAGACGCTTAGGGAGCATCAGTTGTACGCCAAGTTCAGTAAATGCGAGTTCTGGCTCGATCGCATATCATACTTGGGTCACATCATTACCCGAGGAGGAGTGGAAGTAGATCCCTAGAAGATTGTGGCTATCGAGTCATGGCTGGTACCCAGCTCAGTGGCAGAGGTTCACAGCTTCCTTGGATTGGCCGGCTACTACCGGCGGTTTATTTCAGATTTCGCAAGGATTTCAGCGCCGATGACCCAGTTGACCCGTAAGGATGTGCCGTTTGTTTGGACAGCAGAGTGTCAGGAATCATTTGAGAAGTTGAAGCAAGGTTTGATAACGGCTCCCATTCTCACCCTTCCAGATGGGACCGAAGGATTCACAGTTTATTGCGACGCTTCAGGCAGAGGATTGGGGTGTGTCTTGATGCAGCATGGGAAGGTAATATCTTATACGTCACGTCAACTACGTGATCATGAGAAGAATTACCCGACCTACGACTTGGAATTGGCGGCGATAGTGTTTGCTTTGAAGTTGTGGAGACACTACTTGTACGGAGATAGAGTGGAGATCTTTACTGATCATAAGAGCCTGAAGTATGTTTTCACCCAGAAGGACCTTAATATGCGACAGAGAAGGTGGCTCGAGCTACTAGTGGACTATGATGTGGATTTGCAGTATCATCCCGGGAAGGCTAGCGTTGTAGCAGATGCATTGAGCAGGAGAGCCGGAGTTTATCTCCTGACGGCGCAACCAGAATTATTGGCAGATCTTCAGAAGATGGGAATTGAAGTGGTTCTTCCAACCAGCGTGGCATTGATGGCCGGCCTACAGGTTCAGTCCAGCATAGTTGAGAGAATCCGGGTGACGCAGTCAACAGATTCCAAGATCCAGCGACTCAGAGCAGAGTGTGAAGCAGGAAGAAGGCCAGAGTTATGTATCCATAAAGACGGTACACTTCTGCACGGCACTCGTCTTTGTGTACCCAGTGGAGATATCAGACAGGAAGTCATGGCAGAAGCCCACAGTTCACAATATTCTATTCATCCGGGTGGTACGAAGATGTACCGTGATATTCGTCAGCATTTCTGGTGGAATGGCATGAAGAGGGAGATAGCCCAGTTTGTCTCTCGGTGTTTAGTTTGCCAACAGGTTAAAGCAGAACATCAGAGGCCCGCTGGACTTCTTCAACCCTTACCGATCCCAGAATGGAAATGGGAACATATAACCATGGATTTCATGACCGGATTGCCCAGATCTCCGGCCGGCAGAGATGCTATTTGGGTAATTGTGGACAGGCTTACCAAGGTGGCACACTTTCTCTCATTCAGAGTTGGACAGTCAATGGCGCAGTTAGCAGAGATGTATCTCAGGCAGATCGTCAAGCTTCACGGTGTGCCAGTCAGTATCACCTCGGATAGGGATTCAAGATTCACATCACACTTTTGGCGCAGCTTACAGAAGAGTTTGGGGACTTGCCTTCAATTCAGCTCAGCTTATCACCCGCAGACGGATGGTCAATCAGAGCGCACAATCCAGACCCTTGAAGATATGTTGAGATCCTGTACCCTTGACTTCGGTGGTTCATGGAAGAATCATCTGCACCTGGTAGAATTCTCGTACAACAACAGTTATCAGGCCAGTATCCAGATGGCACCCTTCGAGGCTCTTTATGGCAGGAAGTGCAGATCCCCGCTAGCATGGGACGATGTCGGAGAGAGGCAGATGCTCGGACCCGAATTGATTTCCCAGACGGTTGAAGTGGTCAGAAAGGTCAGAGATCACCTCCGAGTTTCCCAGGATTGCCAGCGCCATTGGGCCGATGCTCATCGACGTCCCTTAGAATTTGCTGTCGGCGACCATGTATTCCTTAGGATCTTACCTAACCGCGGCGTCATTCGCTTTGGCGTGCGGGGAAAGCTTAGTCCTAGGTATATAGGGCCGTTCGATATTCTAGATCGAATAAGAGATGTATCCTATCGTCTCGCTCTTCCGTCGTCGCTAAGTGAGGTGCATGATGTATTCCATGTGTCCCAATTACGACGATATATTCCGGACCCGAGCCACATCCTAGACCATTCGGAATTGGTTGTTGGTACCAACCTTTCGTATGAGGAGAGGCCCGTGTCTATATTGGACAAGAGGGAGAAGATACTCAAGAACAAGACTATTAAATTAGTCCGTGTTGCTTGGGGTCATCACTCTCTAGATGAGTCAACGTGGGAGCGTGAGGACGACATCCGATCGCGATATCCCTATCTGTTTAACTCATGAGGTATAATGTCTTTCTTATACCTTACGTTTTCCCTTCCTTGCTTGCATTGTATGATTGTATGATTGAACTGCTTAGTGTAGCTTGCCTGTGCTCAATATAGCTTGTCGTGACAATCTCTAGCTCCTTGATTAAATTCTGAGAACGGAATTCTTTTAAGGTGGGTAGAGTTGTCACCCTCATTTTCCGTATTTCCCGTATTTCGTATTTATACTCGTATATGGATTTTGGCATGTATTTTTATTTTTTCTCAACTTGTGGAATTTCGGTATTTCTCGTATTTTGGGTTTTGGCATGGCTCGGTTTTAATTGGGTTGGTTTGGTTTGGTTTAATGTATTGGAACACCTTAGCCTATGCTCCACCCTCAACACACCACATCCCACCCTCTTTAAAACTCTACCAACTTTTTCTCTTTCCTCATAAACCTCCATTAATTTCTTCTTCTCCTTCCTCTACACAACACTCTTCTCCTTCCTCTACACAACACCAACCCTTAGGCAAGTGCACCTTGCCACCACATGAGAACCCTCTTTTATTTGTCCATTTGCTAAATTAGGATATGGTGATCAACATTAGAACTTAGCATTTTGTGATTTGGAGCCTCTATTGTTCTAGATCTAAGTTTTCTCTATTTTCGGTTTTGCATGGTTTTGATCTATGTAAGTTGGATTTTTATGGGTTTTGATGTTTCCATGTGGAAGAGAGTTCAATTCTACCCTGGTTGGAACTTTGGAAATCCGGATTTGGAGTTCGGATGGCCAAGTTGTGATGCCTTGAAGTTTTGGAGCCATGAGAGCTTCTTCTCAGCCATGGAGAAGAAGACCCTTTCCTCTGCGTGCGTGTTTTTACGCGTACGCAGCTCTCCTGCGTGCATGCTTTTGTGCGTACGCAGCCCCTCTGCATGCGTGTTTTTACGCGTACGCAGCTCTCCTGCGTGCGTGACTTTTCTCGTACGCAGCTCTCCTGCGTGCGTGACTTTTCTCGTACGCAGCTCTCCTGTATGCGTGACTTTTCTCGTACGCAGCTCTCCTGCATGCGTACTTTAGCTCTCCTGCGTGCGTGCCTTCGTGCGTACGCTGTGCGTGCCCTTGTGCGTACGCTGCACCCTGAACCCCCTTGCTTAACCCATTGGCTCTTGGAATTTTGGTCTTATTTCTTTAAGCTTGGCTCTTCTATAGCCCTGTATATTGATATTTTATTAGATATTTTACGTCCATTTTATATCCTTACGCCTTTTTTTATGAACTTGATTTTACTTAATATGTTTGGAATGACTATTGTACATGGCATGGTATGACAAGGAACTAGCATAATACGACAGTGACCCGTAGTGGTGCACTCCTGACATGACCAACCTGACATGATAGTGGCCCGTCGTGGCGCACTCCTGACAAGTATCCTGACATAATTTATCTTGATGTTGTTGCGACGGCTAACTTAACTTGACCTGCCTTGACACCGTGGGTAGTTCTTTCTTGCTTGCTTGTTAAATCCACTTGTCCTGTCTTGCATCATGTCTAGGATGGGACTCCTGAGTACCACGGTCAGGAGCACCTACTAAAATGGATTAAGGTTAATAACTAGAATAACTCAGTAGTCATGAAGAGATGACACAGCTACAGGCAATCCCGTTACCTGGGCGCTCTTGGGATCTGTAGCCTACCGTCGAGTAGGGCACATTTCCAGCACACCGTCGCGTGTTGCACCCTCTAAGTCACCTAAGGGTACATTTGTCTCCCGGACGATGTACCCACCTGAATTCAACCCCTAATTTTCGACCTGGGTAACCTGGATGGTCTGCAGGGCTTGTGGCTGTGGAACAATTTCACTGCATCTTGTTAGTAATTAGGCCTGTGATAATCCTAGTTAGTTAAAGTAGTAAGCCGTAGTATCTGCTTGGCCGTGATTGATTGAATGAGGTATAACCAGTCTAGCCATGTCTTGATTTAGTACAAGATTGCTTCCTGTCTTGATTTCTTGCATTATTATCTTGCCGATAAATAGTGGGAAACCAAGTTCTGTTCAGATGAAGGGTTACAACCCCGGTCCTTGTTTGATTTACGGGTTGTAACCTGGCTATCGGAATAGTTCCATGGTTATCTCGTCGAATATCACCCTGCCATGTTTTCGTAATTCTAGTTTTAATATTAGATTTTCTTGTGCTGATTGCTGGCTTTTGTTCTTATTTCGTGGCCCCCTTGTGGCACTTGCTCTTTCTGGGGTTGACCCAGCTGGTTTTGTGTGGCCAGATTTTGGAGCAGCTCCCGAGGATCTACCAAGCTTCCAGCCCAATGGTGGCGACTAGAAGGAACCCGGGCTACGAGTGGGTTTTCTATTTTGTTTCGCTCACTCTATTGTAAAATTATTCTTTTAAGGCGTTTAGCCGACGAGCACCTGTTAGCTCGATGCACTTTTACTTACTGTCTGCCTACGGGCTGTAAACATGATTAACAAATCCTAGGGTTGATCATGTATGACTTAACTCTTGCTAGTCCCCGCATTTTGTACGACTAGCTTCATGATCAGCTGAATATGTAATATTTGGGACGCCTTATTATTGCATATTTAATGATCATACATCTTGCGACCTTACTTACTTGCTTGTGATTGAGACATTAGGCTTGTTCGTGACTATAAGAGACTGTTGGCTTGTAGTAAACCCTCATATATCTAGACAGCCGTGACCGTATATCGAGGTGGTTTCCATTTCAATATACGTAGCTGGCTATGTCTGCCTCCGCTCTCCAGTATTCTGGTTCTGGGGCGTGACAAAGTGCCCTGAGAACGTCTTCGCATCTCTTCATTCAGCACCCCGCTCTTGGCAAACTCCAGACTGACCACGCCTTCTGGAGCAGAAGCGATCATAGATACTCGTACGGTCTCCCACGAGTCTGACAATGTACATAGCAACCAAAGTCCTTGAACCTCGTCGTCGAACTTGACTCCCATCGAGGATAGCTGGCCCACCACGCCCTGGAACTCACTCAAGTGATCCGTAATGGATAAACCATCTTTGTATCGCAGACCCATCATCATCCGGATCAGGAACAGTTTGTTTACCCCGATCTTTTTTGCGTACAAAGATTCCAACTTCTCCCACAATGTCTTTGCATGCTCAATATTGGCAACGTGGTTGTACACGTTTTCGTCAACGAATTGCCGCATGTACCCACACACCTGTATATGCTCGAAGTTCCAGTCCTCATCGGATTTGTCACTGGGCTTCTCGGATGCAAATACTGGAAGATGCAGCTTCTTGACGAACAACAAATTTTTCATCTTGCTCCGCCAATAATGGTAGTTGGTACCGTTCAGGTTCACCATGCGCACCGGCTTCGCATCCATCTCTGCTTCGTGGTTTGACTGTCAACTCCTGACACTTCTTTGAACCTAAAGCTCTGATACCACTCTGTTGGGAACGAAGCGCGAAAATCGTTCCCCCAAACCAGAAAGTCCTGCGAGAGAACCGAGCAAAAGCACACAAACCAAAACCGCCAAACACAATCGTAGACACAGATTTTCGACGTGGAAAACCCTTGCGGGAAAAACCATGGGACAATCGGAGTCCAACCCTGAAGAACCTCCACTAATGGAATAAAGAGAATACACCCTCTACAAGCTCCTCCCGATCCAACACGGATAACCACAACTCACTTGAAAGAAGAAAATTTTTGATTGCGGACTCCGAAGAACAAGATATGCCGAAAAATTATTCGAAGCAATCTCTCCTCCACAATAGTCCTTAATCCTCTCTCTTTCTCAAAGATTGTAAAGCACTCTTGTTTTGAGATGAGTTTACAACTAGCATGCATCACCCTTTTATAAGCCCTTGGTAATCCATACATGGAAGGCCAATATATATGAAAACTTTCAATATGCATCAATCATATATCTAATGGAAATCCAATCATAATTGGCTTGCCATAATTGGAAACCCAATTATATGGAAAGCTACTATATGAAGGGTCCAATCATAAATATATGATCAAAGTAAATATGAAAATTCAATCATATATTTCCTTACCATATATGTTCCAAAATAGGATCCATGCACTCTCCGAGCTTCTCCGACACACGAATAGCGCTCGTCGCTCTCCGGGATATTCTTCACATAGGTTAAAAATTCCATCCACTCCAACATTTTTGTAAACTAAATAATTATGGATACAAAAAATTGTATGTATTGAAGAGGAACATAGTGGAACATCTATTTTGAAAACAACAGATTGGCTCCCCCAATTTGAAGCTGTCGTGCATTCTAAAACAACGCACTTTTGTTGTTTGTTGCTTGTTTGTTAATTTTCAACTTTTATTTTGTGGTGACTTATTTAGTACCAAACCAACGGCATTGTAAGATTTTTTTTTTTTAAATTTTGATAGCCTTGGAATCAAAATTCTCTATTCAGGATTAGTAATGTTGACAATCCTAATATTTTACTTTTGTGAAAAAAAAAGTTTTAGAGACAATTACTTGAAAAATATTGATAGGAAGAATTTTACGGTACCAATATTCTTTGACCGAACTCGAATGGTTCTTGTGGTCTCCGAGGAGAAGTATAAGATCCTGGCTGGATGGCAGAAGATCAGTGGATCGAGCCATGGGAACGTATTATTCTTTCCATTTATTTAGTCGGAGTTGAAGGACAGTGAGTCTAACAGACATGTAATGTTGAACCTTACTTGGATTGAAAATAGAGTTAAGTAGGGGATGTTTAATAACTTTTGCTTGGATTGGAGGTTTTGAGTGAAATGATGATTTAAAAATATAATAATTACCAAAATAACCTTAATACATATGTTATAAAATTAAATTTGATTCAAATTTTGATTAGAACTTGTCAAAATATCTTCAAATTAGGAAGCTACGAATTAATATGTTGAGAACAAGAAAAAATGGAGAAAAAAATCATAATATTTTATAAAACAAATAAAGGATATTTATGACTTTTTAAACAAAACTCCTCAATCACCCTCGTTAACCCTCCGATTTGGAAGGTTAAAAAAATGGACAAAAGAGGGTAAAATAAACCCTTACTTAACCCTCTATAACCCTTCCTCCTAAACTTCCACCCTCAAATCAAGCATGATTTTATTTTCTTCTCACTTTTTCCTCGTTTAACTCTCTTAACCTTCAATCCAAGCAGACCCTTAGAGCTAATGTAATTTTATATTAGTCTCACTATTGTCAAGTGTAGTTCTTGGGTTAAGTAGTCAAGAGAGATGTGTTTACTTACTAGGTGTTTGTGCTTATTTTTACTGAAAAGCTGTCCTAAAGATTGTTTGGTAAAGGTAATTTGCATCAAATAATTTTGAAAAACCACTTCAATTTAATGATAACTTTTGAAGACAGGTGCAAGTGCAAGACTAATGTCAAAATATTTTTGCTGTCCTTTTTTTTTTTCCCCTGAGAAACATCAACAATTTGTTAGATTGTATCTTATAACTAGTTGGCTCAAGTTTTGTGACGATGTAAATGAGTGGTATAAAAATTTTAGTCCCACGTCAACAGATTGAGGTATAAATTGAATGGTGGATGGGGAAATCATTTTTCGCCCCATTTTTTCTATCATTTCGGAATTATTTTGCTTTTCTGCTAATTTTTTTAGTATCCAAAAAAAAAAAAAGACTTTACTTTCAGAAAATTCTGATTTTCTGAACCTAAACAAATATGTATTGAAGCTGCAAATAAGAAAATTTTTTTGTTAGTTTCTAGGAGATATGAGGCTTACCAGAGCTAAATAAATGAATATGATTCTAAGCAGCCGATTCCAAAGATTTGGATTAAAAACTTTGTTAGCTGTTGCTGTCATAAAGAAATTTATCAACTATAAAGATCCATAGCATTTTATAACGAACAAATCACCCGGCACTGGCAACTATTAAATGTTCTCTAGTCAAAGTAACAAACTAGCAATTTGAGTTCATAGTATACTGCCAAGTGGCAGGGCCGGCCTGGTATTCATAGGACTGTTCGAAAATTGAATATAAGATTCTATTTTATTAAAAAAATTGATGTCATATATTAATGACGGTAAGTCTAATATAATTCTTTTAAAAAAAATGACCAATGCATATAAGTAAAAAAATTAATAAGAAAATATCGTTTAACTTTCATGTATTGAGAATAATTGTATTGATCGAACGACTATAACGTCGAAATATTTGAAAAATACTACATAAATCTACAAAATCTATAAAAAATCATTTGCAGAAGAAGCTTGTTAGCAAAAGAGAAAACGAAGCATGTTAATCAAAATGTTCAATATACATACTAGCAAGAATTTTTTTTATTCGAATACATTTTAGTTTGAATCATCTTTTATTTTTAAAATCGTATTTTAGTTATTATTATGTTCAAAATTAATCAAGTTATTTTTACCAACTTTCAACCTTATAAATATTTTCCTCGAGGATATAGGTTTCTAGCATGTAAAACTATTTTAACAAAACAAATTCAAATAGTACGTATCGAAAAAAAATTTAAAACCACATTTATCAAAAAAAAAACTTGTATTTTACTTGCCAATTAAAATTATGTTCAACAATATATTAAATTATTTCTTGAAACATGTATTCTTTTCTGGTGAAGGCTGCAAGTTTTTGGATATAAAAAATATTAATTTCTTTTTAATAAAATAGAGATGTAAGGGATTGAACCTTGTACGCATGCAAAACCATATGCGGCTCTAGGGGAAGGCGGACTAGGCAGTCGCCTAGGGCCTTCTCCCCCAAGGGGGCCTCCATTTTTTTTGAAGCAACACTTTTTTTTTTTGCTCCAGTAAAAAAATATGGGCATGTGGATGTTCATGACTGCGTGGAGAAGAATCAAATAAAAGCTATAAAATAAATAAAACGTCACCATATTTCTAAGCCGCCTCTTCATCTCCTCTCTCCCGCGAAAAATCTGGAAAAAAATAAAACGGTTTCTCTCCCTTTCCACTTAGTATTTGCTAAGCTAATATCATCTCTCTCAATTTTTAATAACATCTTCTTATTTTTTGCTTCTTTCTAGTGACCAAACCTGAAGCTTCACGAGTCAATGACAAGAAGGAGCCTTATCCTTGCTTGAGTGAGGTTGACTTTTTTTTTTTGCGCATACTCTTTTTTTATAATTATTTTTTTATTTGGTGAGAGAGAGTCAGCACTAGTGGGGACTAGGGAGTTTGCCTGGCCTTTGAGTGATGTTGTTATTGACAATTATTTTGTTTACAATTTTTTTATCCATGTATACGAATAATTTCATGATTCATTGAATCAATTTTTTTGTATATGATTTCTGATCCCATCTTCTGTAAAATTTTATCCATATTTATCTTCATTCTTGCAGTAAAAAACTTTAGGACCCCTGACATAATATTTGTCATCTTCGACTACTTTGCATATGAATTTTTTTAATCCATATTCTGTCATCCAGTTGTTTATAGTAAAATATGAATACATCCAGAAACTTTGTTATAAATTTAGAACTTGGAGTTGCTTAGTACTAATTATATTATATTTTGGATTTGCGGGATTTTACATTATAAAATATAGAGGGATGAGGGCCTCATTTTTGGGACTTGTTTAGGGCCTCCAAAATGCTGGAGCCGGCCCTGTGCAAAACAAACACTTTGTGCAAGTATTATATTAAAAAATATTAATAAAATATAGATGTAAGAGATTGAACCTTGAACCTCCCATATGTAAATCAAGTACTTTGTGCAAATATGATATTTAAATAAAATATTAATAAAGTAGAGATAAAAGGGATTGATACCTCTCACATGCAAATCAAGCACTTTGCCACTTGAGCTACATTTCTACATTATCATATTTAACTATGCATTACAAAAATATTATAACAACGAACTTCCGAAATTAAGGACCCTCTATATTAGAGGTCCTGTTCGATCGCTCTAGATGAACATGCTCAGGGCCAGCCCTGCCAAGTGATTATTCTTAGTAGGTATTGTAGGACTGTTGAGCATCTCTAGATGGGAGGTGAATAGAGTGAGTGCGAGTGCAGCGGAATAAATCACCACTTAAAAATTAAAGGCAAATAACTATGACAGTAAATAAAGAGACAATAAATAAATGTAGGAAGAGATCAGAGAATCAAATTCAGTGAACACCGCAATATATACTGGTTTTTCTCTTGGAGGACTAATCCAGTCGCAGGTACTCTTACCCGCTGTTAATCCACTATTCACAAGCTAATTGAGAGCTTGCAGTCTCTTTACAACTCCGTGCTTGGTGACAAGTACACGACCAACTTCACAACACCGTGCTTGGTGATGAGTGCACGACCGGCTCCGAAAATAGAGATTATTTCTGAACTTGAACGACCTCTTTACAACTCTGAGAACCAAAGAACTCTAGATCATTTTCAAGTATAATAATTGTTTAACTACACTTACTTGAAAATTGGTATCAAAGCTTTTTGTTATTCATATACGGGATATGAGTCCAAAGAACTTAGAATATATGGACTCAAACTTAGACAGAACTCTGGCCGAGTTCGGGCCGAGTTTGGACTGAGTTCGGTCGTTTTATATTCAAATATTTGTTACCTCCAAATCTGCATGCAACATTCGTTTGCGAAATCTATGCATTCGAACTCCACCCGAACTCTGCCCGAGTTCGGTTCTCAAAAACACCTATAAATAGAAGAGAAATTTTTCTTTTCAAATCACTCATCATTTCTCTCTCTATCTATTCCTAAAGTATTTTTTAGTGTTCTAAAGCTTTCATACTCCACCTATACATCTCTTAGCCAAAGCCAATAATATCGATTCAATTTAGTGTTCTTCGGTTCTCAGAGTTGTAAAGAGGTCGTTCAAGTTCAAAAATCATCTCTGTTTTCGGAGCCAGTCGTGCGCTCGTCACCAAGCATGGTATTGTGAAGTTGGTCGCGCACCTGTCACCAAGTAGGGTGTTGTAAAGAGACTGCAAGCTCTCAATTAGCTTATGAATAGTAGATTAACAGCAGGCAAGAGTATCTGCGACTGGATTAGTCCTCCAAGTGGGAAAACAGTATATATCGCGGTGTTTACTGAGTTTGATTCTCTGATCTCTTGCTACATTTATTTACTATCTTTTTATTTACTGCCGTAGTTATCTGCCTTTAATTTTTAAGTGGTGATTTATTCACTGCACTCGCACTCACTCTATTTACCCCCCTCTCGAGGTGCTCAAGGGTCCTACAATTGGTATAAGATTTTTGAATAACAAAAAGCTTTGATACCAATTTTCAAGTAAGTGAAGTTAAACTTAGAATATAGAGAAGAGTTCTTTGGACTCATATCCTGTATATAGAATATAGAATACCAGTTTTTTAGTGCTTAGTCGTGAGATAGTGTCCATATTAGCATGTCCTAGCCTCATAAGCCATAGCCAGCTTTCATTTAAGTTTGCTACTAGGCATCTTCCTACATTATTAGTACTCTCCAGAAAGAAAACATAAATATTGTCTTCTCCAATCCCTTCATATACGGAATTACCAGATGACATATCATATATTGTACATTTATCTTTTATAAAATTGATGCCATAACCATTATCTGCCAAGTGACTTATGCTCAGTAGGTTATGTTTTAATTCCGTAACTAGACAAACATCTTTTATTACAAGATAATGAGATATACCAACAATGCCATTTCCAATGATATCACACTACCAAAATAAGTCATATTGGCGACGACATTAGCGACTCTGGCTAAATACGTCGCTATTTTTTGTGTGTATTTAACGACGTATCAAAGTGACGTCGCTGAACGTCGTATTCAGCGACATTTAGCGACTGATAGCGACTAGCATTATGGTTTGGAAAAAACAAGTTACGGTTTAGTCGCAGAACATCGCTGATTGATTTTATTTAGCGATATTTTGTGACTCTTACTCCAGTACGTCGCAAGTTTATTAGTTAACAGCGATGTTTAGTGACGTCTTTATAAGACGTCGCTAAAATCTTTCATATAGGGTGCTGGAAACCGATCGAATTTATTTTCTTTCTCCTAAAATTTTTGATCTCCCGCGTGCCTCGAGCCCCAAATCTCTTTTCCCCTCCCCCTCTCGTCTCCGGCGACCTCCTCCCCCCCCCCTCTCGTCTACGGCGACCCCCTTCCCGCGGCGACCCCCTTCCCGCGGTGACCTTTTCCCTCGGAGACCCCCCTCCATCGGCGACCCCCCCTCCGTCGCACCTCCACCGTCGAGTCCCCTCGTCGACGTCGACCCGACCAGTCCCCTCCGTCGCTGCTCCATCCTCAGCGACCCCGACCCGACTCCGACCAAGGCAGGTAAACCCTAACCCTAGCTCCCTCCTCCTGACGTGCTGACACAGACACGACACGCACACACGCTGACACACACACACGCTGGCATGATACGCACACACGCTGATACGACATGCTGACACAATACTTGCACGATACGCTGACACGACACACATATACTGACACGACATGCTGTTTAGTATGTCACACTCACATGTTTGTGAGTATGTGATAGTTTGGAGAGGAGAGGACTGTCAAAAAATAGTTTTATGTGGTAACCCCATTGTGAGAACATATGAGTGACTATGGGCTAATGTGTATCCTAGTGATTGAGTGTTAGAGTGAGGTATCCTATGAGTGAACTTGAGTGTCTAGGAGGTGAGTATCCTGTGACAGGTTAGAACATGAGGTATCCTAAGAAGTATATACTATATAGAGTATCCTAGTACCTAGAGTGTATATATAGAGTATTCTAGTACCTAGAGTGTATAGAGTATCCTAGTACCAATAGAGTATCCTCTAGAGTGTATAGAGTATCCAAAGATATTGGGGATTACCTACTCTGAGAACCTTGCTAAGAAGTATCCTAGTACCTACAGTATATAGAGTATCCTAGAAGTGTAGGTATGATTGGTAAAGTGTTTTGAGCCCTTTTATAGAAATTAAATTTACTTATGCCAAGCCTTTTGGGCCTATCAGAGTTATAGATTTTTTTTGAAAATCTAGTATAACGCTGATTGCCTCAAAATGCTTGCATAAGTAAGAGTGTATAGAGTGAGTATACTGTTGACACATAATCACAGTCAACCAAATATTGATAAAATTGATAATCTGATACTTGTCATAATTCAATATGACACATCAAGACAGAACTCAGTGTAAGATGGACGTCGGCTCTTTCCTGCAGCGTACTCAGTTTTTGATTCTGTATTTTTTATATTTATTGAGTCTAGATAAATGTAAACTGAGTAGAACTGAGTGGTTTGGGCCTATACCTATTACCAAACCACAAACCAAAAGCTCCACCAAACCAAACTAGCCCACAAAGCCCTTTTGAGCAATTCTGTCCTCTGGAGACAGAGTTCGGGCCGAACTCTGCCTCCACACAGAGTTCAGGCCGAACTCTGTCCCCTAAATTATAGGACCCTAATTTTTAGGGTTTGCTGTATGCTAGTTGTCCAACGGCCAAAAATTTGAATTCTTGACACAGAATTCTGGCCAAATTCTGCCTATTCCAACTAGTATAAATAGGCCTTGAATTCTCTTATTTTCAATCATATAATCTTCTCATCTCTTCTCTACAAAGCCTTATACAAGCCTTAACCTTCTCATATACTAGCCACAAGCTTCCTAAGCCTCAAAGTGCTCAGTGCTATTCAGTTAGGAGTTTGTGCAAGAGTCAAGAAAGTCGCTTGGAAAATTCCAAGCATCGCCACAACGATCTTTGTAAGAAGTTGACGTGCTCTTCTGAAGAAAAGGCACGGGATTTAACTACTATTTCACAAATAGTGAATTTAATCCTGAGCTAGAGTTCTCAGGCCTGGACTAGTCCTCCATGAGGAAAACCAGGTTAAAATCAGCTGTGTTTGCGTATGCTCTCTTGATCTTTATATTTTTGTATTTAATGTGATTATTTATTGTTGGTGAAAAGAGTTTAGTTTTTATTTGGCTATTATTGTCATAAACTCTATTCACCTTCCTCTAGAGTTGCCTACCTGTTCTTCAATTGGTATCAGAGCTCTGTTCTCTCAATAAGGACTCTAGAGCTGATCCATAGCAACCACACAACTTATATTTTGCAATCATGGTGAAGGACAGTCCACTCATCGGCCACCCCTATTTGATGGAACAAACTATACCTATTGGAAAATAAGGATGAGTTTCTATCTCAAGTCTCTAGACTTCGACCTGTGGACCATTGTCACCGATGGTTACAAATAGCCCGCCAGAATAGTTGTCGATGAAGATCTCATCGAGAAACCCAACGACAAATATTCTGACGAGGAAAAGAAACATGCGAGTCTAGTGTTTCACTTAACAAAATGGCGAATCTGCTGGAGAAGGTATAATAGCATCCTCTGCTACTACTACTGATCCAGTACAGGTTTCTGAAGAGACAATGCCGGAACTTGAGTCAGCTGCCACAAATATCATTCCATCCGCACCTATCACCGCCACCGAAACTCTAGTAGTTTCAGCTCCAGAGACGGCTGGAGCAACAACTGTTGAGGACCATATTCTTGAAGCTCCTAGGAACCAGTTGGCTATGGTAGCAGTAACAACAATGGCTTCATCTCCGCCTGCTATCAAAGCATCAACATCTGCTCCTAGTCTTCAGAGAAGAGACTTGGTAGATATTGCCGCTACGCCAAGTTCAAGTGTAGAAATGAATCTCTTGTTTGAGATTCATACTGAAGCCTTTTACAAGACTTTGGCGGCTCTAATCAAAATGGTCCTGAATAAGGGCCTCAATTATGAGAGCTTGAAGGCGGCGATCGCTCTTACCATTAGAAATGTTGCCATGTTCAATGATACGGCGAGAGCAGCAACATTAGAGAAAATAGTGGAGGGACTTGAACAGCCCATCAGAGAATATCTTAAGCTGTCAAGTGAAACTGTTGAAAGTCTCATCCAAGAAGAGTACGAAGCTTTATCTGCCGACTACCTCGCTCGGGAGACGAGATTCAATGAAGCCCTCCATGAATATAGCATAAAAGTTGCCAAAGAAAAAGCCTTTTTAGCTGGAGTAAAGCCCGAGCTGGATAGCCATAGAGAAGCCTATGAAACTTCGAATGTAAGAATTCATCAACAAAATGATAGAATTCGCGAAGTCGATGCTGAACTGGTTCGCTTGAAGGCAGAGAGAGAGCAGATGATCATGGCCCGTGACCAGCACTTAACTCAGAGTTCAATCTTGGAAGAACAGGTCTTCGGAGCTGAATCTACCATCAAAATCCTTGATGAAGCCAAGGACAAGCTTATAGTTACTTTTGCTGGACTTTTTCACATATGTACTCCTGAAACCCGACACTCTGAAGCTACTAAGAAAGTATTGAGCTCTCATGACAAACGTCTAGCAGAGCTACAAAAATTACTTCTCGATATCTCTGCTCCGCCTTAGAGGGTTTTTGTAATCTTCTTTTTGTTCATCAATAAAGAATTCTGTGTTCTTCTGTTTATTTTATTCTGTAATATTTTGAATATATGAATGAAATATTTTGTTTTGTGACCCTATCATTTATTATACAATAGGTATGAGATAGAAAACACTTATCAGAGGTAATATGGACATGACAAGCTTTCTAAACATGATAAATTGTATCTATCCAGAGGTAATATGGACATGATAGATAATAAAATCTTGTTTTCTGTTTAGAGTATACGATACTATCAGAGGTAATATGAATGTGACCGTAACAACTCAAAGAAAAATAGATTAATACCTATGCAGAGGTCAAATGGACATGATAGATAGAAAAAGAAGTAGACTTAATATTTATTCAGAGGTCGTGAGGACATGATAAATAATAAATCCCCTCTTTTTTTATATTAATTGGTAAGATAGAAGATCAAAATTCTCTTCAAGGAGACAAGTAATCAGCTTTACCAAACATTGGTAGCTGGAGAATAAAGAAGAAATTTAAACATAATATTTCTTCAAGAATTTACCATTGATCAGCATCATGAGCAAATTTCCATTAGGTTTGGACAACCTATAGGCACCGTTGGAGAAAACTGTCTCGATAACATAAGGGCCTTCCCATTTTGCTTGGAATTTCCCTTTGCTCTTATGAGCCATCACCATCGGTCTTCGAACAGCTAGAACTAGCTCACCGACTTTGAATATCCTCTCTTTAACTTTACTATTGAAAGTTCGAGATATGCGGGCTTGATATAGCTTAATGTGCTGTTGCGCTTGAAGACGCTTCTCATCCAATCCTTCAAGTTCTTGAAGTCGTAAGCGATCATTGTTTTCTGTAGTTAGCTCATTAGCAATGGCTATTCGAAGAGATGGAATCTGGATTTCCAGTAGAAGAACCGCCTCACATCCGTAAACTAGTAAAAATGGTGTAAAACCAGTATGAGTTCGGACTGTCGTTCGGTAAGCCCATAAACATTCTCCAAGTTTCTCATTCCAATCACGTTTATTAGAAGAGACAAACTTTTTGAGAAGTTTGATGATTGTCTTGTTGAAGGCTTCGGCCAAACCATTAGCAGCTGGATTGTAAGCTGTAGAAGCCAGGTTTTGGATCCAATTTTTATCACAGAACCGATAAAATGCCAGACTGGCAAATTGTGGTCCATTGTCATGAATTATCCGTCGGAGAATTCTAAAACGATAAATGACATGGTGTTTAATGAAGCTAACCACATTAGACGTTTTTACTTCAACAAGAGGAATCGCTTCCGCCCATTTAGAAAAGTAATTGGTTATAGCTAGGATACACCGATGTCCCTTAACAGAAGGGGGATTAATAGGACCAATGATATCCATGCCCTAAGCTACGAAGGGCCAAGAAGCCGCTGTAGGATGTAGAAATTTAGACGGTTGATGAATAAAATCAGCATGAATCTGACATGCTTTACACCGTCTGGCATAATCTACAACATCCGCTATCATGGATGGCCAATAATACCCCATTCTTCGAATGCGGTCCTGTAATTTTGGACCCGGTTGATGGGTACCACAGACACCATCATGAGCTTCATGAAGTGTTTGCTTAGCTTCATTCTCAGAGAGACAACGTAGCAAAAGTCCGTCATAAGAACGAAGATATAACATATGTAAAGAAGAATCATAATAGAATCGAAATGATCGTCTTTTAATTGATGCAGCTTCTTTTGGATCTTCAGATAAAATCCCATGAACCGCATAATCAATAAATGGACTTCTCTAATCCCTCTGTTGGAAACTTGATTCTGTAGTATAACTCTGTTCAATATGCAGATTATTCTTGACATAGAATAAGTCTCGATCTAACAAAGTAATGGTATTTTGTCTTTGAATTAGAATAGCTAAATCTGCCGCTAAACTAGCAAGAGCATCAGCTTCCAAATTTTGAGAATGTGGTACAAATTCGATGAAGAATCCTTTGAATGAAAGGACCAATTCGATTACCACTTGATGATAAGGGATGAGGTCAGAATTTCTGACTTCATACGTCCCTCTAACCTGATTAACAATCAGTTGAGAATCTCCATAAGCTTCTAGGAACTCAATATCCAATTGTTTTGCTACTTAAAGACCAATCAGCAGAGCATTATATTCTGCGACATTGTTGGAGCATGGCTCATTGAGAGAATAAGCACGGTATATGACCATTTTGTCAGGAGAAACCAAAATGATTCCTACTCCTGAGACAATAATGCCTTTAGGTCCAACTCGTGATGCTCTATCAATCCACGACTTCATCTGGAATGTCCTCATATAGCTTCGATATTTTAGGTATAGGGTGAGCTGCTAAGAAATTAGCTAATGCTTGACCCTTCACTGATTTTTGAGGTACATAGACCATATCATAGGGAGTGAGCAACATCGTCCAGGTGGCTAACCTGTAGTTAAGAATGCTTGGTTTTCTCATCAATATCCGAATAGGATTTATTCTGGAGATGACATGTATAGTCTGTCCTACACATAATGTCGCATTTTTAAACAGCAAAAACCAAGGCCAGACATTCCTTTTCTACAAGAGTATACCTGTGTTCAGCTCCGACCATCATTCGGCTAAGATAATAAATTGCCTGTTCATGACCCATATCACTTTTCTGTGCAAGAAGAGCACCAAATGAATGATCCAAGGCTCGAACATATAGCAAAAATGGTCTTCCTACCACTGGGGGTACCAAAACAGGTGGATTCGTAAGGTATTGCTTGATGTCATTGAAAGATTTTTGACATGCTTCATCCCAAACAAATGATACACCTTTCTTTAATAGAAGGAAGAAAGGTTGACATCTTCCAGAGAGATTGGATATAAATCTTCTGATATAAGCAATACGACCCTGGAAGCCGCGGAGTTCTTTTAAATTGCATGGAGGACGCATTTCAAGAATAGCTTTGATTTTATCAGGATCAACATGGATATCCTGAGAAGTGATGACAAATCCCAAAAACTTGCCACTGGAAACCCCTAAGAAAGACTTAGTAGGATTCATCTTCTGTTGATGTAGGCACATCAACTCAAACACTGCCTTCAAGTCTTGAATGTGATCATCTTTTGATCAACTCTTGACAGCAATATCATCTACATAACATTCAACTATTTTCCGTAGATGTTCTTGAAAGATACTGCTCATAGCCCGCTGATACGTAGCACCGGCATTTTTCAGTCCAAATGGCATAACCGTATAGTAGTAGACTCCAAGAGGTGTACGAAAAGCAGTATGCTTTTTATCTCCTGGATGCATCTTAATCTGATTGTATCATGAAAATTCGTCCATGAAAGACATGCGTTCAAAACCACATGTATTGTCTATCATGACATCGGTAATTGGAAGTAAAAATTCGTCCTTTGGGCAAGCTGCATTAAGATCTCAAAAATCTATACAAACTCTGACTTTTCCATTCTTCTTCATAACAGAAACAATGTTGGCAACCCAATCTGGGTGTTGTTCTTCACGAACAAAGCCACATGTGATCAGCTTTTTGACTTCTGCTTCAATTGCGTCCATCATATCTGGTCTAAAATGCCATTGCTGTTGTTTCACAGGCTTAGCATTAGGAAGAATATTGAGTTTATGAGTAGCTACTTTGGGATCTAGACCCGGCATATCTTCATAACTCCATGCAAAGATATCGATATATTCTTTAATCAGTTGTATCAACTCTTCCTTTTCATCTTCGGAGAGATTTTTACTGATGAATATCGGTTTGGATGTAGTTCCGTCTCCGACATCAATCTGGACAATTTCATCCTCTGTAGGTGGTTGTCGTTGTTCAAAACGAAGTTCCCATTGAGTGTCCATTTGTTGTGCCCAAGGGTCATTCTCAAATGGTTCTGATTCACCATCAGTTTGAACCATATTAACTGAGAATATACCATCAGATTCATCATAATAGTCTTCCTCGGAATATGAGGATTGTAGAAGACTGGAATAAGATTCTTCTTTCATATCTTCTTTGTACATGTGGGGTATATCCGATTCGATGAATTGGATTTCTTCTGTATCTGAAGATTGTGAAGAACTAGAAGAAAAGTCTTCTTGTATATCCTCATTAAACATGTGGGATGGATCATATCCCAACCCATGACGAGTTTTCTGGTAAAACGGGTCACCACATAACGAGAACCGTCTACCCTTGCCTTGATTGAGACCTTGCATAGTCTTCAAATCATATCCCATATTCTGGATAATCTTAAGAGATTGTTGACTATATTTGTCAATTCGGATTCTTTCTTTATCTTTATCTCGAAGATCATCTATCTGAATAACATGGATATTTCTAGCCAGACCAAACACAATTTGGCGCTTATTTTTCTTATCAGACGAAATCACGAAATAAGATTCTTCGTGATGTCTATAAGTTACACAAGCTTGTGATGAAGCGGCTATAGGAAGAAAATAAGGAGAAGATGTTAGGAATCTTTGAGCATAAGGTCCAACATCGACATGAGGAGGAAATTTTTTTTCCTTATGGTCAATGTATAAGGTTTTCTCTGTACTTATGTCATTTTTATGATGACTTTGATCATCAGAAGATAAAGTCATTCTTTCAATAAATTTGACAGCCATATACTCCAAAAAGAAATCTTCATTGATATTAGAAAGTACAGAATGATCAATATTTACATCATTTACAAATTGACCACTATGCTTCGGATTGATCATTAGCGGACCGTCTTCCGTCTTCTGCGTAGACTTGAAAAGGTTGATGATCAGTGGGGGTTCTGGATCATTTGTACGAGAAGTACGTCCCTTGACCTTGATCATAAGGGGTTGAGCTTGGCTCTTGATTGGAATCTTCACGGCTTCCTCAGATGAAGCCCGAGTTCTTCCTTTAACCTTGATCATCAAAGGTTGATCATTGACAGGTAGAGGTTGGATTCGGCCTTTGACCTTAATCTTCAAAGGTTGCTCTTCCGGAGGATCTTCATTGATAGATTGATCCTCAGCAAATGATCGATCTTCGACAATATCTGATATCTCCTTCACATGCTCCTGTTTATAGAGAATTGAGTCAGAGAAATATGCTTCAACACCCTTAAAGGGATTGATATCCACAAATTCAGTCTTCACGACCCCTTGAGGATCCACATACTTAAAGCATTGGTGGAGAGTTGAAGGCATAATGTTATGCTCATGTATCCACAGTCTTCCAAGGAGGATGTTGTAAGATACATCTGAGTTGATAACATAAAATGTTGCCATAGTTCGAAGATCACCAATTTGAATCTTCAGCCGAATCTTTCCCAGTGGTTTACTCTTTCCAGAGTTGAAACCAACTATTATGGTACTAGTGTAAATCAATTCACTAGTAGGGATCCTCAAGGGTCGTAGCATACTTTGAAGAATTATGCTAATTGAAGACCCAGGATCGATGTAAATCCTGTCAATTTCAGTAGATTCAATAAACCCTGTATAGCACCGAGGTCTGTCATGCTTATTATGCTTCAGCAGCATATCTTCTTGTGTGAAGGTAATGTTAGGAATTGCCCCCATCACACTATGACATTGTGGGCATGACACTGGTATATTGTCAGGACTCTTGAGTTGAGCTAAGCATGAATCAACTTGTAGCAAAGCTTCACTCAGAGTTTTGTGGCTTTCTTTTGAAAGGCGAAGCAGCTCAAAAATCGAAAGTCTAGCCGGAGCATTAGCTAACTGGGCTAGGATATCAAACTTGTAGGGTTTCATCACTACCCCTTGATTTGAAGCAGATTTTAATGGGACGTCAAAGCATACTGCTTTCTGTTTCCCCTTCTCAACCACGGATGGTTTAGCAGAAACATGGGATGATTGAGCTGGAACTATTTCAACAATGTCCTCCGCTTCTTTGGAAGATCCCTCATAATCTTTGTGGTACTCTTTCCCAGATCTCGTACCAGCAAAGGTCTCCTCTTCAGACTCAGGAGAATGAAGTACCATATTGCAGGATTTAGTCTTCTTTCCCTTAGTCTTTTTCTTGCGAAGATTTTTATGAGGATCTTTAAAACCCAATCCGAGAGTGGATTTCTGACTTTGAAGTTGTAAAGAAAGTCGCATTCCTTTATCATAATTCAAGCCTTCCGCTTTTTGAAAGTCATAGCCCATCTTTTTCATGAGATGGACTAATTGCTGACTATACAAATGAGTAGGTAGCGGACTTTCAATGGGTAGTTTAACAGAGAAAGAAGAAACAGAGATCTCTGTAACCGCAGGAAAAGAAGAAGGCATAGAGACTTCCGTAGAAGGAGAAATAGAAATCTCTGTAGCCACAGAAGAAGGAGGAATACTCGGGATAGAAGAAAAGATCCCTGTAGGAGCTTTCTCATAAGCATCAAAGACTTGTTGTGCCCTGTATAAAGGACTACTATTCATCACTAACCATTGCCGATGACTAAGCTTGAGTTTGGTAGGAGGAGCCAAACTTGGAGGGCATATGTTCAAACCCCTCAGTCTATCCTCAAAAGAAATACCGCCCCATAAATGATCCAAATCATCATGGTCTGGGGTAAAAACATAAGAAATCATGTTGCAGGTTTTGACTGTTTTACCTTTCTTGGATTTCGAAGTTTTACCTTCATTATCCATTTTCGGCACTAAATCAGGATGCACCCACATGATTTCACCATTTTTAAGTGTAAGAGGCAAAAGCCCTTCATTTTGCTCTCTGGAAGGCGGGATATTCACAATTTTCATCATCGCCTTTGGGATTGGGACAATCCCATCTGGAACTTATTGTGGAGGAAAACCTCCAAATTGAAGAGAAACCATATTGGTTGTGACCGTATGCTCATCGTTAGTTAAAGCGATAGCATTGACATTTATCAGCTCCTGAATTTTCTTCTCCAGGACATAACAAGCCTTAGTAGGATGATTTATGTATCTGTGATAGATACAATATTTGGGATTGTCGGTCAGATTCACCTCATTAGGCCTCTTCGGCTCTGGAATTTGGAGTTTGCCACTCTTTACCAGACATTGGAATATCCCTGGGATATCACTGTCATCAAAAGAGTATTCTTCTTTTGTCTTAGAAGACTCCTGGTTATTCGGCGTCGTTTTGGGTTTTGAAAGATTAACCACAAGGGTTTCCTTCCTTTTCTCATTACGATTGCCAGAATTATTACTAGAAGAGCCTTTCTTACCTTTGTCCTCTGAGGCAAATATCATCCCATGTTCACGAGCCAATCTACCATTGGTCTCGGAAGAAACTGCTGCTATAATAAACGAGGCCCAATCTGTGAATTGGGAACCCGTAAAGACAGCAATGGATAGTCGCAGATTCATCTTGCATGTATCAATTAATGCTGAATCTGGCATACCAGGAGGCATCTTCAGAGTTGCCTGTCGAAAATATTCAATGAACGTCCGAGTATCTTCTTTCTCCTTTTGCTTGATTTCTATTAGGGAGGACATATTCATGTCCATTCCTCCCTCATAGAATCAGAAGAGAAACATTGCTTTAAATTCATCAAAAGACGAAATGCAATTGTCGGGTAGACTACGATACCAGTCGTAAGCTGAACCCGTCAAACACCCGATGAAAACTCGGGTAAGAAAAGCATCATTCTTCTGTAAATGTACAGTCATAATATCAAAATAATTGATATATTGACTGGGAGATGCCTTTCCATCAAATAATACCATGGATTGTAGTTTGAACGTTGGAGGAAAGGGCACATCATTCCAGTGAGGAGGATAAGGTTGCTTAATCCCTAACCTCTGGAGCTGATCCTTGTGCTTCAGAACTTCAAACTGTGCTTTTAGCTCTCGCACTGCTTGAATAGCTTCACTGGTTTGAGGAAGCACATTTGATTGAATTGTTGTCAGATGTACCGTAACCCCTACCGGAGGTGGTACATCTTCTAGAATGATAGGATCTGGAGATACAGAATTTTGATTGGTAGCAGGCTCCTGACTAAGATTATTCAAGGGTATATCAACCCCTTGACTATCTTGAGTTTGTGCTGCTACCTGCACCAGAGTTATCACTGCTGGCTGAGCAGTTTGCTGAGTCATTATTATTTGATGCATACTTTGCATCATAGCAAGCATATCCTTCAGCGACTGCTCAACTGCAGAGAGACGTTGTTCTGTATTAGTAGATGACGTCTCCGGTTCATCTCCAATAGCATAAGATTCAACCTCCCTTGAAGATATAGAGGGATTGGTGTAGAAGTATGAATCAATGCTATCAGTTTCGGACTCTAAAGACTGGGTACCCCCAGCTTCTGAGTCAGAAGTCTGCAACTGTCTCTGACTTCTCAATCGAGTATTCTGATATACTCCTTCGAAATTATCAAGAAGTCGATTAAACTGTTGTTGACCAGGAGTCTGTGATGAGTTGCGTCTTGGACGTCATCCTCTGTTGGTATGAGATGCCATATTAACTGAGGCAAATGACAACTCCTGTTCTTGATCATCAACTGATTGCTGAACATTGTAGCCTAACCGATCAAAAACAGACCGTTTAGAAGTCGAACAGTAACACTTGATTACAATCTGGTGACACTCACAATGGTGATCTTCTTTGGGGAGTATCACAGGAGATTTTCTGTCTTTACGCTTTTGTACAAGCAACTCGCATAAATCAGAGGGAGTAGAGGAAGTAGTCTTCTTTATTATATTTGGAACAGAAAGTCGTTTAGTCCCTTGTGTATAAAGAAGATTACTTGCTGCATTAGCAGAACCAAACTGGGTGTTTTTACGCGCCTGGAGTTGCGTGCGTAAATTCTGAGATTTTTGTGCACAGAGGACTCCATCAGCATTACGCATAATTTGCAGATTTGGTACCTTGCATAAAGCAGTGTAGGAAGGTTGTTGGTGGACAACCGAAGTTTTACCAACAATGGAATTCATGTTTTTACGCTGTATACGAGTAGGTAAATTCATTTTAGATGCAGAGGCATCATTATGAATTTTATCTTCTCTGTCAACGACAGGAGACTTACCTTTACGCGTAGAGCGTAAAACATGAGTATATGCCTCGTCATAGACGGGTGATTTTCCTTTATGCATGGAGCGTAAAGTTTCTGTATCTACCACGTCACAGACGGGAGATTGATTTTTACGCATGGGGCATAAAACATGATTGTCTACCACGTCACAGACGGGAGACTGATTTTTACACGTGAGGCGTAAAATTTGACTGTCTACCACGTCACAGACGAGAGACTGATTTGTACGCACAGGGCGTAAAACCTAATTTTTACGCTCAGAACGTAAAACCAGATTTTTACGCTCAGAGCATAAAACCTGATTTTTATGCTCAGAGCGTAAAACTTGATAGTCTGCTACGTCACAGACGGGAGACTGATTTTTATGCCCACGGCACATCACTGAAGTAGAAACTGCCTCATCACCGATGGGAGTCTCTACAACAGGAGTAGGAAGGATGCCTTTGCCTTCAGAGACAACAGGAAGATCCGAGGATGGTTTGGACTTAGGAATCCAATCTTTTCGCGCCTTCCGCGATTTCTGAACATTGGAGCAGTGAGTACTACCCCCAGTCCTGAGCATTTCTTCGTAGGCAGTCTGGTCGAAGTGCACAACCAGAGTCTTCTTGGTCGATCCGACCAACGCATCATCATATTGAGCAATTGCCTTCTCGTCAGAGGAGAAGGTCGTCCCCAGCAGAGTCGCCATTTTGTTAAGTGAAACATCTAGATGCTAGAGCTATTAATGCTCTCTTTTGTGTAATAGACATGAATGAATTTAACAGGGTCTCGACATGCACCACCTCGCACGAAGTATGGAAGCTTCTAGAAGTGATGCATGAAGGAACCACTCAAGTCAAGGAATCAAAAATAAGTCGTCTTACTCAAGAATACGAGGCGTTCAAGATGAAGCCTAATGAGACGATCACCCAAATGTTTACAAGGTTCCTTGATGTCATCAACCCTCTGTCATCTCTTGGCAAACAATATACAAATCATGAGAAGATTCGCAAGTTACTTAGGGGGCTACCAAAGATTTGGAACCCTAAGGTAACAACTATCATAGAAGGCAATGATCTCACCATAATATCTATGGAAACTTTGATGGAAAAGCTGATGAGTCACGAGCTCGACCTCAAAGATTTCGATGAACCTGCTCCAAAGGAAAAGAGATTGCCCTAAAAGCTCATCGTCGAAGGGTTAATCCTGAAAATACTGACGACGACAATTCTGAAGGTGATGATCAAGCACTTCTAGTCCGCAACTTCAAGAAGTTCCTTCGTTTTAATCGAAGAAAGAAGGAACAACAAGAAGACGATGAGGAAGAACCAACGTGCTACGGCTGCAAGAAGACTGGACATGTTCGAAAAGACTGTCCCTTCGCAAAGAAAGACAACAGATATGAGAAGCCCTATAAGAAGCCTTCCTCAAGAAAGTATGCCAACACTAGCATTTGGCATGAAAGCGAAGCAAGTGATTCCGAGGAAGAAAAAGACTCTCCTCAAGACACCGCTAATGTCTGCCTAATGGCAACATTCGAAAAGGTAACTAGCGAAACTCTCGATGACTTTACTTTTGACGAACTTGGCGATGCGTTTAATGATTTACTAAATGACCAAAAGAAAGTCATTAGTAAATATAAGCATGCCAAGGAGAAAATCAAAAGCTATGAATAGAGATTCAAAATCTTCTTTCTTTGCTTAATAATGTTAGAGACACTCCACCCACGGAAGTCACTAATGAGGTGTCCAAGCTTAAGTTAAGCCTACATGATACCGAAACACTTATTGAAAAGCAAACACGTGAGATCACATCACTCAACAATGAGCTTGCTGAAGAAAAGAACAAACACAAGATCTCTATTGCTAAGATTTATGGTTTAAATGCTAAGTGTAATGAACTACATGCTGCCTCTAAGAAATTAAAGATTAGATTGGAAAATCAGGTTGCTCAACCTCAAACCCAATGACACAAAACACACATAAAATACAAGACCACTAATAATAGTAAAATTTGTCACCCATATGCAGCACGCAAACATGCTTACATGTACACGTACTCCCATACAGCACATAAACCACATGTACATAGACATTATTCTCATGACTATCATTCTGCTGCTACACATAGTCACTATCCTGCTAACTATCACTACAACAGATATGGGATATGATAGCGTGCGCTGAACGCTGTAGAATGCATATTATAGCATATTTCGTCCGCTATATATGCCCCCGCTATAATAACCCCATGTACAAGAACGCTATAAAGTTATAGCGTTCACGAATGCTATTCATGGATTATAGCGTTCATTGACGCTATAGACGATGTATAACATTTTGAAACGCTATATGATAGTTATAGCACTTAGGAACGCTATAGAACTTTAATAGCATTCATGAACGCTATTAATTTATTGTAGCGTTCATGAACGCTATAGACATGTTATAGCACTTACAAACGCTATATAGTTTACATAGCCTTTACGAACGCTATAGTTCATTAATAATATTTGTTAATGCTATAAATGTGTTATGGCGTTCCTGAACGCTGTTTATTTTTAATTACGTTCCTGTATGTTATTGTTTGTTAATAGCGTTTCGATATATATCTGCTTTTTATAGCATTTCTTTCCTGCTATTATATGTGCAATAATAGCATGTCAGAATGCTATTGCAGAGTCAAAATTCTGTATTCGAAAATTTGCAAAATGCAGCACATCAGAATACTATTGCAGATAATGTCACAGTTACACAAAATGCAGGTATTCAAAAATTTAAATACGAATCAATCACAGAATGAATTCCGAACATAAGTAAATTCATTATTTTCACTGTCTAATATATGTAGAACAACGAAGTAGTACCAAACATTCAAAATCCTTCATTTCTCCATATAGAACAACGATGTAGTACCAAACATATGTCCAAAAATTAAACATTAACAGTGTAGTCAGCTACATATATCCCAAAATGTTGACTATCTAACATTTAGCTCCCTTCGAGCCTATCCACAACCAAAACTCCTCAGAAAGCATCCTCTTCCTTCATCCAACCTACACAAAAATAGGGGGGAAATCATTAGTGTAAAGAAAAAACCATCTCGAGCCGATCCAGACAATTGACGAAAAGTAAATTATTGGGATAGGAAAAGTGATGCCTTACCAGTGCACTAATTGAGTCTTATGTGTTTGTATATTCTGTTGTAATTGTAAGTGTTCTCAACTCTTCTTCTCATTTTTTGACTGAAAGCTTGAAAGGATTAATAAGTTCCAACTGAGTGCGTGCATTTTTTCATATAGATGAAGCTGATATCGCTAAATGTGGTCTATACTAAAGACTTATCAGTACAGACCAAAGCTTTCAGTTTTCCATATCTGTTGTGTAGTGGAAAATAGGTTTTCTGTAGGTAAAGTTCAGTAAGGTATTATGTGCAGATATTTACTCTCCAATGTGCATTAGATCATACGCTCTAGTGTTCAGTAAACAGTAGATTATAAGTTCAGATTATTAAAGAAGTGTGCAGTTTGTAGTTTTAGCCACGACTGAGATTATTAGCTAACCTGCTGAGTAAATCCTACATAATCAGCAAACAAGGTTTGTTATGTGATGGAGAAAATTTGACCTGCTCGGACAAGGATGTTCCTCCATCCAGACCACCACTAGTAGCAACTTTTACAGCAACAACACTTTCTTCGGTTTCCAAAATTATCCTGCAATACCAGCAAACAATGAACTCAGATAAGCATGTGTGTAAGTCCAGCTTCAGAAAGTTCCTGAACATCGTGTCCTCATGTCCGTAACTCAAAAGTTTGTAATTCCAACTAAACAATGATCAAAATCAACCAAAATTAACAACTTACCCCCCATCAACAATCTCATCAAGGCATAAAAGGATCATATCCAAATTTTCGAGTGCGGTCCTTTTATCTGCATTGTTCCTGAAGGAAGCAACACATTTTAGTTGTTAGGACGACCAAGTAAAAACGGAAAGCAAAGTAACTGCAACAAATAAGACCTGAGAAGAAGGCCCACTGTATCAAAGAAACCCTAGAGAACTGTTGCTACGATGAGCTCATTTTCCTCATCTCCCCCGGGTAACAAAAAAGTGGAGGTCCTGAATAAACTTGTAGACAACAATGCAACTATCGAACATAGCTATCTCAGCTACAGATGGCAAGTAGAATACAATTAGAACATATAGAAACTTAACAATTAGCTATTCTGCTATGTAATAACATTATAGGAGCTAGCAGCAAATCTCATATTTAGACCAGAGGATAAAATCATCCAATTAGAAAGTAGTCTAGTAAAGCATTGTTAGGATCTTAAGAAAAAAAATTTGTGTGTATTGCATGGCTGCCCCCATCTCTCTTTCATGGGAGCCTCATCGGCTCCCATGCTGTTCAGACTTTATATGCATGTCAAAATGCAACACAAGCAAATGTACATATTATCAAGATGACACACAAGCCTGGTTTAAAATTGACAAAGTATACTCAACTCGTAAATGAAACCCAGTAAAATTTACATAATAGATCTCATCATATATATATGTATTTTGCAACATGGTTACCTCCACTTGTAATTAAGCAACAAAAAAAAATGAACAAAATCAAAAAAATCAATCTTACTTCTTCACCGCTTCGCCGGTGGCCTTGGCCGCCGCAGAATCGGGGGCCTTCTCCTCGTCCTCTTCGTTGTCCTTCGCTTCTCCCATGTCTGAACCCACCAAACAGAAACAAGAATTTTAACTTGAATCCATCAAATCAACAAAAAATGCTTCAAATCGGGAAAAGAGAGGCAGGAGCGCTCACCTTCGTGTCCGGAACGGAAATTAGGGTTCGTAAAGTTAGGGTTTCGAGGCGTCTGCAAACAAAATTTGAGAGGAGGGGGGAGTAAAACCCTAGGATTTTGGGGTTTCGTAGAGGGAGGAGGGAAGCTAGAGTTTCTGGGGAAGGGGGGAAATGAAATGGTCTGTAGATGGGGAATAGGAAAAAGGTTAAATGGGAAACTAAAAGTGAAAATTTGTGGAAGGATCTTTAAGAGGGAAATGAAAAGTTGTATGAAAATTTAAATTTTAAACTTTCTGTTATCATCTTTTCTTTTTGCACAAATTTAGGATAAACGTTTTATTTTTATATTTAATTTATGTTATAAAAATTTATTTTAAAAAATTGGGTATATTTCAATAAATATTTTATACCCAAAATATAATCATTATATCCCTTAAGAATATAATTTTATATACTATTATTTTTTTTAAAAAAATCTTTCTTATTTATTTATTTATTGTTTTTTTTTTTTGCTTTTTTTTTTGAAAAAAGTTCAATAGTTTTTTTTAAGAATAATTTTTTTAAAAGATTTTTGTTGTTGTTTTCTCAGTTATTATTATTTTTATTTTTTTATCATTTTTTACCTGGAATATGGGTCTTCAATTACAATGCACAAAAATGCATGTCGTAAATGAGTCTCTAATTACAACACGCAAAAATGCATGCCGTAAATGAGTATTCATTTTCAAACATAAGACATATCATTTTGCTATGGACGGTACCGATTTAATTTCTAAAAATCCAACGGACGGGGTCGCCCGCTATCGAGAACGCTATAAATTATACAGCAAAACTGAATCGCTCCTATAACTTATTTTTTTAATATAAAATAGAAAACTGTGTTGCTTCTCCCATGATTGGAACAGCAGATAGTTCAATTGTGAGCATTCGATTAACTCGGTTAACCGAACCGAATTACCAAATACCGAATTCGACCGAAAATCGAATAACAAAAAATGAAACCGACCGAAATATCCCGTACCGAACCAAACCGAACGAAATAAATCTGTTCAATTTTCAGTTTATTTGGTTTAACCAATATTTCAGTTTATTTATAATTTGTTGTTGTCAATATATATAGTAACTAAATGTACAAAGATATATTTCGTATATATATTACTAAATTTTCTTATTCGGTTTACTAGGGAAAGGAATTTTAGATAACATTTCTGAAAGGTTAGTGGGATTAAACCGAAACCGCTCTTTGACATATGTAGGGGTACTGAGCCTTCTGTTTATTCGCGGTTTCAACCGAAACAAAATAGTCAACACCAAATAAACCGAAATTCAAAAACTACAAAACCGAAACCGAACCAAAATTAACCAAAACCAAAACCGAACCGAACCAAATAAACTATTTGGTTATTTGATCGATTTAGAAATCATATTTTAATTATATTAAAGAAATTATAAGTTTGTACACTTTTTTGTTATATGTCAAAAATATATCAAAAGTAGGACTTCAATATATATATATATATATATATATATATATATATATATATATATATATATATATATTTTTTGATATATATATATATATTTTTTAATATATATATATATATATATATATATATATATATATATATATATTATTAATACTAAAATTAATATTAAACTTAACGTTAAAATTAATATTAATATTAATATTAACATTAACATTAATATTAACATTAATTTTAATTTTAATATTATATTAAAATAAACTTTAATATTAACATAATATTAATATTAACATTAACATTAACATTAACATTATTATTAAAATAAAAATAAATATTAACATTAAAATTAATATTTTTAAATATAGATTTGTTTTTAAAGATAGGTTTCTTTTTAGATTTGCTTTGAAAGATAGATTATAGGTTATATTTATTTTTATGGAAAGATTTAGATGTACATAATTTATATTTAAGTAGATTTGTTTTGAAAGGGGGAATCCAAAGAGTGGGGTTTGCACTCATAATGGTTGTGGATGAGCATTATTGAGAGTGGGGTTTTATGGGGAATCCAAAGAGTGGGGTTTGCACTCATAATGGTTGTGGATGAGCATTATTGAGAGTGGGATTTTATGGGAAATCCAAAGAAAATTCACATCCAGCAGTGGTTGGGATTTAATATTTTGATGGGAGCCTCATAATTATTATTGTTCGTTTATATATATTAGAAACCAAGGTCCATGGACAAAGTCCACCCAGCTAGCCTTGGCCGGGAGTTGTGGCCCCCGTCACCCAACCGTCCCCTAGGGGGTTCGATCTTGAGACCTACCCCCCCGGGTGCCAACGATCTTACCGTTAAACGAACAATAATAATTTTGAGGCCCCCATCAAAATATTAAATCCTAACCACTGCTGGATGTGAATTTTCTTTGGATTCCCCATAAAATCCCACTCTCAATAATGCTCATCCACAACCTTTATGAGGCCCCCATCAAAATATTAAATCCCAACCATCAAAATATTAAATCCCCATCTTTGGATTCTCCATAAAACCCCACTCCCAATAATGCTCTTCCCCATAAAACCCCACTCCCAATAATGCTCTTCCCCATAAAACTCCACAATCGTTCAACGGTTGTGGAATTTTATGGGGAATCCAAAGAGTGGGGTTTGCACTCATAATGGTTGTGGATGAGCATTATTGAGAGTGGGGTTTTATGGGGAATGAACATTATTGAGAGTGGGGTTTTATGGGGAATCCAAAGAGTGGGATTTGGACTCATAATGGTTGTGGATGAGCATTATTGAGAGTGGGGTTTTATGGGGAATCCAAAGAAAATTCACATCCAGCAGTGGTTGGGATTTAATATTTTGATGGGGACCACTTAATTATTATTGTTCGTTTAAAATTGGGGGTACAAAATTTTGAGGGGGAATACCTTAAATGAACCATGCCCACTCGCTCTTTGACATATGTAGGGGTACTGAGCCTTATGTTTATTCGCAGTTTCAACCGAAACAAAATAGTCAACACCAAATAAACCGAAATTCAAAAACTACAAAACCGAAACCGAACCAAAATTAACCAAAACCAAAACCGAACCGAACCAAATAAACTATTTGGTTATTTGATCGATTTATTCGGTTAAACCGAATAAATAGAAATCATATTTTAATTATATTAAAGAAATTATAAGTTTGTACACTTTTTTGTTATATGTCAAAAATATATCAAAAGTAGGACTTCAATATATATATATGTATATATTTTAAAATATATATATATATATATATATATATATATATATATATATATATATATATATATATATATATATATATATTTATTTATTATATATATATATATATATATATATATATATATATATATATATATATATATATATATATATATATATATAATTGTTGCTTTCAAATATATACATTTTTAGTCACTATAAATATACACAGAATTAGGATTTTTATAAATTAATAAATCTTATTGGGGTTTTCAGTTTTAAATCGAAACCGAATAATTTTTTTTTGTATTTTCGAAACCGCGAAATCCCACCAATTTTTTTTTTCAAATGAACCGAATCTCTTATTCGGTTAGGTTCAATTCGGATTTTGGTCCAAAATCGAATAATGTTCACCCTTACACATACGGGCACAACAATGGTCAGAAAAAACTATACCTTTAACAGCACTGCATAATGAACGCTATTGATAATGACACTTCTAATAACGGGAAGGCATAAACGCTATAGATAAACTGCTATTGTATGAACTTTTAATAGCATTTCCTATGAACGCTATAGATGACGATATTATAATAGCAGGAAGGCTCAAACGCTATAGATAAACTGCTATTGTATTACCTTTAATAGCACTGACTAATGAACGTTATTGATGAAGACATTCTATAGCAGGGAGGCTGGAACGCTATAGGTAAAATGCTATTGTATGCCCTATTTGTTGTAGTGTATCACCATGCTACACATAGACATAACAATCATCCTGCTGCTACATATAGTCACTATCCTGCTGTTCCACACAACTATCACTATGCTGCATATAAAAATCACTATCAACCTACTCCCAACACAAATAGGCATGCTACGTGCACATACTATGGATTACATGGTCATATCTCACCACAGTATAAAATTAGGAAATTAGTTGACATTAATCTATATGCATGGGTACCGAAGACTAACATTTCAGGACCCACAAGAACTTGGGTACCAAAGATCACATCTACTCGTAATGTAGGTGGACCTTTCTCCCTCAACTAAAAGCAAGTAGATTCTCGATAGTGGATGCTCGCGACATATGATGGAAGATGCAAATCTTTTCGCATCACTACCGATGAAGAGGGAAGGGTATGTATCCTTCGGTAATAATTTAAAGGGCTACATCATAGGTAATGGAATTATTGGTTATCCTCCATCTCCTGTAATAAAGGATGTCTGCCTAGTGATCGAGTTAAAGCATAACCTGCTCAGCATAAGTCACCTTGCTGATCATGGATATGATATTAACTTTTGACAAAGTAAATTCTATATTTATGATAGGTCAACGGAAGACATTGCTTTTGAAGGGATAAGAGAAGATAACATCTATATTTTCTATCTATCTAGAAATACTAACAATACAGGAAGATGCCTCTACGCCCACAAGGATGAGAGACTGTTGTGGCACCAGCGTCTTGGTCATGCCAATATGGATACTATATCCAGGCTATCGACAAAGAAGCTAGTAAGAGGTTTGCCCGACATCACATTCAAGAAGGACACGATATGTGCCGAATATGAACTGAATAAGGCAACCAAATCTTCATTTCATTCCATAAACACTGTAAGTACTACTAGACCCTTGTAATTACTGCACATGGACTTACTTGGTCTAAGTAGAGTAGCCAGTCTTGGTGGAAAACTCTATGCTTTTGTTATAGTAGATGATTTTTCTAGATTCACTTGGGTATTCTTTCTTTTAAACAAAAGCGATACGATTTCTGTTTTCAAAATTTTTGCTAAAAAGGTTCAAAACGAAAAAGGCTACATGATTACTCGAATTCGAGTGATCATGGAGGCAAATTCAAAAATTTTAATTTTGAAAAGTTTTGTGATTCAAATGGTTTTGAATATGAGTTTTCTTGTCCTAGATCTCCTCAACAAAATGGTATTATGGAGCAGAAGAATAGGACTCTTGGCGATATGGCTAGAGTCATGTTGAATAAATTTTTACTTCCGAAATATTTTTGGGCTGAAGCTGTCAGTACAGCGTGCCATATTTTAAATAGGGTACGTATTCAACCTACTTCGAAGAAAACACTCTACGAGCTTTGGTTTGGTAGGACTCCAAATGTTTCATATTTTAGAGTGTTTGATTGTCGCTGTTTTATCCTAAACACCAAAGACAACTTAGGCAAATTTGATGCCAAAGCTGACGATGGTATTTTTTTGGCTATGCTTGTTACTACCACATTCTAGCTTAAGGGTATTTTGGTCATTTTTAAAATTTTGGAATTATTTGGAATTATTTAGTATTAATAATAATTATTAGAATTTTAAGTGATTTTTAGTATAATTGATTTGGTGCTATTATTGACTTTGACTCAGGGTGACTTAGAAGACTGTCCTAGAAGCTAACCTAGGTCATGACTACTTGGTTAGAGTGTGCAACCCTAGCTTGACCTAAGTTAGTGATATCCAACCAATTAGAATTTATTTGGAGAGAATAGGAATTTATTTGAATAGAGAATGGCTTGTGATTTCACAAGTCATGATTTATGACTTAGGCCCATAGAGGCCCATAGACCATTAGTGGAACCCTAACCTAGCCCAACACCCTCCCCATGGCCGGCCAACACTAATCCCCCCATCTATTTAATGCCTCCTCAAAGTTAGGGCTAGCCTCCTTTAGGAAGTTCTCAAGTTGGAAAGAGAGGTATGCTCCATCTTCAATAATTCCTAGAAAATCCTATTTAATTCCTTTTTCCCTCAAACCAATTGTAATAGGTCCTAAATTTCTTTCACTTGCTGTTTGTGGTGAGGACTTTTAGGGGAGAAGCAATTTGGAAGAGTTTGGTAGCTTGAGGATCCACTCTCATTTGGGGCTTTTGACCCATTGCAAACCCATAGATAATTTCTAATCCACACCATAAAATGCTATTATTATTGCATATTTAGGAAGCCCTAGGTCTAGCCTAACTGTAGGTATAGCTATCCCTAGGTTTCGTGTCCAATACGTGTCCGTATCGGACACGTATCAGTGGATACGTGTATGTGTTTGATGAAATGCCCCAAAGGGCATTTCGATTTGATTTCTAGAATGTTTTTGAATAGAAAATTAGGGTTTAGGCTCGTTTATTATTTTCTAGTGTTCTGAGGTCGTTTTGGTGTCGTGTCGCAATGGACACGGGAACACGCGGGGTGCACCACGCGTGCGCGCAGTGTTGCTTCCCCTGCTGTTCGGGGTCTCCTGTGCACAACACACACCACATGGACACGAAATATTGGACACACGTGTTGGGGTCATGACTGACACGGGGTTCCCCAAGTGACACGACCTCTCGTGTCGTGTCGAACACGGTATCGTGCGTGCACGGGAATGCACTGTGCGTGTGCAGTGTACTGTTTTGATTCACTGTTTTAATTCAAGGTTTAATGGTTTAGTTGTGATTTAAATTGATAAATTAGATCCTGTATATGTTGTTAATATCTGATTAGTTGATATTACATATTAGAATATGTTTTGATGTGGGAATTGGAATCAAATTGGGTTAAATGTCATTCGGCTGATACTCATTACTGATACATGGGTTACTTCAAATTTCTGAACTTTAAATTCTATTCTATTGATATTTTTCATTGTCAATTACTCCCACATGACTGGTATTTCATGTTTAGCTAAATGTTACATTCGAATGAGATTTATGATTTGAAATGCAATATGTAGACTTTGAGTTGGGTCGACTAATATTTACTGGTACTCATTCAGTTTTCTTAAAAACTGTTGAACCCAATTTCAATCCCATTAAATCTATTTTAAATTGTTGATTCAGTTATCAATTAGTATTCCTACATGTTGTAATCTATATTAGTTTGTTTACATGTTAGTTTAGGTGTTGGATGGAATATTTGATTCGAAATTGTTAGTTGGTCTGTTATTGACTGAAACTTCATTTCAGAAATTCCTGAACATCTAAACCCCTTTAGGGGGCGTTTGGTATACGGAATACTATATAACCGAGAATTCTATATTCCCGGGAATCAAATACCAAGGAATTAAATTCCCTGGAAAATTACATTCCCATGTTTGGTGACAATATAAATTTTCCCGGGAAAAAATAAAAAATAATAATAACCAAAAAAATGAACAAATATAAAAAAGGGTAAAAACGACAAAAAAATCGGTAAAAACGAAAAAAATGGTAAAAGCGACAAAATAACAAAAAACGACAAAAAATAGGTTAAAACGACAAAAATGACAAAAAAGCGACAAAAAATGTATAAACGACAAAAAATAACAAAAAAGGGTAAAAACGACAAAAATACCAAAACACGACAAAAATGACATAAAATCGGTAAAAACGACAAAAAAACCAAAATGCGACAAAACGACAAAAAACAAAAAAATCGGTTAAATCGACAAAAAATTGGTTAAAAACGACAAAAAATCGGTTAAAAACAACAAAAAATCGGTTAAAACGACAAAAAATAACAAAAAAAGCGACAAAAACGAAAAATAATCGATAAAAATGACAAAAAAGGACAAAAAATCGGTTAAAACGACAAAAAATGACAAAAAATCGGTTAAAAACGACAAAAAATTGGTTAAAAACAACAAAAAAAATCGGTTAAAACGACAAAAAATAACCAAAAAGCGACAAAAACGAAAAATAATCAATAAAACGACAAAAAGGACAAAAAAATCGGTTAAAATGACAAAAAATTACAAAAATCGGTTAAAAACGACAAAAAAAGGGTTAAAAACAAAAAAAAGTCGGTTAAAACGACAAAAAATAACAAAAAAGCGACAAAACGAAAAATAATCGATAAAAACGACAAAAAAGGACAAAAAATCGGTTAAAACAACAAAAAATAACCAAAAAGCGACAAAAACGACAAAAAAATCGGTAAAAGCGACAAAATGATAAAAAATGCCATAAATCAGTAAAAATGACAAAAAAACGACAAAAAAAGACTAAAAATCGGTAAAAACAACAAAAAAAAGCTACAAAAATGGGTAAAAACAACAAAAAAATCGCTTAAAACGACAAAGAATAATCAAAAAGTGACAAAAAAGACAAAAAATGGGTAAAAACGACAAAAAATTGCTTAAATGACAAAAATGGTAAAAAACGACAAAAAAAGAAAAATGTTCAAAACTAATCAAAATTGATCAAAAAAGAAGAAAAAAATTTAGTCATTTTTTTTTCCGGACAAAAAAAAATATCCACCTATTCTCAAGGGATAGAATTCCCATATTTTGTGAGTAAACTATTTACCCGGGTATTTATAATTTCCGGGATTAAATTTTTTATAAGCCAAACAAACGTGGTAATAGATTCCCATCTTAAACTTTTCCGGGAATAAAAAAAATACCGCGTACCAAACTCCCCCTTAATCTTATGTTTCACCTGTCAATGATCCCACAGGTTTGATTGTTTAAGATTTATTAGATTATTTATATTCGAATTAGACTTTGATTTAGAATGGATATTAGACTTGTGTTGGTTCGTTTTGAATTAGAATGTTATGAAAACTGAGGTTTGGTTTCTTCTCAATGCTCGAATTATTTCCCTTCCCTCTTAACTGAATTGAATAATCATTTAATGTGAATTCTCACACTGGTATTGGTTGTTCCATTGTTGAATTCAAATGTGGAATTCGAATTTGTTAGTTGGCTTTTGAATGTTCTCGACTGTACACTACATTGGTGGATTCATTACATTCCTGAATATTGAGCATTGATTCATTACCTTAACTGAGAATTGATTCTCTTAATAACCTGAACTGTTTTCCTTTAACCTGAGATTATTTCATTCCCTGTGAACTGTCAGCTGAGTAGAGTTATGTAGGAAACTGTTTCCAGGATTCCTATTCACTGTCAATGTGTTACAGTTTTTCCTAGTTCACTGATTTCCAGGTTACATGGTATTATCCACTGATTTTGATTCAATATAACCTGAAATGTTTTCCAGTTTGTCACTCACTGTTTTCTAAATTCCTACTAACACACACTCTTGTCTCTCACTCACACACACACATGTTATATCACACCCTCATGTCTCACACACACACAAATGTATTTCCTGATTTCCATTTAACACTCACTGTTTTCCTCTATGTGGCACTCACACACACACTTGAACACATGCACATTTCATTTCCTATGTATATGTGTATGTGAGATTCACATTTTAAGGTATCCTATATATATGTGTGGTATACATATAGGTAGCCTATATGCTAATATATGTTACTATGTTATATTATATAAATATATCAATATGTGTGTTATTTTAGATATATATAATTTGACATGTGTATATGTGATATGGTTTGGTTTATAGGCATGATATAGCCTATGGCCTATGGGTGTGTCTGTTTGCCTAGTGAGTCTAGATTGAACTTGTATAGCCTCGTTAGACCTAGAATAGACTAGTTAGACTAGTATAGACTTGTTTGACTTAGGTTTGACTTGGTTGACCTAGTTTGACTTCTAGGGTTGACCAGAGTTGATCGAGAGTTGACTTTGGTCTAGATTGACCTAGATTCATGTAGAATACATTGACTTGCATCTTATTATCATGTTAGACTCATAGTGACTTGTATTGTTCTATAGGAGACAGACACCACTCCTCGGACAGTAGATATTCTTCAGATTCTCAGGATACAGGCGAGTACATTCTCTGATCATTTCATATCCTGCATTAGGAGTATATTTCCTACTTTAGATTACTTTACATGATGCTGACACATTGAAAACACGGATTAGTACTATATGGATCTTGTCGTACGATGTTATCCCCTTAGCGGATACATCGGGTATTCGTGTTCGTGTACTTTATCGTGAGCATCGTGTACTCCTTGTATTCGTGACATTCGTGTACAAATCATGTAAAATCGTATATATTCATGTATTCACATGATCTTCGTGTACGACTATACTTCGTGTATAATAACATAACTTGGCTAGATCCTTGTGTATTAATTGGGGCGGGGGAGTAGAAGTGGTTATGTATTCAATCCAGTAGATTACTCGTGTACAACCTCTGTAGATTACTCGTGTACAACATCGTGCCGTTTACATAACCGTCTTGTGCTCTGAATCACTAGTCACTGATAGTTCTCTATATACTGTATCTATTTATTTACAGTCTTCCTTTTTATCATGTTATTCTTTCAGTTTCTTGTATCTTACTCTCTAGCATAATTATATATCCTGACCTGCTATGATTTGTTGAGATGTACTGTGCTCGCTCCTGTCCTGACTGGACCTGTTGAAATATTACAGAGGACGAGGCTGAGGCATTCTGCCCTATATATTACGGTGCGACCCTAGATGAGTGCTTGACTTGGACCAGCAGCAGGATCCACTAGCAGTAGATGACACTCCCTTAGATTAGGATGTTTTTACTTTTGATAGATTACTGTATATAGATTCTGAGATATTTGGGATATGTACTTATTTAGACACTTAGACTTCTGGATTGTATCTCTGTGATTTCTTCTGTTCTGGATATTTATCTATCTATCTATCTTTATCCTGTTCAACCTTAGTTGTGATTGAGACTGTATCTGCTATGTCACCTCCATTCGGAGAGTATATATTGTACAGGTACCTTTATATTGTTAGATGTTGACCTAGGACAGCGTTCTACTGCCGACACTGCAGCGTAGGATGGACGTACCCATGTCTCATGCCCTTACTCTAGGGTACGGGTCGTGACATGTTTTTAGTGGTGGCCCATGCAGGTCTAGGTTTAAAATGTAGTGGTATTCGAACTAGAATATTGCTGCAGCCTGCAGTAGGAATAAGTATTTTTTTAAAAGGTACTCAATCACACTAGGAAAACTCCGTATCAGATTCTGTATATTTACTTTTGCTGCTTATTGCCTTCCTTAGAATTTTAAACTATCCTCCTTTGATATTTTGACTCATCTTCAGTAATTGTTTTTTGTTTGATCTGTCTCCAGGATGGTTGAGACGAGATCGCATCGCCCTGGACTGGGAGACGCTGGAGAGGGGTCTAGCACCTCTCGACCTCAGTAGCAGCCAGCTCCCGGTGCCACAGGGCCAGTGCAGCCCTCGGGAGTCGGTGTTTCTGCAGCTTTTGGAGGAGCACCTCCACCAGTCAGGAGGCCGAGCATGGTGATTCCTGAGATCCTTCCACCGCAGCAGCCTCCGCCTGCGGGGATGGTAGATGCTGCACATCTCTTCTCCTTCATGGAGAGGATTCTGGAGTCCCACCACCAGCAGCAGCAGAGGAAGACTGCCCTGCCAGGGGATAGACGAGGCGCACCAGCTGGTTCGTACTACTGTAGAGTTGGTTACTGCTCAGGGGACCCAGCAGCAGCTCTGTCGGAGGGAGAAGGACATACAGGACTTTCAGAAGATGCATCCCAGAGAGTTCTTCGGCACAGAGGGCATCCATTATGCAGACGACTGGATAGAGCATATCGAGAAGATATTCAGGCTGGCGGAGATACCAGCTCGACTCCAAATCGAGACGGCGGGTAGTCAGATGCAGGACTTAGCCCGTGCGTGGTATCAGACAGATCCCAGGGTGGGAGTTGAGGGCCAGACTTGGGCCCAGTTCAACGAGCTGTTTAAGGAGCAGTTCTTTCCTGATGTGGCCTTGGGAGGTATCGAGGCACAGTTCGAGGGTCTGGTTCAGGGGAACCAGACTGTAGCTGAGTATGCTGGGGAGTTTTATAGATTGGTCCGTTTCATAGATGACTTGACTGAGAAGACGAAGGCGAGGAAGTTTCGCCGAGGCTTGATTAGAGAGGTTCGGTCGCTGACTAAGAGCGATCGGAACGCTAATTTTGCAGATATATTTTCTGGGGCTATGGCGGCAGAAAATGACCTCGGGTTGAAGCAGAAGAGGGGTCGTGACTTCCAGGGTGGTAGCAGCAGTCAGAGGAAGGCCAAGAGGCCTCACTTCCAGCAGCAGCAGCCGCAGAGGCCAGTTCAGCAGTATCAGCAGCAGGGCGGGGCACCTCTTCAGTAGGTGCAACATCAACAACAGAGAGGACAGCAGGCACCTAGGCAACAGGCTATCAGTTGTACCTTCTGCAAGAAGCCTAGGCACAAGTAGGACGAGTGTAGGAAGAGACTCGGTAGATGCTTGATATGTGGATCAGCGGACCACCAGATGCGAGATTGTTCAGTGGCGTCGATGGGTCCGGTACCAGGAGAAGCTGGGGCAGCCAAGGCTCCAGCAGGTCAGCTGAAGGGGCCATTGTCGACCCAGCAGCAGAGGTTCCACCAGCACCAGCAGCATGCACGAGGTAGACAGCAGGGGCGAGCTTTCGCCATGGCGGCTGAGGATGCAGAGGCCGTAGGGGAGTTGATAGCAGGTTCGGTTCTTCTCGACTCCCTTCCAGCATTTGCACTCTTTGATTCAGGGGCTTCCCACAGCTTTGTGTCAGTATCGTATGCTATTAGACAGTCTGGTTTCTGAACCATTGCCTAGGACCTACAAGATCACGACCGGGGGGGCATCCTCGTGAGTGATGTTTGCAGAGGATGGAGCGTCATATTGGGAGGTCGAGAGTTGGGGGTGAGTTTTCTCGTCATGCCATTACCGAACTACGATATAGTATTAGGTATGGACTGGTGGAGCAGACATCACGCCCGTATCGATTGCCGAGGGGGTAGAGTTTTGGTTGGGGCGCCAGGAGAGCCAGAGTTTGAGTACACCCGGCGGCAGACAGAGCAGGATGACGGAGTCTTCTGTGGAGCATCAGTTGAGGAGCAGGTGGCTCCACATCCCTTGATCGCAGAGTTTATGGACGTATTTCCAGAGAAGTTGCCAGGGCTTCCACCGGACAGGGATGTAGAGTTCTCGATAGACTTGGTTCCCGGCACGGAACCGATTTTTCAGTATGTCTATCGAGTGAACAACAGTGAGTTGGTGGAGCTGAAGAAGCAGGTGGATGAGCTGCAAGACAAGGGCTTCATCCGATCGAGTTCTTCACCTTGGGGTGCACCGGTACTCTTCGTACCCAAGAAGGATGGATCGGTACGGATGTGTATCGACTACAGGGCACTTAACAACCTGACGATCAAGAACAGATACCCACTGCCGCGGATCGATGATCTCTTTGATCAGTTGAGCGGAGCTCGGGTGTTCTCCAAGATTGATTTAAGGTCAGGTTATCACCAGGTGAAGGTGAAGAGGGAGGATATTCCCAAGACCGCTTTCAGGATGCGGTACGGGCAGTTTGAGTTTTTGGTTATGCCGTTTGGGCTGACCAATACACCAGCAGTATTTATGAACCTAATAAACAAGGTGTTCCACCAGTACTTGGACAAGTTCGTAGTGGTATTCATTGATGATATCCTGGTGTATTCGAAGACAGAGGAAGAGCACGAGGAGCACTTGAGAGTGGTTCTGGAGATACTCAGGAGGGAGAGGTTGTATGGCAAGCTCTCGAAGTGCGAGTTCTTTTTAGACAGGGTTGACTTCTTGGGTCATGTGGTGACTGGAGATGGTATCTCAGTGGACCCGAAGAAGATCACAACAGTTGAGGCTTGGGCAGCGCCGACTTCAGTGGCAGAGATCTGGAGTTTTTTGGGACTGACAGGATATTATAGGAGATTTGTGCAGGATTTCTCCCGGGTTGCAGAGCTGTTGACTCGGTTGACCTGGAAGGACACTGAGTATGTTTGGACAGAAGAGTGTCAGGCATCTTTTGATGAGTTGAAGAAGCGGCTTACGACAGCTCCGATTCTGACATTGCCTTCAGGATCAGGTGGATTCACTATTTATAGTGATGCTTCAGGGAAGGGGCTAGGTTGTGTCTTGCAGCAGCATGGGAAGGTGATTGACTATGCTTCCAGGCAATTACGTTCCCATGAGAAGAACTACCCTACCCATGACCTGGAGTTGGCAGCGGTGATTTTTGCTCTGAAGTTGTGGAAGCACTATCTTTATTACGAGAGGGTGAAGATTTTCACAGATCACAAGAGCTTGAAGTATGTATTTACACAGAAAAAGCTCAACATGAGGCAGCGCAGATGGCTAGAGTTGATGAAGGACTTTGACATCTCACTTCAGTATCACCCGGGGAATGCCAACGTGGATGCCGATGCCTTGAGTAGGTATCCGACAGCCATATGTTTGACTATTGATCGGCACTTGCTTGCAGACTTGGAGAGCCTTGGGATTGAGGTGATTGTGCCCGGAGTGTAGATGCAGTTATGGGGCCTTCAGATACAGTCGGATTTGATGGAGAGGATCAAGGCGATGCAGTTCGAGGATGTGGCTCTGCGGTATATCCGAGAGCAGGTTCGTACAGGGTTGGTGGATGGCGAGTTTTCTCTTGCAGAGGATGGTGCCTTGAGGCACGGTTCCAGGTTATGTGTGCCTAGCGGGGAGCTCAGGGAGCAGATTATACAGGAGGCTCACAGATCACAGTACTCTATACATCCTGGTGCCAACAAGATGTATAGGGATCTGCAAGAGCATGTCTGGTGGTACGGGATGAAGCGGGAGGTAGCTCGCTTCGTAGCTAGATGCTTGGTCTGTCAGCAGGTCAAGGCAGAGAGACAGAGGCCCGGAGGATTATTGCAGCCGTTGCCCATTCCAGAGTGGAAGTGGGAACATATCACCATGGATTTCGTATCTGGGTTGCCGTGTACACCATGAGGGAAAGATGCGATTTGGGTCATCGTTGACAGGTTGACCAAATCGGTCCACTTCTTGCCATTCAAGGTGGGTACGTCTATAGAGAGGCTTGCAGAGTTGTACATACGGCAGATAGTCAGGATTCATGAAGTTCCCGTCAGCATTATCTCAGATCAGGATAGTCGCTTTACTTCCCATTTCTGGAGGAGTCTGCAGACTAGTTTGGGCACTCAGCTCAAGTTTAGTACTACATACCACCCCCAGACGGACGGACAGTCAGAGAGGACTATTCAGACGCTTGAGGACATACTGCAGACGTGCGTCCTAGATTTTGGAGGTTCCTGGGAGGATCATCTACATTTGGTGGAGTTTGCTTACAACAACAGTTATCAGGCCAGCATTGAGATGTCACCTTTTGTGGCTCTGTACGGGCGTAGGTGTCGCACACCCTTATCTTGGGATGATGTTGGAGAGCGAGCTTTACTGGGGCCAGAGATGGTTGTTGACGTAGCTGAGAAGGTGAAGCTCATCAGGGACAGACTTCGCATGGCGCAGGACAGACATCGGCACTGGGCCGATAGCCACCGGAGGCCGTTTGAGTTTGAGGTACAGATTTAGAGATATGATTAGGAGTAGGTTGTATTTTGTTTTGTTTGATTGATCGTGTTTAATTTTTAGTAACTTGAGACCTTGCTTGTGATTAGGTTGGAGACATGGTTTTTCTGCGGATATCTCCGACTCTTGGTACGATACATTTTGGTGGAGGTGGGAAGCTTAGCCCGCGCTTCATCGGCCCTTTCGTTATCAGCGGGAGAGTCGGTGACGTGGCATACAGGCTAGACTTGCCACCTGCACTAGTGGGAGTTCACAACGTATTACACGTATCACAGTTGAGACGGTACGTGGCGGACCCTAGCCATGTGCTTGATCATTCGGAGATTGAGGTTGGACCTACTCTCAGTTATCCAGAACAGCCTGTGGAGATTTTGGATCGCCGAGAGAAGGTGCTGAGAAACCAGGTGATACCCTTGGTTTGCGTCGCATGGAGGCATCATTCTCCAGAAGAGTCGACCTGGGAGCGGAAGGATGAGATGTGCGAGCGATACCCATATTTGTTTGCACCGTGAGGTATGATTATCTATCCTTCTCATCTGCTAGTTTTGTCCTTTTAATTTCGAGGACGAAATTATTTTAAGGGGGTAGATTTGTCACTACCACATTCTAGCTTGAGGGTATTTTGGTCATTTTTAAAATTTTGGAATTATTTGGAATTATTTAGTATTAATTATAATTATTAGAATTTTAAGTGATTTTTAGTATAATTGATTTGGTGCTATCATTGACTTTGACTCAGGGTGACTTAAGAGACTGTCCTAGAAGCTAACCTAGGTCATGACTACTTGGTTAGAGTGTGTAACCCTAGCTTGACCTAAGTTAGTGATATCCAACCAATTAGAATTTATTTGGAGAGAATATGAATTTATTTGAATAGAGAATGGCTTGTGATTTGACAAGTCATGATTTATGACTTAGGCCCATAGAGGCCCGTAGACCACTAGTGGAACCCTAACCTAGCCCAACACCCTCCCCATGGCCGGCCAACACTAGTCCCCCCATATATTTAATGCCTCCTCAAAGTTAGGGCTAGCCTCCTTTAGGAAGTTCTCAAGTTGGAAAGAGAGGTATGCTCCATCTTCAATAATTCCTAAAAAATCCTATTTAATTCCTTTTTCCCTCAAACCAATTGCAATAGGTCCTAATTTTTTTCTTCTACTTGCTGTTTGTGGTGAGGAATTTCAGGGGAGAAGCAATTTAGAAGAGTTTGGTAGCTTGAGGATCCACTCTCATTCGGGGCTTTTGACCCATTGCAAACCCATAGGTAATTTCTAATCCATACCATAAAATGATGTTATTATTGCATATTTAGGAAGCCCTAGGTCTACCCTAACTGTAGTATAGCTATCCCTAGGTTTCGTGTCCAATACGTGTCCGTATCGGACACGTATCAGTGGATACGTGTATGTGTTTGATGAAATATCCCAAAGGGCATTTCGATTTGATTTCTGGAATGTTTTTGAATAGGAAATTAGGGTTTAGGTTCATTTATTATTTTCCAGTGTTCTGAGGTCGTTTTGGTGCCGTGTCGTGTCGCAATGGACACGAGAACACGCGGGGTGCACCACGTGCGCGCGCAGTGTTGCTTCTCCTGCTGTTCGGGGTCATGACTGACACGGGGTTCCTCAAGTGACACGACCTCTCGTGTCGTGTCGGACACGGTATCGTGTGCGCACGGGAATGCACTGTGCGTGTGCAGTGTACTATTTTGATTCACTGTTTTAATTCAAGTTTAATGGTTTAGTTGTGATTTAAATTGATAAATTAGATCCTGTATATGTTGTTAATCTCTGATTAGTTGATATTACATGTTAGAATAGGTTTTGATGTGGGAATTGGAATCAAATTGGGTTAAATGTCATTCGGCTGATACTCATTACTGATACATGGGTTACTTCAAATTTCTGAACTTTAAATTCTATTCTGTTGATATTTTTCATTGTCAATTACTCCCACATGACTGGTATTTCATGTTTAGCTAAATGTTACATTCGAATGAGACTTATGATTTAAAATGCAATATGTAGACTTTGAGTTGGGTCGACTAATATTTACGGTACTCATTCAGTTTTCTTAAAAACTGTTGAACCCAATTTCAATCCCATTAAATCTATTTTAAATTGTTGATTCAGTTATCAATTAGTATTCCTACATGTTGTAATCTATATTAGTTTGTTTACATGTTAGTTTAGGTGTTGGATGGAATATTTGATTCGAAATTGTTAGTTGGTCTGTTATTGACTGAAACTTTATTTCAAAAATTCCTGAACATCTAAACCCCTTTAGGGGGCGTTTGGTATGCGGAATACTATATAACCGGGAATTCAGTATTCCCGGGAATCAAATTCCAAGGAATTAAATTTCCTGGAAAATTACATTCCCATGTTTGGTGACAATATAAATATTCCCGGGAAAAAAATAAAAAATAATAATAACGAAAAAAATGAACAAATATAAAAAAAAGGGTAAAAACGACAAAAAAAATCGGTAAAAACGAAAAAAATGGTAAAAGCGACAAAATAACAAAAAACGACAAAAAAATCGGTTAAAACGACAAAAATGACCAAAAAGCGACAAAAAATGTATAAACGACAAAAAATAACAAAAAAGGGTAAAAACGACAAAAATACCAAAACATGACAAAAATGACATAAAATCGGTAAAAACGACAAAAAAGCCAAAATGCGGTAAAAACGACAAAAAAACAAAAAAAATCGGTTAAATCGACAAAATTTTGGTTAAAAACGACAAAAATCGGTTAAAAACAACAAAAAATCGGTTAAAACGACAAAAAATAACAAAAAAGTGACAAAAACGAAAAATAATCGATAAAAACGACAAAAAAGGGCAAACAATCGGTTAAAACGACAAAAAATGACAAAAAAAATTGGTTAAAAATGACAAAAAAATCGGTTAAAAACAACAAAAAAATCGGTTAAAATGACAAAAAATAACCAAAAAAGCGACAAACGAAAAATAATCAATAAAAACGACAAAAAAGGACAAAAAATCGGTAAAAATGACAAAAAATTACAAAAATCGGTTAAAAATGACAAAAAAGGGTTAAAAACAAAAAAAAGTCGGTTAAAACGACAAAAATAACAAAAAAGCGACAAAAACGAAAAATAATCGATAAAAATGACAAAAAGGACAAAAATCGGTTAAAACGACAAAAAATACCAAAAAGCGACAAAAACAACAAAAAATCGGTAAAAGCGACAAAATGACAAAAAATGCCATAAAATCAGTAAAAATGACCAAAAAAACGACAAAAAAAGACTAAAAATCGGTAAAAACAACAAAAAAAAGCTACAAAAACGACAAAAAAAAATCGTTTAAAACGACAAAATTGACAAAAAAAAAGACAAAAATTGGTAAAAACGACAAAAAATCAAAAAGTGACAAAAAAAGACAAAAAATGGGTAAAAGCAACAAAAAAATCGCTTAAAACGACAAAAAATTGGTAAAAACGACAAAAAAGCGATAAAAATGACAAAGAATAATAAAAAAGTGACAAAAAGACAAAAAATGGGTAAAAACGACAAAAAATTGCTTAAAAACGACAAAAAAATGGTAAAAACGACCAAAAATTGACAAAAAGCGATAAAAATGACAAAAAAGCGATAAAAACGATAAAAAAGAAAAAATGTTCAAAACTAATCAAATTGATCAAAAAAGAAGAAAAAAATTTAGTCATTTATTTTTTCGGACAAAAAAAATACCCACCTATTCTCAAGGGATAGAATTCCCATGTTTTGTGGGTAAACTATTTACCCGGGTATTTATAATTCCCGGGATTAAATTTTTTATAAGCCAAACAAACGTGGTAATAGATTCCCATCTTAAACTTTCCCGGGAATAAAAAAAAATACCGCGTACCAAACGCCCCCTTAATCTTATGTATTCACCTGTCAATGATCCTACAGGTTTGATTGTTCAAGATTAATTAGATTATTTATATTCGAATTAGACTTTGATTTAGAATGGATATTAGACTTGTGTTGGTTCGTTTTGAGTTGGAATTTTATGAAAACTGAGGTTTGGTTTCTTCTCAATGCTCGAATTTATTTCCCTTCCCTCTTAACTGAATTGAAAGATCATTTAATATGAATTCTCACACTGGTATTGGTTGTTCCATTGTTGAATTCAAATGTGGAATTCGAATTTGTTAGTTGGCTTTTGAATGTTCTCGACTGTACACTACATTGGTGGATTCATTACATTCCTGAATATTGAGCATTGATTCATTACCTTAACTGAGAATTGATTCTCTTAATAACCTGAACTGTTTTCCTTTAACCTGAGATTATTTCATTCCCTGTGAACTGTCAGCTGAGTAGAGTTATGTAGGAAACTGTTTCCAGGATTCCTATTCACTGTCAATGTGTTACAGTTTTTCCTAGTTCACTGATTTCCAGGTTACATGGTATTAGCCACTGATTTTGGTTCAATATAACCTGAAATGTTTTCCAGTTTGTCACTCACTATTTTCTAAATTCCTGCTAACACACACTCTTGTCTCTCACTCACACACACACATGTTATATCACACCCTCATGTCTCACACATACACACAAATGTATTTCCTGATTTCCATTTAACACTCACTGTTTTCCTCTATGTGGCACTCACACACACACTTGAACACATGCACATTTCATTTCCTATGTATATGTGTATGTGAGATTCACATTTTAAGGTATCCTATATATATGTGTGGTATACATATAGGTAGCCTATATGCTAATATAAGTTACTATGTTATATTATATAAATATATCAATATGTGTGTTATTTTAGATATATATAATTTGACATGTGTATATGTGATATGGTTTGGTTTATAGGCATGATATAGCCTATGGCCTATGTGTGTGTCTGTTTGCCTAGTGAGTCTAGATTGGACTTGTATAGCCTCGTTAGACCAAGAATAGACTAGTTAGACTAGTATAGACTTGTTTGACTTAGGTTTGACTTGGTTGACCTAGTTTGACTTCTAGGGTTGACCAGAGTTGACCGAGAGTTGACTTTGGTCTAGATTGACCTAGATTCATGTAGAATATGTTGACTTGTATCTTATTCTCATGTTAGACTCATAGTGACTTGTATTGTTCTATAGGAGACAGACACCACTCCTCGGACAGTAGATATTTTTCAGATTCTCAGGATACAGGCGAGTACATTCTCTGATCATTTCATATCCTGCACTAGGAGTATATTTCCTGCTTTAGATTACTTTACATGATGCTGACACGTTGGAAACACGGATTAGCACTATATGGATCTTGTCGTACGATGTTATCCCCTTAGCAGATACATCGGGTATTCGTGTTCGTGTACTTTATCGTGAGCATCGTGTACTCCTTGTATTCGTGACATTCGTGTACAAATCGTGCAAAATCGTGTATATTCATGTATTCACATGATCTTCGTGTACGACTATACTTCGTGTACAATAACATAACTTGGCTAGATCCTTGTGTATTGATTGGGGCAGGGGAGTAGAAGTGGTTATGTATTCAATCCTGTAGATTACTCGTGTACAACCTCTGTAGATTACTCGTGTACAACATTGTACCGTTTACATAACCGTCTTGTGCTCTGAATCACTAGTCACTGATAGTTCTCTATATACTGTATCTATTTATTTACAATCTTCCTTTTTATCATGTTATTCTTTCAGTTTCTTGTATCTTACTCTCTAGCATGATTATATATCCTGACCTGCTATAATTTGTTGAGATGTACTGTGCTCGCTCCTGTCCTGACTGGACCTGTTAAAATATTACAGAGGATGAGGCTGAGGCGTTCTGCCCTACATATTACGGTGCGACCCTAGATGAGTGCTTGGACTTGGACCAGCAACAGGACCCACTAGCAGTGGATGACACTCCCTTAGATTAGGATGTCTTTATTTTTCATGGATTACTGTATATAGATTCTGAGATATTTGGGATATGTACTTATTTAGACACTTAGACTTCTGGATTGTATCTCTGTGATTTCTTCTGTTCTGGATATTTATTTATCTATCTATCTTTATCCGGTTCTACCTTAGTTGTGATTGAGACTGTATCTGCTATGTCACCTCCATTCGGAGAGTATATACTGCACAGGTACCTTTATATTGTTAGACGTTGACCTAGGACAGTGTTCTACCCGATACTGCGGCGTAGCCTGGACGTACCCACGTCTCGTGCCCTTACTCTAGGGTGCGGGTCGTGACAATGCTGCCAAGATCAAGGGATATAGAGTGTTCAACAAATGCTCATTAATTGTAGAAGAGTCTACTAATGTGACTTTTAATGAGGAAAATAATGCAGTAGCTATTCCCGACGATGATGTTGAGCCATCAACTTTTATGCCGATGAATACCACCCCTGAAACCAACTCTCTGGAAGGCTTGCCGAAGAAGTTCGCATTCAAGCCATCACACCAAAAAAACTTGGTAATAGGTGAGGTATCACACGGAGTAAGTAATCGATCATCGTTAAGAGATTCTATTGCTAGTACTGCTTTCATTTCGTAAATTGAGCCTAAAACTGTTTTAGAAGCTTTTAATGATGAGTTTTGGATTTTAACTATGCAAGAAGAACTCAACCAATTCGAGAGAAGCTAGGTCTGGGAACTTGTTCCTAAACCAGCTAACCACTCGATTATTGGTACTAAATGGGTTTTTTGTAACAAAGTAAATGAAGATGGTTCAGTCACGTGCAACAAAGCTCGTCTAGTAGCTCAAGGATACAACCAAGAGGAAGGTATCGACAACGATGAGACGTATGCTCCGGTTACAAGACTGGAATCCATTCGGATGCTTTATGCCTTTGCAAACTTTCAGAATTTTAAACTTTTCCAAATAGATGTCAAAAGTGCTTTTCTGAATGGTTTTATTAAGGAGGAAGTTTTTGTAAAACAACCCCCTGGTTTTGAAAATCACAAATTTTCCGACCATGTTTTCAAATTCAAGAAAGCGCTATATGGCCTCAAACAAGCCCCCAGAGCTTGGTATGAACGCCTAAGAAATTTCTTGCTAGATAAAGGTTTTTCAAAAGGGAAGATTGATACTACACTGTTTATTAAAAGTTTTCAAGACACTATTCTTTTAGTACAAATTTATGTTGATGATATCATATTCGGTTCTACTAATAAAAATCTATACCAAGATTTTGCTAAGTGTATGCAGAACGAATTTGAGATGAGCATGATGGGGGAGCTCACCTACTTCCTTGGATTGTAAGTCAAATAAACTTTGCAAGAAACTTTCATCAGCTAGTCAAAATACACAAAGGATATGCTGAAGAAGTTTGATCTTGACAACGTCAAACCAATCAGCGCCCCTATGGCTACTACGACCAAGCTGGAACCTGATAAAAGCGGCAAACCTGTTGACCAACGTAAGTATCGAGGTATGATTGATATTTTACTCTATCTAACTGCTAGTCGTTCTGATATCATGTTTAGTGTTTGTCTGTATGCTCGCTATCAAGCTAGCCCTAAGGAATCACACATGTCCGCCGTTAAGCGTATCATTCGATACCTTAAGGGTACGGTTACAGTGGGCTTGTGGTATCCCAAATCCATATCCTTTAACCTTATCGGTTATTCGGATGCTGATTTTACGGGATACAAAGTCGACTGTAAAAGTACAAGTGGCACGTGTCATTTATTAGGCAAGACTCTAGTCTCATGGTTTAGCAAGAAGTAGAATTCTGTTGCACTATCCACAATATAAGCTGAATATATCGCAGCTGGTCGTTGTTGTGCACAAAATTCTGTGGATGAAGCAAACCCTTGCAGACTACAACCTATCTTTTATGCAAATTCCTATATTCTGTGATAACACTAGTGCTATCAACCTTACTAAGAACTCTATATGTCATTCACGCACGAAACACATTAAAATTCGTCACCACTTTTTGCGTGATCATCAACAGAATGGCACTATAAACATAGAATTTATTGACACTGATCATCAGCTGGTAGATTTCTTTATAAAACCACTATCCGAAGAGCGATTCAACTTTCTTTGTCGTGAATTAGAAATTTTGGATGAAGCAGCTATTCATTAAATTAACCTGCATAAATATCGATTATGTCTCGATTTCTTATGATTATTTTGCTATGGGTACAAGCCGAAAGGGTCCTTCTGACAACAAGGCGTAAAAGCCTAAGAGAGACGGTGCACTAGTTTTCGGACTACCGCTAGCTGGGATCCGGCCCATGCAGCTACCCCATGGCAATTTTACCATACTGAATTGTGTCATAACTCCTTGTTTATTACATGGTTTACTTTTCTTTATAACTTGCTAAATTCATATTTTTGAACTTCATTTCGTTCACTCTATTCAGCTTTTATTTTGAATATTTTCTACTTGGGCGTCTACTTTTGAATTTTCTACAACTTCTGTCATTCTTTTAAACTAAGCATTGATTTCAAACTTATTTCAACCTGGCTTCAGTTCTGGTCCCAGAACACAGAACTCGGGCCGAACTCTGCCTAACACAGAGTTCGGGTCGAATTCGGTCTGGCCATTCCAGAACTTCCAGTCAGGTACAGCCGTTCATAATTTTTTATCCTAGGGTCCAGATTTCACCCGACCATTCGAACCCCCTTCTCAAAATCTGGTTCTCCCTATCTCTCTTCTCCATTGCCTCCTCCAAAACTTCTCCAAACCCTTCCCCTTCAAACCCTAACCCTAGCTTTCTCTTCCTTTTGAGAATTTCTTCTCCAAATTCAAAGAGAAGATTTCTTGCATCATTCTCTTCCATCCTCCACTATTTTCTTGAGGTATAATTTCTTCTTTTTCTCCATCTTAATTTTATATTTTCTTCATTGTTCATGGCACATAGGTTGTTTAATAGAGAAAAGAGGTCCAGAATTGAGGGTGCTTCCTCATCAAACCTTCCTCCTCCTCGTGATGATCAACCTATTCACCCTCTTTTCAATCCACTACGACCCATTGACCCCGACACGTTCGATGATCGAATTTTTGTATCATTGGAAGCCTCAAACGAATGGTTCAATGATTTTTGATCTCGTCCCGTGTGCACGGGCCATCCCATCAACTTCACTATCTTTTCTACTTATGACTCCTTATTTCATGATTTGTGTCTTAATGAACTAGTTTCTACTAATTCACTTATCAACTTGAATGTAATTCAAATATTTTATTGCAATATCACTTTTGATGATACACGTTTATATTTTTGTGTTGCTGGAATTGACATATCATTCGATCATTTTGAATTTGCGAAATATCTTGAGATTCCGGAGCCCAACTCTTGGGAGAAGCTTGTCGATGCACGCAAGTTTCAATTTCCCGATGGGTCTTCCCTTGAGAGCTTCAAGGACGATTTGTGTACCTCAAACACACGTCCACGCAAGCTACTTGCAAAATTTCTTAACCCCTATTTTTACGAGCTTCATCGTATTATCTTTTCCACGATCCTGCCCAAAGCGGGATCGACTGATGAAGTTTCATATTTTGAAATTTCTGCTATGTATCACCTTCATTTCCATATCCCGTTCAACCTTTCATGTACCATGATGGACTGGATGATCAATGCAAGGAAGCAACCACGATCTTTGGTCTATGCTCTCTATCTGCCTACAGTTTTTCGTGCCTTTTATGTCCCTCTCGATGAGTGCCAATTCCTTCCAGCCCCTGCCTTCCTATCTAAGGCAAGGCGGCTTCAGGCAGCTGTTGGATCTCCTGCTGAGTACGAGCACTCTGATGCTCAGGCTGATGCACCTGCTCTTGGGCAGCCTGCGCCCGCTCCTCCTGCTACTCTTGAGTATATTCAGACCATGTTTCTCCCGATCGTTTCATGTTAGAGGACGACCGCTGGACCCAGCTTGACTATCGTACCACCTTGCAGATGAGTGCCATCAGCAACTCACTACATGACATCCGATACACTATATCTCGGCATCCTTCTATGCCACTTCCTATGGAGCGGGATCCATCTCGCAAAGGATAACGTATCGATGACCCTTGGATTATGCGCTATTTGGATCCGGATGCGGCCTTTGTGGATCCTCGATGTTCGAATACTGATCCATCTGACGGTGTTGGACCATCTCGCGCTCTATGATGGATGTGGTCCCTTACCTGCTGCTGCTGTTGGGGATCTTATGTTTAGTTTTTTTCCTTCTGCATTATGGACTTCTATTTTATGTAGTGCTTTTATTGTATTAGTTCACTCTATATTATGTGACTCTTCAGACTCTCTATACAGTTTATCATTACTTTGGTGTGCTTGCCAGTTACTTTCATTTGCAAATTTCTGTTTGTTTGCTAAATGATAAAGGGAGAGAATTATTTGATATTCGATATTCATATCATATTATCTATGTTATCTATGTGTTTATAGAGATTGTGTTTATCAGGAAATAGGAAACATTGGCTTACAGAGAAGTAATGTTTACGGAGAGATTGTTGACACAAAATCACAGTCAATATGGGGAAGATTATACAAATATTATTTTGTCAATTATCAATATGGGAGAGATTGTTGACACAAATTTACAGTCAACCAAATATTGATAAAATTGATAATCTGATACTTGTCATAATTCAATATGACACATCAAGACAGAACTCAGTACAAGACGGACGTCGACTCTTTCTTACAGCGTACTCAGCTTTTGAGTCTGTATTTTTATATTTATTGAGTCTAGATGAATGTAAACTGAGTAGCACTGAGTGGTTTGGGCCTATACCTATTACCAAACCACAAACCAAAAGCTCCACCAAACCAAACTAGCCCACAAAGCCCATTTGAGCAATTCTGTCCTCTGGAGACAGAGTTCGGGCCGAACTCTGCCTCTACACAGAGTTCGGGCTGAACTCTGTCCCTTAAATTACAGGACCCTAATTTTTAGGGTTTGCTGTATGCTAGTTGTCCAACGGCCAAAAATTTGAATTCTTGACACAGAATTCTGGCCGAATTCTGCCTATTCCAACTAGTATAAATAGGCCTTGAATTATCTCATTTTCAATCATCCAATCTTCTCATCTCTTCTCTATAAAGCCTTATACAAGCCTTAACCTTCTCATCTACTAGCCACAAGTTTCCTAAGTCTCAAAGTGCTCAGTGCTATTCAGTTAGGAGTTTGTGCAAAAGTCAAGAAAGTCGCTTGAAAAATTTCAAGCATCGCCACAGCGATCTTTGTAAGAAGTTGACGTGCTCTTTTGAAGAAAAGGCACGGGGTGTAACTACTATTTCACAAATAGTGGATTTAATCCTGAGCTAGAGTTCTCAGGCCTGGATTAGTCCTCTACGAGAGAAACCATGTTAAAATCGGCTGTGTTTGCGTATGCTCTCTTGATCTTTATATTTTCGCATTTACTCTGATTATTTACTGTTGGTGAAAAGTGTTTAATTTTTATTTGGCTATTATTGTCATAAACTCTATTTACCTCCCTCTAGAGTTGCCTACCTATTGTTCATATACCACTACTAAAATATGGCAAATTAGCGACGTCAGGATACGTCGCTAATTAAGGAAAATACGTCGCTAAACGTAATTAGCGACGACTTTAGTGACGAAACATGAAGGTCACAGAAAAGCTAGTCACAGATGACAAATTTGTCGCCCTCCGTCGCTGTTTGCGCGTCACCCCAATGTCACTGGGTCGTCGCAAAATTAACGACGGAAGGCAATGAATTTGAACGTCGCCAAATTAGCGATGTAGTGCGACTACGTAGCGACGTTATTTCTTTTTATGTGATGACATGGCATGCCTGCCACGTCAGCAGTTTAGCGACGTACAACGACCAAATTAGCGACGTCAACTCTCTGCCATGTCAGCTACTGAACGACGGATTGTGACGGATAGCGACGTGACGACGCTAATTAGCGACGTCTGGATACGTCGCTATACGTCTCTATACGTCGCAGATATTATGAATTTTTAAAAAAAATATGTTTGGTATTTTTGTTATGCTGTCATCACAAATATACCAAACATATTTTTTAAAAATTTGGGCAGCACCTCCTTTGTATATCAGATCATCGCTTATAACCCAACGTAGGTATATTTGTCATCCCCGTCGCAGATTTCACAAACATACATGTCCAAGTAAATATCATACATGTACTCAATGAAAATACCGACAAAGTAAATATCACAAACATACATGTCCAACAAACATACATGTCCAACAGAGTCAAATAAGAATAAAAATCAATGTACCAATGATCAATGGGCCCATAGGGCCAATACATACAAAGATGATAAAAAAATCTACTGGATCACTGAGGACCCCTGCTACGCATCTGAGATAGCATGTACTCATACTGCTCCTGTGTGAGCTGCACCATAGGGGCAGTAGGAGGCAGTGCAACGTCTGGAGTCGGTGCCGTCGATGGACCGGAAGGATATATCTGCTCCAGCTCTCGCAGTCGCTCAGCATGCGCAGCAAGGGTACTCACCATCCTCTGAGTACTCTTCTCAATCGAAGTATGTACCTGAGTGAGTGAGGCAGACATGGTCCTCTGCGATCCCTCCAGCTCGATCTGTCTACGCTCTGTGCACCGCGTAGACTCGGTGAGCGTGTACAAGCTGGCAGCTGTAGCCTACTGCAGACTCATCAGCTCCTGTATACTGTACTCGACCGCATCAAATCGTCCGGTGATCATCGGATCGTCGGATCGTCGCTCTGCGGTATGGTGATCAGAAATCTGCTGCTGCAACTTGCGACGCAGCTCGTCGATCTGACGACCAATATCCTGAGCTTGTGATGACGCCTGCGAAGCTGGAGACTGCACACTGACAGAGGGGACCCGGGATGACTCTGAAGCCAAATAGGCGCCGTAGGATCCCGTACCGTAGTATGTACCCTTCTGAAGACCACCAACGGTGGTCATCCAGAGGTCGTCCGACGATGGAGCTGTAGGCGGCTGGAAGGAAGTACCAACTCCTCCCTCTACTTGCGTACTAGCAGCAACAGCCGCCTCCTCTTGTAGCCGAAGAAAATCGGCCTAGAATAATGTTTGCTAACGTCTAAGTGTTTGCTAAAGTCTATATTAATATCTATTTTCCTATTTTCTAAATTATAGTAAATTAATATAAAGAATATAACGTACATATGCCTACGTCGCCCTCTCTTCAATGAACTTCCCAGCCCTCCGATGGGTGACCAGGAAAACGGTCACCATGTTGGAATCCTCACCCTTTTTTACATGTTAAAATATATTATCTATTATTAGTATTAAACATTCTATCCAACTATATATAAAATGATGTTCGTCATAGAAAATGTACCAGACGACGAAAATGCTCTATCATAGGAATGGAGCCACCACACCACTTACTGGCGCTCGACCGCTCCTGGTACCTGGCCTCGTCGAATCTAGCCTTCATCGCAGTCTACTGCTCTGGCATGATCCAACCATGGATCGGCTTTTCGGAGCGATCATGAGACTTCTGGTCGTGGATCGCATCACGGATGAGCTTGCCTGCGAGGACAAAAAATTGGGCCTCGAACTTTGCCGCCTAGTGTGGTGGATAGAAATAGGTCCTCTACAAGAAGTAAAATAGAAAAGTTGTATAATATACACAAATAATTATTAAAATTTAAAAATAAACAAATTTTTTTACCTTGAAGTGGGCCAGCCAAAAGGCCTTCCTATCTGTGGGAGCATCTGAGTAGTTAATCCAAAGCCCACCATAGTTCTGCCTCAGAAATAACCCCAGCTGTCTCTGTACTGCAGGAGGCCGATATCTATACAATTATAAATTTCATGAATATATATGTACATATAATCATTTGAGAAATATATATTAACCAATTAACTTACTTCGTAGGTCCGTCCGTCCAAATCTCCATACGCGTCTCGTCCGGGGGAGCGCATGGAGGGTCGCTCTCACCTCCTGCCTGGGCAGGATTAGTCTGATCGCCGTCCTCCATATGCTCGACGTCGGCTCTCCCCGTGGAGCCGTCAGCAGGATGAATGCTGGACGCAGAAGGAATGCTGGACGCGGGATCAGGAATGCTGGACGACGAGGGAGGAGTCGCCAACCTGCTGGGACTGCCCTGTCCCTGTAATGGACCGAAAACAGAACGGTACACTGGCGTACTCGAAGATGAGGATGAGGGTACAGAATCTGCATCCCCCGCCCGAGGCAGACGTGACTGTCTAATATAATATCCTTCACGTCGTCCTCCTGGTCTGGTCATACCTGATAATAACATATGACAATAAAACAAATATAAATATTTATATGATAGACATCACAGAATTTTGAAAAACATCATAGTCACAGATAAAAGTGTTACTAAAGTGTCACAGATTTATATGATAAAAGTGTCACTAAAGTGTCAAATATGATGAGAAAACAAACGTACAGATTTAATCCTCTTCTGAAAATTCATCTAGTTCGTTTAGCTCATCTTCTTCTTCCTCCTCTACATCTTCACTTTCATCTGCATCTTCCTTTTCAGATAATTCTACTTCTTCTACACAATTAGATATGTAATGAGGAACTTTCGTCGTGTCCACTTCTATAATATTTTTTTACAAGAGGTAGTTCATCCTCTTGATAAGCTATATCGTCAACCTCAAAGGTATTTCTAGCTTTGGTCTTGCATATTGTCCACCAGTCCGACATTGTTGTTCCCCGTTTAGGATAAATTGTGAAGTACACGAGCTAAGCCTGACTTGATAGGACAAATAGTTCATAGGCTTGATATCGACGCCGATAGTTTATATCCACAAGACCGTGCTTGTCTACTTTCCAACCTTGACCTTCAATCGGATCGAACCAATCACACCTGAATAACACAATCTTAGCAGGCTCTATTCCATAACTATATGTCTGCTCCACAATCTCCCGTAGGACGCCATAGAATTCGTTGCCCGTATCAATATCTTTTTAGTTCGATGATCTGATACACAAACAACTATTTTTGGTGGAATCGAGATCCACAAAGTTTTTCCTGATCGGGCAAGTTATTAACTTGAACCTAAACCCATTAACACAGTAGCTTGGCCATATTTTTACAGCAAAAATTGGTCCCTTGGCTAGCGTTCTAATAGACTCATTCTCAAGTCTTGCGTATGGACGATCGACCTAAATAGCATGAAAAAAATAAATTAAGCTCATTCTCAAGTACATATACAAAAAGGTAATTACAAAGTTCTCAAGTCTTACATATGCACTCAACCATGATGGAAAATAATGCCTCATTTCTTGTTCTAGTTTTTCTTCTGTTATGTGTGGCCTACCCGACCTCACATCATCATTAAATATGCTGAAAACAACATCGTTCAATTAATGTAATAGTATAATAATCAATACTATTAAAATAATATAGACGTATTAATTACTTACCCCTCCAGTTTCTCTACTTCATCATCGTCGCAGTTGAGTAATACATACACCTGAGCAGCCCTTAGCTCATCATCGTTCAGATATCTCTTCTTCATTTTACCCGGTGGCTTTTCTGGAGCATTGAATACCTTCAGTATTGTATCATTACATTTATGATCTCCGTCTTCGTTTCTAGAAGCTCTCGTTCTATTAGTTGCAACATGAGGCTTGAAATACATCGAACAAAAGTTTGTAATATCTTCGAGAACATAGGCTTCACAAATAGAACCCTCGACCCGTGCCTTATTTTTCACCTTTCTTTTTAGGTGATTCAAATGTCGTTCGAACGGTTACATCCATCGATATTCGACGGGTCCACCAACACGTGCCTCATAGGATAGATAAATTGGCAAATGCTCCATAGAGCCGAAGAATCCAAGAGGAAACACCCTCTGTAGCTTGCACAGTGTTACCGCAATGTCCTTCTCTTGCTTTTCTAGACGATCAACGAGCAATTTCTTAGAACAAAGATCCCTGAAGAATATGCTAAGCTCCGTCAATGGATCCCAAACTGCCTGCGGTAAGAATTTCCGAAATGCAATCGGAATTAACCTCTCCATAAATACGTGACAATCGTGGCTCTTCATATTCGTCAATTTATTTTCCTTCGGATCGACATATCTTCTCAGATTTGACACATATTCGTCTAGAAATTTTAGGGCCTGGATTCACCGACAAAGTCTCACTTTATCCTCCTTGTCCAGTGAGAAAATTGACTTCGGCAGGAACTATTTTCCATTCTCCTCTATCAAATGCAACGCAGGGCGTTTGCATATTTCTTCTAAGTCCAACCTGGCCTTGGGATTGTCTTTTATTTTTTCTTTTACGTCTATCATAGTATTAATTATGTTATCAAATACATTCTTCTCAATATACATGACATCAAGATTTTGTCTGATCAGATTGGTACTCCAATATGGCAGATCCCAGAATATGCTCCTCTTTGTCCAGTTATGATCTCTACCAAATCCATCGCACTTGTACCCAGTTGTAGGATCTTCGATAGCACTTGGAAAATCTCTAACCTCCTTCCATATCGTGGCTCTGTACCACCTTGGCGGTGGATCACCCTTCTCTACAACGCCGACACAGAATGCATTCATGTTCCTTCTGAACGAATGATCTTTTGGCAGAAATTGCCGATGATAATAAAAAAAGCATGGTTTTCCTCCATGTTTCAAGTGGAAAGCCTTAGTACGGACTATACAATACGGACATGAGAGACGGCCATGAGTGCTCTATCCAGATAACATTACATAAGCCGGAAAGTCGTTGATGGTCCACATAAGGGTTGCCTTTATCTGAAAATTCTGCTTCCTGGAAACATCGTACATGTTAGCGCCTACTTTCCATAACTGATTCAACTCATCTATCAAAGGCTGTAAGTACACATCAATGTTACTATTGGGATTATTCGGACCTGAAATTATAACGGTTAGAAACATGTACTGAGTCTTCATGCACATCCAAGGCGGTAGGTTATACGGAGTGACAATCACAGGCCAGTACGAATACTGGAATCCCGAAAGACCAAAAGGAGTAAAACCGTCCGAAGATAGCCCCAACCTGACATTACGCGAATCTGACGTAAAATCAGGATACACTCGATCAAAGTGCTTCTACGCTTCTCTATCGGATGGGTGATCCAACACTCCTTCAATCTGTTCTCGTATGTGCCAACTCATATTTTCGGCCGTCTCTTTCACCATAAATAATCTTTACAACCGTGGCGTTAAAGGCAAGTAGTGCATTGAATCGGTCGATCTTCTTGCACCGGTAGACCTTCCTATACTAGTTGTCTTATAGAGATCAGCACCATAAAATCTGCACACATCTGCGTCTTTGTCGTCTTTGTAGTACAGCATGCACCCATTGCGACAAGAATTGATTTTCTCATATCCCATCCAGAGCGATCTCACCATCCTCTTAGACCGATAGAAGTCTTTAGGTAATTTAGCACCCGTCGGCAAGATCTCTATAATCAACTCCAACACTCGGTTGTAGCATTCTTGCGACATGTTAAAATTTGACTTAATGTTCAACAGTCTTGTAACCACCTCCAACGGTGAATGATCCTCATAACCAGGATACAATGGAGTCCTTGCATTCTCCAGCAACTCCATGAACTTTGCAGCATCGACATTCGGTGCCTCCTCAGCTACATCATGAACGAAACTAGGCCCCGCAGCGTCGAAAACCATGTTCTCGCACCCGTCGCCATATGCATGATTATCTGAAACAAAATTAGGTCCCGCATGCATATACGGCTCAACATAAGGTTCTGGCTCTGATGCTAAAGACACAAGTTCTCCGTGTGCGGTCCACTGATAGTAATTAGGCGTGAAATCCCTCGAGTACAAATGATATGTCACTTTCACTTCTGGATAATATTTCATGTTATGATATTTCACACACGGACACTTAATTTTGGTGCCGTCCATGTACTGAGGGAACGTCTTAGCAAACTGCAGGAAGTGCTCTACTCCCGCTATGTATTCATCTCGCACACCACATATATCATTAGGACGACGATTGTACATCCATGAACGATTCCGCAAGTAGTAATTCATATCTATTTGGAAATAATTCTGTAAAGATGGACACACATGTTCAGCGTAGTAACTAGTCAAACTAGGTGAAGTTGAGTTGACTAAGTCAATATCTTGGACAAACTAGTCAAACTGGGTGAAGTTGACTAAGTCTAGGCAAATGTCCTTCACTAGACATAGACATGGAACAAACATCGATATTTGCAGTATCCGAACTTTCTAGTGTATATTATAGTAGAGAGACATGGTAACCGTGTGTAGGGGTGCAACTCGGGCGGATTGGGTCAGGCTTGAGGTTAATCCGAGCCCAACCAGATGAATCATAAGCCTAATCCGAGTCCAAGCCCGGCCCGACCTCGGGTTTAACATATGAAGCCCAAGACCAAGCCCAGAGGATCGGGTTGAACTCGGTTTGGGTCGGATCCATCGGGTAATGTTGACCAACTGTTGACTTTTAGTCAACTGGTCAACTCTGGTTTGGTTTCGGGTCAATTCTAGTCACTTTTAGGCCAAGTTTGACTTTCGGTTGACTTTCGTTGACTTTTGGTCAAAACGGTCAACCGAGGTCAAAACTAGTCTAAGAGCACTAATCCTAACCATTACCAACCAAGACAATCAATTTCTAACCATATCCTAACACCTTAGACTCATACCTTAGCTTCTAGGCAATTACCTTAACTTACCCTATTACCTTACCCTTTCATAGCTAGGGTAAATCCTAATTATCTTGTGATACCATCTTGGTATCACAAGATACCTCAACCTGTCACGCTCACTCTAGCCCACATCTAACTCTAATACAAAACTTCTAATATAAAATCTTACTAACATATCTTCCACAATTTCCTCACTCTCTAACACAAACCACATCCTATTACCAAACCTTTCCTTAACATATTATCTAACCACTAATATACTCTTCTAACTAAACGTTTAACTCACTGACTCACTAACAACACACACACAAAACATGAAGGGGGTTAAGTGACTATTTTTGATGAAAAGGATAAATAGATGAATGAATGGTGAATAGGTGAATGGATGAATGAATGGTGAATGGGTGACTGGATGAATAAATGGTGAATGGGTGAATGAATGAATAAATAGAGAATGGGTGAATGAATAAATGAAAAGTGAATGGGTGAATGAACAAATGAATGGAATGCTATATGTGAAGGATGAATGGATGGATGAATGAATGGATATGGATGAATGGTGAATGGGTGAATGAATGAATGAATGGTGAATGGGTGAATGAATAAATGAATAGTGAATTGGTGAATGAATAAATGAATGGACTGCTATATGTTTAGTCATCATTTAAGTATTTGAGTTAATTAAATAATTAACTCTCTCACATCCTCATTTCTTTTATGTTTAGTCATCAAACAAATGGAAGGAGATAGGAACTAGGATAAAAGAAAAATGCATATGTAAAATATATATATGTACGTACTACATGTATATAAAGTTTTTTAATTTCCTCTCTTTTACTATCCAAACATACCCCTATATAAAGAGAGCACCAGCTTTTATGGAGGGTGAGTAGAAACTCTTTCTATTAGTCAGTCCATTCTTTCAACCCTCCAGTGGTTATTCCGAAAAGGAGCTGATACAAATAGAATTCCATAAGTTCTATTGACTATACAACTAGCGTTCACTGAGAACAAATTGACTAGGAGAATATCGAATCTTACTTTGAGCAACGATGGTTCTGACCAACCCAACATAATATTGGACTAATCTTTTTAGCAAGCTTTATAGAAGTTTTCACTACTTACAATTATTTAGCTTTTTTTCTGCTTCAACCTATACAGGGCAGGCCTTGGAGTAAGCCGGACAAGCCATCGGACTTGGACATGAACCCGAGCCCAACCCGATTGTTGATCGGGTTTAAATATTTTAACCCAAATTCGAGCCCGAACCCGAGTATCTTCAACCCTAACCCAACCCATTAACGGGTTTATCCGATTGGGTTCGACCCGTGTGTGTGTGTGTGTCCGTGTGTGTCTGTATGTGCGTGTGTGTCCGTGTGTGTGTGTGTGTCTCTCTGTGTGTGTGTCCGTGTGTGTGTGTGTCCGTGGGAGAGGAGGAGGAGGGAGAGGAGTTAGGTTAGGGTTTACCTGAGGAAGAGGAGGAGGAGCTCGGATTGGGGGAGGAGGAGCTCGACGGGGGGGGGGGGGGGGAGGGGGAAGGGGTTGCAGGGGGGGAGGGAGTAGCCGGGGGTCGAGGGGGAAAGAAAATTCTAAAATTATCGAGTGAGGAAAAAAAGGAAACAGTGTGCCCTAAGTAAAAAAAGTTAGCGACGTCAAGAGGCAACGTCGCTAAACGTCGCAAACATTTTAATATATAGCGACATATTTTAATAATATGTTGCGGAACGTCGCTATTCAGCGACGTAATTTATCTCCTGCCGCTGAACATCGCTATTCAGCGACGTTTTGCGATGTCTATAGAAAGGAGTCGCTATATTCGATATTTAGCGACGTTATTTTATTCCGTCGCTAAATTATGTCGCTAATAGAGCATATTTTAGTAGTGTACTAGTAGTATATCGTAGTTTCCTAGAGTGTATAGAGTAAGCTTCCCTACTTCCTTTCTTCTTATTCGGGTCATTGAGCCGACTATTCCGCATTATAGGATATCTACCTCAACCTCACCCTAGAGATGTGTGGAAATATTAATATTAACTGTAATGACCCGCTCCGCCCTAGCGGAACGGCGATTCAAACGGCAAGTGTAACGACTCAAACGAGCTGTCGACTCGAAGAGTTACGTCGACCCGATGAAGTATCGATGCGAATCGATGCAAGACTTGCAATGGCCCGTCAAAGATGAATCCAGACTTAGACTATCAAAGGCGCTCGGAGTATCGCTCGGCCGATGCGAACATCACTAAGGTGGGTGGCTCCGATGAACCCGTCTTTGCTTAGCCTAGACACATAATAATACGGACACTATCATTAAAATCGCTAGGCGATAACACCGCGCATGCTAATAAATGACCCAACGCACCTAGCTAAGGGATTAATCCTATCTTGTATGCTTGTATAGAATATGGAAAGGAACATGAAAAATACGAGAACTCTCGCACCGCGCTCCACGCTCGTGCTAAGGCACAAGCTTACGTTCAAGTCCCTTATGCGTTCAACAATGAAACAATGAATGGTTTACAACAATAAAACGGGAAGACTATCGATAGGCGTTCCGAGTAGAGTATAGCAACATTGAAAGGCCACGGGACCAGTGGGTCGCCAAGGCGACTCCCGCACAGGGAGTTGCAAAATGTATAGATAAGTGAATGAATGAATCGATGAATGAATGAATGAATATGTGAATGAAATGAATTAATGAACAAACGGACAAGTGAAAGAAAGAAAAGAAAGAATGAAGAAAAGATAAGAAAGAAAGGAATGGTTAGCGACAGGTATGACGGGCACGTGCAACGGGGCTCGCTACCCGCGCTGCACGGACGCCAACCTGGTCGATAACGCATTATGGCTAAGGGTTAGCCTACGGCTCAGAGACAACCGTTAAGTTAAATGACAAATAATACGAAATGGTCGTGGACAATCCCCTCGTATACGGGAGGTGGGAGATATAAGAGATTTCCAGCGACACGGTCAAAGGGAGGACGTGACCGGTCCGGACGGAAATCAAAATAGCTTACGGGCTGCCTGGGTGTGGACTTGGCCATCCAGGGAACGTAAGTGCAGCAGTATTTTCAAGAGACTAACGGGGTGTGTGCCAGCCCGCACCCTACGTTAGTTGAGAAATACAATGGCTTGGATGTCCAAAATGGCTTATGATGCCAGCGACCGGTGCATATAGATTTAAGTGGGCTTTGCTGGTGGCAATCCACGTGCAAGTCCTTGCATTGAAATCAAAGTGGTATAAGTTAATCTGAACAAAACGTCCTCTGAACAGACATCGAATGTAAAGCGCAAATGATCAAAAGTACTTCGTGCAAGGAGTTAAAGAACGTGCCTACGACGTGCTAGGACCCGAGGCAGGGACACGCTCTTGATAATAAAAGTTTACATGAGACACGTTAAGTTATTCCTTATAAATTGTTGACTGACTTGGTTTACTTTGGACAGGGAATGCCGGACGGTAGGTATGGGTAAGTCGTGCATGTATTTCCATGCGACACTTGTATTTGGCAACACGAGATATGCTATGAGATATGCCATGAAAATGATCCTAAGGCAAGATTAGAAAGACAATGAATGATAGAGATGCACAAAAGTAAATGGAACGTGTTTGGTAATGATAGCATTGTGGACGAGCTAGCCTCCCCACCAGTGCATAACATTGTACTGATAACCCCACAGTCTGCTTGCAGGATGCAGGAGACGCCGGCGGGTGCGGAGCTTCCATCGAACGTGCTAAGGCGCGGAGCTATCTCTGGAGCCTTGGAGCGTTGCAAGGAGCTGAAGCACCATATACAGGACATAATGTATCGAAACATCGCCATGAATCATTCCATGTTATAAGCCACTTGGCACGCCTTTTATGTTTCAGAGAGAAAGCTTGAGCGAATTGTAATATCAGCCTAGCGCCGCTTGTAAACTTCTTAAAAATCAATAAAGAGTTTGAATTCACTTCAATTTTGTGTTCGTTTACTTTCTGCTACAAATGGGGACACTCTGTGCGACTCTGTGGCCTAGCTCAAATCGGCCGTTTCTGGACTTGGCCTTGCACGGGCGCAACCTAGGCCCTTGCGGCATCACGCCTTAGCGAGGACGATCGCTCCTGCGGGAGCGGGGCGTGACATAGTGGTATCAGAGCACGACTTTACGTCCTTGGACTTCATTTCGATTCTCTCAGTTTTGAAAGCTCGGTTGGAAATAAAAGAAGTGTACGCTCTCTCTCGTTGTGCCTTGGGATGTTCCATACAATAAGTCTAAATATTTTCAAAAGCTCGTACAAGAACTCGGTTGAACGGGATCGATAGGCGAAGGCCTTTGTGCCAAACCACGACAGACTTGAGTCGAAGGAAAACTAAAATGCTAGAAGTTAGCAAACGCAAGGCGTGCTTGAATAACCTTACGCTAACAATGTCGAACGATGTTAAACTTGACTCGATAAAGAACATATGCTAAGTTAACATGTCGCGTGTGTGCCTGACTAGTCTTGCATCGACCTAACAAGTGAGCGTGCAAACTTGAATATAGTCCGCACGGGACGGTTATGCGGCACAACTTAGTCCGCGTGTCGCGCACCTCGACTTCTGGTACAATCGTGTTGCGAGCGATATCAAGTACCGCTCGGTCGGGAACGGAGATACACTTAGTGTGTATATCGATAGGAATGCTATCAAACTAACGCTTAGGCGTACACGGAAGATTTATTAGATTTTGAGGATAAGTGAGAACGACTTAGTACGTCGAGGCGACGTGATGCGATTATGCTAGAGATTCATCGAACGAATCTGAAGGATGTCTTAGCGCGTGATGCGAATGTGATTGTGGATTAAATAGGATGGCTTGAACCCGAGTGGTGTATGTGATAAGTTCAGAGAAGAATAAGAATGAGTGTCGACGACTAGTCGAGTGGCTCGAACCCTGAGTGGTGTATGGACGTCATAGAAATTGTTCGAGCGAGACTAAAGGATTTACAGATCGTACGAGTATGTCGGCAAGCGATGCGAACGCGCAAAGCCTTAGAACGCATCACGCTTAGTTGGTCGTGAACTTCAAATGTCCCAAACGAACATCTCATTCAAACAACTTGAGAATAGGCAACGCGTGTTAGAAAATGATTCAGAACGATAAATAAAAATGAATGGTCGTGATCGAGGAAACTTAGAGGATCGCGCGTACGATATCGGATTGATGCAAATGAAATGTGACTTGAGTTTTGAACAACAATCTTGAAACGAGCTTGAGGAAGAGCGACTGATCTGGATCTTGAATATCGAGGAATGGTGGAATATCCAACTCGGACGACAGCATCAACGCACGACTCGAAATTGGTTGCAAAGGAAGATCGTCAGGTTACGCATATCGTCGATGGTATTGAGGCGTATCAAAGATCGATATGCGATAACTCGGGGGTACTCTGACTCGGCAAATAACGATCGTGCAAGTGTCATTGTTCCGATGGATGCTATACTCGGGATATTGAAACGTGTCGAGGAAAAGATAAACTGGGCTCGAGGATTTCTCTAGTTGAACGAATGACGATCGAACTATCGAACTTGGCTTGGATAAAAAATGGAATGTTTGGATTTGCTTCGTCGATAACCACAACGTTGACGTTCTTATCTTATGCGAGCGCAACTCCAGCCTCGCACATGCGTCGCACCGATTAGGGCGATCACTCCGCGTGAGCGCTGGTATGGTGATTCATACAGCGGGGTTGATTGAACTAGCATGGCGTGGCAATTTGTGTGTTTCGACTTGTGGTTTGATGCGAAGGTGCTTGAGAATGATTCGGTATGCTTGATGATTAAGTTTGAGGATTGAGTAGGTCCAATCCGCGTATCGAGAATGAATTAGTCTAGACGCAAGCAAGAGTTCCGCCCCGATGAGAATAATTATTCTGCGGGAGCGTTGCATGGTGATTCATGAACCACTGTGGATAATCAGACTCGCGTGAGATTGGGGCGCAATATATTGTCAAAACTAGACGACCTCATGATCGAATACATGAATTGGTTAGAAAAGGTGAATTGAATGGAATCGAATATGTGTAACGATATTTTGTTGCGAATAGGTGATCGTGCTCGATGTTTAGAAATCTGAGTGACGCGAGCTTGGGTAGAAAATCCCGTACTACCGACTTTGGTTTGACCCTAGGATTGGGGTCAGTGTTGGCATTATTGTTGGGGAACTATGATTCCAATCCTGACATTGACTTAGCCTCGAAAAGATGGCCTAGTGGTTAGGCGAGACTTCCTGTTTCATGAGTTGTCAATCGAAAGGATTAATCTTGAGGATTGGCATTCATGGATAATGTGAATCATGAATATAGGAATACCCCTCACGAGATTCGGCTGATATGCATATATTTCAGGGACGTTTGAGTATGTGCACGATGCGACTCGAGTGAGAATGACAAATTTCTAGATCATACGGCTTGGCTGAATGCGTGCATTTTGGGGACGCTTGGAATACGTGCACGATCCAGCCAAGTGATACATTGAGTTCAAGCAAGACTTGAGGAATTGAAGAGTGTCGAAGATCTTGAAATTACGTTAAGTAAACGATCGATACTAGTACGAGCGTGGCTCGGAATCAAAAAAATGTGTGAGCGAAGTGTGCGTGAACGACAACGAGATTGGCCCTAAACAAGTGAATGATATGGAATCGATATCGTACAAGGGAAAGTTGGTATAACGAATTGGACCATTGATAGGAAGATATACTCGAGGATAGTGCAATACTTAGTCTTGAATCGGATGGAAATTGCTTAGACTTGGTCGACCCTGCTAAGAAGAAATCATACTGATTTCGTAGACAAGAACGCTTGAGAAGCGAATCGGGTCATCTCGATGACCGAGATAAACGAAAGTGAGTTTGCTCAGCCTACGACACTCGTATTTGATGAATTACAACGTGCCTCGTGCGAATATTTCAGTCCCAGGACACGGAGAAATAGCAACCAAGACGAAGAAACACTTGAATTGAATAAGTGCCAACAATTCTAAAATGAATGAAAAGTTATTCAATAAAATCGACCAAACGTATGCGACACGGAACTTAGAAAAGTATCGAGCATGGTTCGATGCCATCGAATGATAGAGCCATTCGATAGAATTATCTAAGAAACACGATGACACGAGTTAAGGAATGGTAGGATGACCTGCACTCAGGAAGTCTCGAGGACGAGACTTGTTTTGAGTGGTGTATTATATAATAACCCGCTCCGCCCTAGCGGAACGCCGATTCAAACGGCAAGTGTAACGACTCAAACGAGCCGTCGACTCGAAGAGTTGCGTCGACCCGATGAAGTATCGATGCGAATCGATGCAAGACTTGCAATGGCCCATCAAAGATGAATCCAGACTTAGACTATCAAAGGCGCTCATAGTATCGTTCGGCCGATGCAAACATCGCTAAGGTGGGTGGCTCCGATGAACCCGTCTTTGCTTAGCCTAGACACATAATAATACGGACACTATCATTGAAATCGCTAGGCGATAACATCGCGCATGCTAATAAATGACCCAACACACCTAGCTAAGGGATTAATCCCATCTTGTATGCTTGTATAGAATATGAAAAGGAATATGGAAAATACGAGAACTCTCGCACCGTGCTCCACGCTCGTGCTAAGGCACAAGCTTACGTTCAAGTCCCTTATGCGTTCAACAATGAAACAATGAATGGTTTACAACAATAAAACGGAAAGACTATCGATAGTCGTTCCGAGTAGAGTATAGCAACATTGAAAGGCCACGGGACCAATGGGTCGCCAAGGCGACTCTCGTACAGGGAGTTGCAAAATGTATAGATAAGTGAATGAATGAATCGATGAATGAATGAATGAATATGTGAATGAAATGAATTAATGAACAAACGGACAAGTGAAAGAAAGAAAAGAAAGAATGAAGAAAAGATAAGAAAGAAAGGAATGGTTAGCGACAGGTGTGACGGGCACGTACAACGGGGCTCGCTACCCGCGCTGCACGGACGCCAACCTGGTCGATAACGCATTATGGCTAAGGGTTAGCCTACGGCTCGGAGATAGCCGTTAAGTTAAATGACAAATAATACGAAATGGTCATGGACAATCCCCTCGTATACGGGAGGTGGGAGATATAAGGGATTTCCAGCGGCACGGTCAAAGGGAGGACGTGGCCGGTCCGAACGGAAATCAAAATGGCTTACGGGCTGCCTGGGTGTGGACTTGGCCATCCAGGGGACGTAAGTGCAGCAGTATTTTCAAGAGACTAACCGGGTGTGTGCCAGCCCGCACCCTACGTTAGTTGAGAAATACAATAGCTTGGATGTCCAAAATGGCTTGTGATGCTAGCGACCGGTGCATATAGATTTAAGTAGGCTTTGCTGGTAGCAATCCACGTGCAAGTCCTTGCATTGAAATCAAAGTGGTATAAGTTAATCTGAACAAAACGTCCTCTGAACAGACATCGAATGTAAAGCACAAATGATCAAAAGTACTTCATGCAAGGAGTTAAAGAACGTGCCTACGACGTACTAGGACCCGAGATAGGGATACGCTCTTGATAATGAAAGTTTACATGAGACACGTTAAGTTATTCCTTATAAATTGTTGACTAACTTGGTTTACTTTGGACAGGGAAGGCCGGATGGTAGGTATGGGTAAGTCGTGCATGTATTTCCATGCGACACTTGTATTTAGCAACACGAGATATGCTATGAGATATGCCATGAAAATGATCCTAAGGCAAGATTAGAAAGACAATGAATGATAGAAATGCACAAAAGTAAATGGAATGTGTTTGGTAATGATAGCATTGTGGGCGAGCTAGCCTCCCCACCATTGCATAACAATGTACTGATAACCCCACAGTCTGCTTGCAGGATGCAGGAGACGCCGGCGGGTGCGGAGCTTCCATCGAACGTGCTAAGGCGTGGAGCTATCTCTGGAGCCTTGGAGCGTTGCAAGGAGCTGAAGCACCATATACAGGACATAATGTATCGAAACATCGCCATGAATCATTCCATGTTGTAAGCCACTTGGCACGCCTTTTATGTTTCAGAGAGAGAGCTTGAGCGAATTGTAATATCGACCTAGCGCCGCTTGTAAACTTCTTGAAAATCAATAAAGAGTTTGAATTCACTTCAATTTTGTGTTCGTTTACTTTCTGCTGCAAATGGGGACACTCTGTACGACTCTGTGGCCTAGCTCAAATCGGTCGTTTCTGGACTTGGCCTTGCACGGGCGCAACCTAGGCCCGTGCGGCATCACGCCTTAGCGAGGACGATCGCTCCTATGGGAGCGGGGCATGACATTAACCAAGGTTCATAGTATCGGTTTCAGTATCAGTATCATTATCGGTATTATTTACGATTGATATCATGAATCTCATAGCTTCTGCTAGCAGAGCACAATGTAGAGCCAAACGTGAAGCAGAGCTTCATATTCAAAATATTAGAAGTAAAAAGTATTCGATTGGTGGTGGGACGAGAAAGGATTCTGACTCATTGACAGAGTTGAGCATATTCAGGAATTATTACCGTCGGTCGTTTGGGATCCGTTGACAGAGTTGAGCATATTTTTCAGAGATCTTTGTTCTACTAAGTTGCATGTCGATCGTCTAGAAAAACAGAAGAAGGACATTGCAGTAACGCTGTACAAGCTTGAGAGGGTGTTCCCTCCTTGGTTCTTCAACTCCATGGAATATTTGTCGATTCATCCCACGAGGCACGTGTTGGTGGGCCCGTCGGTTATCGGTGGATATACCCGTTTGAGCGGCATTTGGACCACCTAAAGAGAAAGGTAAAAAACAAGGCTCAGGTCGAGGGTTCTATTTGTGAAGCCTATGTTCTCAAGGAGATTACAAACTTCTGCTCCATGTATTTCAAGCCATATATTGCTACTAATAGAACAAGAGCTCCCAGAAACGACGATGGATATCTTGAATGTAATGATGCAATACTGAAAGTCTTTAATGCTTTCGGAAAGCCTTCCGGGAAAATAAAGAAAAGATATCTGAATGACGAGGAACTAAGGGCTACTCAGTTATATATATTGCTCAACTACGACGAGGATGAAGTGGAGAAGCTCGAGGGGGTAAGTAACTAATACGTCCAACATTTATGTCATCTATGCATGTAATAGTATCCAATATTATTATTACACTAATTGGTATATGTGTTGTTATTTTCAGCACATTTAATGATGAGGTGAGGTCGAGTAGATAGTACATAACGGATGAAGAACTGGAACAGGAAATGAGACGTCATTTTCCTTCATGTGAGTGCATATGTAAGATGATGCAATAATTACTTCTCGTATATGCACTTTGCACAGTAATTAACGAAATGCTGAATTTAATTTCTTAACTTGTGGTATTTAGGTCGATTGTTCGGACGCAATACTAGAGAATGAGTCTATTAGAACTCTAGCCAAGGGGCCCATTTATTTCATCAAAATATGGCCAAGCTATTGTGTGAATGGGTTTAGGTTCAAGTCAACAAATGCTCTAATCAGAGAGAAATTTCCGGATCTTGATTCGACCAAAAAATAGTTGTTCGTGTATTCGATCTACAAACTATAAAGATGTCGATCCGGACAATGATTTCTATGGTGTCTTACGGAAGATTGTGAAGTTGACATATAACTATGGCATGGAGCCGGTTAGGATCGTGTTGTTCAGGGGTGATTGGTTCGATCCGATCCAAGATCAAGGTTGGAAAATTAACAAGCATGGTCTTGTAGATATTAACTACCGGCATCGATATCAAGGATACGAACAATTTGTCCTAGCAAGTCAGGCTCAACTAGTTTACTTTACTACTTATCCTAGATGGGGAACAGCTAGGTTGGACTGATGGACAGTATGCAAGACTAAAGCCAGAAATACCTACGATGTTGATGAAATAGCTTATCAGGAGTACGAGCTACCTCTTGTAACAAATACAGTTGACGTGGACACAACAAAAGTTCCATATTACACATCTAATCGTGTAAAAGAGGTAGAATTATCCGAAGAGGAAAACGAAGTAGATAAAAGCGAAGATGAGGAGGAAGATGAAGATGAGGACGCGGAGGACGAAGAAGAAGAATTTTTAGAAGATGAATTTTTATAAGATGATTGAAAATAAAATAAAATATAAAATATGTTTAACCACTAATTAATCTACATGATACAATGAATCTTCCACATTACACATGTAATACTGTCATTTTGTTTAATCCCTAATTAATCTCTATATTTCCATCATTCTATCCAGATGGCAGCTATGACCCGAGTACGTCGCTTGAAAGAGGCACAGATGGCTGCTGAGGAGGTAGTGGTACCTCCTGCTGCTGAGGAGATAGTGCTTTCTCCTACTGCTGAGGAGGTAGTGGTACCTAAAGCAGAGATGAAGGTCAAGGAAGAACTTCCTCCTACTATTAAGGAGGAAGTGATTCCTAAAGTCGAGATAACTTTAAAGGAGGAGGTGGCACCTGAAGGCAGTTGCACCGAAAGTTCCAGTCATCTAACTCCTATGGATATTGATCTTGCTGGATTGGATCCTACTTATGTGCAGTGGCTGAGGAGGGAGATCTCTCTGTACTTGCATAGAGGGTAGAGCAGTATGATATGACTTTTGACCAGATTTGTTTCTGGTAGACTTATTTCTGTGTTAGACTTGGATATTTTTACAACTCTTGATGTTTCTTATTTTTTAGACATGGTTATTATCTAGACTTGGATGTTTAAGGATGCTATTATCTAGACTTGGTTATTATCTAAAAATTCAACGGAGAGTTGCTTCGGGTCTATCTTTATAAACTGTGATATGTTAAATTCATATTTATTATCTAGAAATTCAACGGAGAGTTGCTTCGGATCTATCTTTATAAACTATGATATATTAAATGCATGGTTATTATCTTGTAGATATCTATTACTATAAGGTATGGCAGAACGCAGAGGATCGTACCCCCGTGGTGGTAGAGGAGTATCCCGCGGAGGTAGAGGTTCCACCGGTGGACGGAGTGGTACTCCGTTAGTGGATAACGGTGCCGGTCCCTCGTCTCGTAGTACTCTAGTATACCAGCCACTCGGATCTCCGTCTGCGTCGACGGTACGTGGCAGCACTCCTGGGACGGATAGTTCTAGGCCTGATCCTAGCCCATCCAGCAGCATTCCTCCTGCTGACGGCACTATGGAGAAGAAGGAGCGGGTGGAGGAGGTCCCACCTACGCCGTCTACATATGATCCGAGCGATCCCCCATGCGCCCCTCCGGATGAGAAGAGGGTGGAGATTTGGTCCGACGGACCTACAAAGTAAGTTAATTAGTTAACATTTATTTATACTTATATCTATATATTAATAAATTTAATTATCGTTGTGTAGATATCGTCCCCCGTCAGTTCAGAGGGCATTGGGGCTATTTACGAGGTCCAACTACGACGGGCCTTGGATCAACTACTCGGATGCCTCAGACGAGAGAAAGGCATTCTGGTTTGCCCACTTCAAGGTAACTAAAGTATATTACTTAAATCATATTTTATGCATATTGTATAGCTAACTAATTTAATTCTTGTTGAAAACATATTTTTATCTACCACACCGAGTTGAGACAATTGAGAAGCAATTTCCTGCCGTTGCCGCCAAGTTGATCTGGGATACGATCGACGACCAGAAGGCTCGAGATCGTTCCGGAAAAGGGATCCAATGTTGGATCATGCCCGAGCAGTGGACTGCCATGAAGGCTAGATTCGACGCTCCTAGGTACAAAGAACGGTCGGAGAAGGTAAAGGTGGCTAGGACGAGACAGAGAAGTGGTGTGGTGGCTTGATTCCCATGACAGAACATTTTCGTCGCCTGGTACGTATTTTACTGTAATATATTATTTTAATGAAAGTAGTAATAAAATATTTAATTTCAATGACAAACATTTTATTATAGCAGGTAAAGAAGGGTGCGAAACCCAAGATGATGACGGTCTTCCTGGCTACCCATTAGAAGGACGGAAAGCTCATCGATGATTGGGCCACGTAGAGCTATGTTAGTATTACTTTACGTGTCGCTAACTTTATTATAACTTAAAAAATATACAAATATATCAATAGACGTGGAACAACTAGGTTGGTAGTAAATATTATGCTTATCGAGATGCGTACTTTTCTAGGATGAGTATCTTAGGCTAGAGTGTAAGCTTACTAGTGCATCTGCGGAGGGAGGGGCTGGTAATTCCTCGTAGCTCCCTCCGACTCGGATGATGGACGAGCTCTGGATGACCGCCGTTGGTGGTCTTCAGAGGGGTACGTACTATGGTGCGGGATCCTACGGTGCCTTTATGGTGACGCAGTCATCCAGAGCCGTCTCTGTTTACCATTAAAACTCTTTGGGATTGGTGTTTTTAATTACAAACAGAATAGAGTATAATGTTGGACTTAGATGTAGTCCTAGGAGTACACTTTTATTTTTATCTGGGTACCGTGTCGATGGAGCGAGTGGTAATACGTTGACTCCGTTGACGATTTGACGACGATCTCGAACTCCCTGAAGGCCTGGGTTTCTCTGGATGCCGGAGTGTTGCGAGGAGAAGTGGACGTTAAGTGTCTCTTCTGGCCTCCTTATGTGGATATAATAGTCTGTCTGTATATATCTCTTTCTCTGTCAGTGTGTGTCCGTCAAAGGAATGGTCCTTCTATTTATAGGCAGCAGGCTGGCTGCTGACGCACGCATATGTCGGATGCGCCTGGACGTGGGACGCCACGTGGCTGATGCTGGCGGGGGTGTATGGACGATGCGCTCCGAGTTGTAGTAGAATCTGCTCGAACTGCTTCGTTGGACTGCGGAGGAGCTGACACGTGGCAGTTGCTGAGATTCGGTTGTTGTTGAGATCTTGGGTGGTTATCACCAATTCTTTGAATAGAACTGAGTCAAAGGACGCATGGCGTATGCCTGTGGCTCAAAGATCTCGGTTTTGGAGGAGAGTGATCTGTCGGGGTGCGCCTAGGATCGGGCGCATGGAGGCGACTTAGTCATATGAGTTTTAGGCATCATAGACAAGTCTGGGAACATGGCTTTTGAGGCACATGCAGTGCTTCACATCAGGGTGCGCCTAAGATCAGGCACAGGGGTGGCGACTTGGTCTCATGATTTTTAGGATTCATGAGCAAGTCCAGGAACATGGATTTTGAGGCACATGCAGAGCTTAGTCTTTTATTACTTGAGATAAGAATTGAGCTGAGGGGGCGTTTGACCACTGGGGCGCACGTAGTCTTCTGAGCGCATGGCCCCGAGGCACATACAAATGATCGATCGGTCATACGGCGGTTGTTACCGACCCAAGGTGTAATGATGGTGCTGACATCAGCGGCTCTTCATTTTTTACAAAGGGCTGCTGATTGGACGTCTCTTAGAATACGTCGTCGCCTTTGTTATTCAGCCTTAAATGCTCGATGATGACAAGTTTGAAAGGGGCACATCAGTTAGTTCCGATCTGGGTGCATGGGTCTCTGGCCTATTTGGGCGCATCAGTATGGAGCGCATGGTGCTGACGGCGCATCAGCCAGGTGTCGTATCCTCTTTAGCCCGTCTGTTGAGTCCTTTGAGGCGTTAATGGCTATTTTAACTTGGTTGAATTCGAAAGGGCAGATTCATCACCATAAATGCAAGTTAATTGTACTGACTTGGAGAAAGTTGCCACTTGGCGCATGGGTTTGATTTGCCATGGCCTATAAGTAGCAGCGTGAAGAAAAGTTTTATTTCTCGTTTCACTTTTCTTCCCTTCATGGAGACGAACTCGATCGGTCCCCTGCCTTGGCGAGTTGACGATGAACTCCTTCCGAAGACGAAGATGTGCCGAGTTTGGTTCTTTTCACCATCGGCCCTGTGAAAGTGCACGTTGCATTCAAATATCGGGATCGCCATGTCCCGACACAGGCTGAAGGTACCTGTTGGATCCAAAGATCGGAGCGGTCGTGCCCCAATTTTTGTTATGCTGGAAGTGCTACAGGTCGCCGAGTGTTCCTGTTGCTTCCGAAGACCGGGGCATCGTGCCGCAATCTTTGTCGAGCTAGGAGAGCTCCTCCTCCTGCTACACAAGGGCTGATTGGTGTTGATGTGCCTACGCCATAACGACAAGAAGGTGCACGTGGATGAGACATCAGGGTGATGCGCCTGACGGATGATACGCCTGGCATGGGACGTATGGCCATTGCTGCGCCAGGCTGTAGCTTTAGGATCTTTCTTTTTATAGAATTTCTCCTTTGTAAAGCCTTTCTTTAGACATGTAATAGACTTTCATATGAAATAAAAGCCTTCTTTTGATGTCTATACTTTTGCTGTCCTTTGCTGCTGTGCCAAGTACTTTGTTTGAATTCCCTGGCGCATGTTTAAGTCTAGCCGTATAGTGTTAAGCTCATAGGAATTCTGGCCTATAAATGCGCCTGAAATTCTGTGCTTCTATAAGACCCCCTTCAAAGTTTTCAAAACTTTCTGTCAAGTTTTGGAAGACTTTGAACAAGAAGCATGGGAAGTAACGACTCTGGGCGCATGGCTCTTCTTGGCGTATAGTCGTTCTGTACATCGCTGTGGGAACGCTTTTTGCTTAGACGCATACTACTAGGGCGCATACTTCTTCTGAAGAGATAACGCCTCGATCTCAGGAAAGATTAATGATGATCTTTTGAAGATAAGAAGCCGTCGATTTTATGACACCCGAAGCGACTGATTACTGATATCATGCCTCATCGGTTTACATGTGAGGCCAAGCCTATAAATAGGCGGCTTTTGAGGAGAGAGATTTTTCTACTTTCTGCCAAAGCTTTCTTCTTACTCAGAGATCTTTTCTCTTTTTCTTCCCCAAGAACCCTTAACTCTTTCGAAAAATGGCTCCCAAAACTCCCCGTGGTGGTGCTGGCCGAGGAAGGGGCAGGGGGAAGGAACCCTTGGAGGTCGACACGGAGGAAGCCCCCATCGTCATGGCGACCCCGCCGACGGTCGCCCGGAGGTGTTCGGTGGGTGTTCTCTTGCCTTGGTCTTTATTGTAGTGATGTTGGGGTGACTAGACTGCAGATGAGTTGTCCCATATTGATGTGTTTTGGCTGATGCGCATGGACTTTTGTCCTGATGATGCGCTGAAGCCCTTTTAGCTGACGCACATGGACTTAGGCCCTGATGATACACCGAAGCTTCATTTGCTGACGGGCATGGACTTTAGGTTCTGATGATGCACCGAAGCTTCACTTGCTGACGCGCATGGACTTAGGTCATGATGATGCGCCAAAGCTTCACTTGTTGACGCACATGGACTTAGGTCCTGATGATGCACCAAAGCTTCACTTGCTAACGCTCATGGACTTAGGTCCTGATGATGCGCCGAAGCTTTACTTGCTGACGCGCATGGACTTAGGTCCTGATGGTGCGTCGAAGCTTCTCTTCAATTGCACCCGAACTTCTGTGTGTCTTTATTGGGATTCCCTCTATGCACATGGGTTTCAGCCCAGTTGATGCGCCAGAGATTCTGATGCATCTCAGATGCTCATGTTGGACTTTTAAGTCCTTTTGGTCTTTTGCCTGGTGGCTTTGTTTTATTTTGTATGAAAGTGTCGATGACCATCCCCCTTCTGAACGAAGTCCTCTTGGACCATGCACTCTGTCAGCTGGGTGTGGACTTTAATGAAGAGGTCATGGACCCAGCCAAGACGGCTATTATATTGGATCAGTCTCCAGAGAGGATGGCCCAGATTCGTGACCAGCACCATGTTTTCCTCTAGCACATGATGGAGAGGGGAAGACTCAAATTTGCTGAGTCTGAAAATAAGTCCTTCTTGAAACCCAAATTCATGTTCGGAGACCGCCAGACTTCTGCTGAAGCGAAGGTGCTGAAGATCAGGGAAGACTGGTTCTTCAAATCCAGAGGCGTAAACATGTATATCAAGTAAGTGCAGCGCCAATTGCCCTTGACGGCCTTCCGTAGTCTTGCTTCGAAGAGAAGGATGGAGTGGGAACTCACTCCCTCTCAAGGAGGAGCCGTGGCTGGTGTAGAAGCATAGAATTTCAGGCACATCCATAGGCCAGAGTTCCTATGCACTCAACCCAACCATGCGACCAACTCAAATGCGCCAGGAAGCTCAAATAGATACTTTGGCACAGCAAAGAAAAGTACAAGTTTAAAGACATTGAAAAGAAGGCTTTTATTTCATATGAAAGTCTATTACATGTCTAAAGTAAGGCTTTACAAAGGAGAACTTCTACAAAAAAAAAAGATCCTAAAGCTACAGCCAGGCGCAGCAATTGCCATACGCCTCTTGCCAGGTGCATCATTCGTCAGGCACATCACTCTGATGTCTCATCCAGGCGCATCATTCCAACATCTCAACGTATGCGCATCTCCGTGCATAGTCAGAGCGAATCACTCTCTCAATCAGCCCTTGTATAGCAGGAGGAGGAGCTCTCCTAGCTTGAAAAAGATTACGGCACGATGCCCCGATATTCGGAAGCAACAGGCACACTAGGCGACCTGCGGCTCTTCCAGCATAACAAAAAATTAGGGCACGACCGCCCGAATCTTTGGATGCAACAGGCATCTTCAGCCTGTGTTGCGATACGACGATCTCGATATTTGGATGCAACCCACACTTTTACAGGGCCGATGGTGAACTCAGCACATCTTCGTCTTCGGCAGGAGTCCATCGTCAATTCGCCAAGGCAGGGGGCCGATCGAGTTCGTCTCCATGAAGGAAAGAAAGGTGAAACAAAAAACAAAACTTTTCCTCATGCGGCTACTTATAGGCCAGGACAAATCAAACCCATGTGCCAAGTGGCAACTTCTCCGAAGTCAGTGCAATGAACTTGCATTTATGGTGATGAATCTGCGCCTTCGAATTCAACCAAGTTAAAATAGCCATTAACGTCTAGAAGAACTCAACAGACGGGCCAAAGAGGATGTGATACCTGGCTGATGTGCCATCGGCACCATGCGCTCCGTACTGATGCGTCCAGTGGGACATAGACCAATGCGCCCAGATCGGAATTAACCGATGTGCCCCTTTCAAACTTGTCATCATTAAGCATTTAATGCTGAATGACAAAGGCGACGACGTATTCCAAGAGTCGTCCAATCAGCAGCCCTTTGCAGAAAATGAAGCACCGCTGATGTCAACACCATCATTTCACCTTGGGTGGATAAACGACCGTCGTATGGCCGATCGATCATTCTTATGCGCCTCGTATCCATGCGCCCAAAAGACTGTGTGTGCCCTAGTGGTCATACGCCCCCTTAGCTCACTTCTGATCTCAAGCAACAGAGGACTTAAGCTCTGCATGCGCCTCAAAAGTCATGTGCCTGGAGTTCAAGATCGTCGTCAGATCGTCAACGGAGTCAACGTATTACCACTCGCTCCATCGATATCGTACCCAGATAAAAATAAAAGTGTAATCCTAGGACTACCTCTAAGTCCTACATTGTACTCTATTTTGTTTGTAATTAAAAACATCAATCCTAAAGAGTTTTAATGGCAAACAAGTTGGCGACTCTGTTGGGGACCTCTTTCTCCTCCAACGAGAAAGCTGTGTCGCAATCTGACGACATCAAACTCGGCTCCTCCCATAAAACACTTATGGTGCGCCTCAATCAACAGGTGTATGTGGAGTTCATCTCTGAAGGCAGCGCGAGTCCTTCGAAGTGGCTGCCAAAGCCGAAGAAGACTCGCCAAGTCTGGGTGCGCAAGGTCGATGCGCTTGGCACCATCACTAAAGGGGATGTGCCACCGCAGTTGGCCTTTCCTGCTGACGTTCTCAGCAACAAGGATGTACACACTGGTGCCACGCATCTGTCTGGAAAAAATAGTATTAACTGCATTCCCCAACCGCCTTCTTCCCAGCAGAAGAAGATGCACCAACGGAGCGCACCAATGGAGCAGAGGTGCAACCAATCTCCAGCACATGAGCTCTGGTACGCAGGAGAGAACGTCTGTCTTCAACAGACTCACTCGCTGTCATGGCAAGGCACAATTAGATTCTGAGTACTATGCGCCTTTACGGACTAGTGCAAAGAAATCCAAGACAGCACAGGCCATGCACCTCGAACGTGCTACGCCAACAGCAAGCCAGAAGCATGTGTTCAAAATCATACACGCTGCTGATGGTAAGCTGTACAGAGTTGACTCGGGCACATCTGTGCCAGAAATGGGTCGACACCCAAAGTCCCTGTCCCGCTTGGGCGCATCTTGTCACGATCCGCACCCAGTATAGGGGCACAAGAAGTGGGTACGTCTAGCCTACGCCGCAGTGTCGGCGGTAGAACGCTGTCCTAGGTTACTATCTAATCAACAACTCACGTAATTATATAATGTACTTGTCAAAATCTCAACTTCGAACGGAGGACAAGTATAGATATAATGAAATCTCAATCACAGTCTAAGCATGATAAGATAACACAAAAGTTAACAACTAAGACTAAATAACAACAACAAAACCAACTACTAAATAATATTAATCTCAAACAATCTCAAAACAAAACAATATCTTGAGTTATTACAATTCAAGTTCTAAAACATAAAAATTAAGCCAAGTCTACTAGCTAGTCTTCCGATCACTCCTGAGTGTCGGGGCCAAAGGTAGCTAAGCCATCTCCTGCTCCAAGGCAAGTAGGGCAAATGTCCTCTGGGTAATCATCTGTAATATTTTCAACAGGTCCAGTCAGTACAGGAACGAGCACAACTCATCTAGAAATCCCAAGCAAATAACAGAGAACTATAAAGCAGTTATAGACAGTTGTATTGATGAACATGGCAATTTATACGAGTAATGATGCAAAGAAACAGTTAAGGTACAAGGAAAGTAAGGTAACTAAACAAGAGGAGAAGCATAGCAATGGAGACTGTAAAATAAGATCTAGCTGAACTAGAGTAACATGATAAGTCCAGACAATACAATGTAAGTCGAGTGTAATCCCAATGTGAGTCTAATACAAGATGAGTCGAATATGATTCCAGTACAGTATGAGTCGAATGTGATTCTAATCATTATTCTAATAAGGTGATTCGAATAAGGTGGTACGAATAGTGATTCACATGTTGTTCTAACAATGATTCGAATTAATTTTCCAAGTGTGTTTTAAAATACCGAGATTGACATGTAAACGGCTGTAGGTAATATGGCACACCACACACTGATCAGGTGAGGGATGGCTATCATATGAATACCATTCACAGAGGGGTGATTCGAATAGTAGAAAATATATACATGTCTAATCATTATTTCCCCGTCCAATCTAATACAAATGAATCCATAATCCAACACATAAGACGAATACAAGTCCAACCAGCACATGAAGATGCGAATAGGTGGTTCGAATAGTAGGGCCAAACAAGTAAAGTATGTGTGTCGTATACATGAATTTAGAAATACCAATCCGTGTTGTAGCAGAATCACATAGAACTATCTAGAACTGAAGTACAAAAATTGACAAGTAAATGAAAGAACTATCAGAGAATGTACTCGCCTGACACTCTGAAAAGAGTAGTGTAATATCAGATGTCTGCACCGAAGTCACAATGTCCTAAATAGAGCAATATGGGTTATAATATGTTTAAAATAAGATAAATAAAGTTTACGATGCAATCTACATGATTTCTAGGTTAATTTAGGTTAAAGTCAACTCTTGGTCAACTCTGGGTCAAACTAAGTCAATATCTAGGGTTTTGGTCAAACTCTAGACTATTGGGTCAACTTTAGTCAAGATCAAGTCTATCTAGATTAGGTTAATCCCTAAATCAAATCATTATATCATATATATATATATATATAACTTATATAAATAGGTATACACTTAAAGGGGGTAAACTCAACAAATGCATACATACATATATCTAGGTTGACCCACCCAAGCTATACTAAAAGGAGGTTGATATCTAGTGGCTAAATATTCATCCCAACTCTAATACACTCACCCCAAATCTAACCCTTTGGCACACCCCCATACTATATCACTCAAACCTTCAAGTCTAACTTAGGATATTACCTATATACTTATACTAACCTTAAGATACTCTAAGATACACTCTAAACCAATTGATGCTCTAACTAAATATTCACTCATACAACTAAAACAAACATTCCTCACTCATTCACAAGCCCTCATCCTACCTAGACACTCACATAAGCACTATCACTCCTACATACTGCTACCCTCATCTATTCTGAACTAACATACTACTAATAGCCCTTTAATAACCCACACTATTCATTCACATTAGCATAACACAAGAACATTAACCAACTGACACTAACACTGCTACTGGTCAAGGCTAACTGCTGAATGCAGGCAACCTGGCCAAGGGCCCAGCAAGGGTACCCCCCCACTTACTGATACCATGCCTACAATATATATACATTTGCAACATCATAACAAGACAAGGGTGACTGAATTAACAAATAATGGGTTGAAATGAAGTGGATAAGGGCTGATACAACTCTGATACATTCACTATGACATTCGAGCTCACTCAACATCCTCCAATGCAACAGGAATAGAGAGAGTTCCCTCATCCTAGGCTCATACATTTACTGGTACTTAGTTAAATGTAGGACTTAACTAATATCCCTGTGTAAGGACATGAACATCCTACCCTTACAAAGAGATGGACTGTACCATTAGTGTAGGTCAGACACACTATGGAAATGGGAACAGAACTTATCATGTCCTAAGACTGGACATTAAGAACTAATGGACTGAATGATAAATAATTTGGACACTAACTGAACACTAAACACTAAAGCCTCACTTATATATATATATATATATATATATATATATATATATATATATATATATATATATATATATATATATATATATATATCACATATACCTGTATTAGATATCCTCATATCCCCAATGCAACAGGTCAATATGGTATCAGATCATGTGAACAAGGTGTGTCAAGAGTGTATCAAGTGAGTGTCAGTGTACAGCAAGTGGTGTGTCAACCATGTGTAAAACATGTGTCAATTATCAGAACCAGTGAACAAGTGTCAATGTGGGATGTGAAGTGTATCAGGGCATGGTGTTTGAGTGTCATTGCAAGCAGTGAAGTGAGTAATGTGGGAATGTGTTAATGTGCAGTGAGTGAGTGTGTGAAGTGTTAGAGTGTCATGGTGTCAATCATGTATCCATGTGTCCTGAAGTGCCAAAACAGTGAATGAGAAGAGTGGCCAGTTAGTGTCAACAAGTAGCAATGTGTGAAGTGTCCAGATAAATGTGTCAAGGCATACCAACATGTGTCAAGTGTAATAGGATGTGTCAATCACGTATTCATGTGTCTATATATCCATGGAGTTTCAAACACGTATCCACCAGTGTCCAATCAAAAGTTGAATTGGTATCAGAGGACAGTGCTCAACACTGCCTCGTACGGCCATGTCGTGTTCGATTGGACACGACACAGAGCTCGAGACGAGTCGAGCTTGTGCACACATGTTCGCTAATGATAGGGCTACATGTTAAAGTGTCTGTATCGAGTCGGGGTCGTATCATATCCTCACACGAGAGCCATATCAGTTGCCCAAAATTGGGATACGCAGCACTGTACAAAATCAGTGCGGGTCGATTTTCTCTTGAACCACTTGATGAAACCCAATGAAACTTTGGGGGTATGTTCTCAGACATAGCCCCCACGTCTCCATTAATTTTTGTAGTGTCTCGTGCCGTGTCGTGTCCTGTGTCGACCCCGAGCAGCAGGGGAGCCGCACGAGCCCCGTACGGTGTCTCGTGCATGAGTTTCGTGTCTATTTTGGACACGAATACGACCCCAAATCGTGCTATGTCCTTACAATTATTGTTATTCACATATTAGGCTATAAATCTGTTCAATTAGATTTTAAAATTAACAATATTAATTTCTTACAAATATTTCATCAAACACTCTTTTAAAGACACTGATACGTGTCTGATACGGACACGAAATGGACACTACCTTGCACCAAACTAACTCTACAGCTAGGGTATACCTATATGCATGCATCAATGAAAAGAAAACATGATTTAATATAGTTTCATTGTATTTACCTATTGAGAGTATATCTCAATACAAAGGTGAAAATGAGTGTTTTTCCCTTGAACTCCAATTGCCCAAAGCACTCCAAATCCTTGCTAGCAAGCCTCTACTAGCTTCCACTATGGTAGAGGGTGATGATGCAATTGATTAGACTCAATTTGGACTCAATTTGGATATTAGGGGAAAGAATTTAGGGAAGAACAACTCGGGTTCTATGTAGGTGTAAAAGAGGCAAGTGTTTCTTAAGGATTCTTTATAGGAGGGGGAATATCTATTTGTGGCTGCCACAATAGTGAATTAGGATTAGGTTTAGATGTAGATGAGTGGCTAGGGCTTGTCCACCCAATTCCAAGCCTTCCTATTGGTTCAATTAGTACTAAGGCCTTCTTTTTCACAAATATCCTAAGGGGTAATATCCTACTTAGGAATATCTAGATATTACTAACCTTGGCACTTAGTAGGAATGTTCTAACCATGATTCTAATCTCAAGACTAATCTAGATTAGGTTAAGCTTCTAGGTTAGTCCCTAACAATTCAGTTAGCATAATATTTAATTAAAGCAAATTACAATTTTACAAAATTGTCAAAATGACCAAATATCCTTAGGCTAAAAAGTAGTAATATGACATTCTAATCACATGACTAGGCTCCCTTGGTCATGGTTAGTCTCTAGGCTTAGCAAAACTAGGGTTTAACTAGTTAACCATCAAAATCACAATTCAATATTTTAAATAGTTTTAAATTGATTAAAAATCACCAAAAATCACAATATGATTTAAATATTATTATTAAATGATTATAATTATAAAATTTCAAAATTATCCTTATTTCTGAAAAGTGGGTGTTACACATCTAATGCGTTTCGAACCAAGTCTGGCTGGGCAACTGCGATGTTGAGTCCATGCGCCCACTTGGGTGATGCACATGAAGTAGACTCAAGTTGCCATAAATGTTGTTCCTCTACCAATGATCTGGGCATATCTCATGCGTGTGAACCAGATCAGGGGGTACAACAATCACATGACCACTCCGATGCTTGGCCTTGCCATGCACCTGATGGGGGTGTTAAAGTAAAATTCTCCCATCATGATTTGCGTAATGTGATCAGTCACAAACGTAGATCAGAAGAGCTGACCAATAAGCACAATGTGTCCCTCGCAGGGCACACCTGTGCTATGGTCACCATCAATTGATGTTGTTGCAAAACAGCGGCTCTACCACAGAGGCAGTCCGTATTTCAGCGACTATAATCTATGGCACCTATCCAACATCGCCTCGGAAAGAAAGTGCCAACTGAAGACGTAGCGGAGCCCAAGGTCGCTTCCTGTCATGTTGTTTCTTATTTCCACTCATTCGTGGGAAAGACAACCACCAACTCCTCAGCCTCTGCATCCAAGACTCAGCAGAGGCAGAGCAAAACAGTGGTCCCATCCCCAGGGGTGTACAAATGCACCCAAGCAAGGATCAAGGCCCTGACAGAAGCAATAGTCGGGGGTAGTCAGGCCTCTGACAACCCTTCCCTCGAAGACGAAGAAGCGCTTCGACAAACAGACCCTGACGTAGCTGGGGGTAGCCAACACGAGGCCTCAGACAAAGAAGTCCCTCTATAAGAAAACAAGGTCGAAAGCGAAGCCTCGATCTATCCATCCACTTCTACCCATGTTATGACAGTCTACATGGCAGGGGTGGTGATGAAGAAGAATCAGACGCTCCAGCACTAGACGTCGTACAGCGCATAGATACTCTTGAGGGGAGTCTCAAGACCCTCTCTGCCTCCATGCAGATCCTGACCCAGGCAGTATTCGACATCCAGACCACTCTGGCAAGGGCACCTGTCTCCGCCAGTCCTGATCCAGGGGCCAACGGAGAATCAAGTATACCCCCTCAATGGGCATCTTCATGGGCGAGGCATCACACCGCACCACAAGCATCAGCTACTTCCAATATACAGCTTCAGGCCGTACCGCCTTCACCTGCTCCCAGTTCGACAGAAGACTTAGTCGAAAAGATCAGAGACCTGCGTGAACGCTTCGGGGCCTGAAACAAGCAGAAAGAACGTAAAAAGTTGGGGCTTCCTCAAACCTACCCACTTGAGTGGAACAAGGTGGTTTATCCTCCCAAGTATAAACTACATACACTGACGCCATACGGCGGGAAAGATTTATAGGAACAAAGTCGCAAAGCAGAATACTCTAGGGGGGTAAATAGAGTAGACAGCTAAAAATTGCTAATTAAAAACTTGTTAGCATAAGATCACAGAATTAAATCAATAATCACAAAATAATAACTGTAAAAGAAATGACATCAAAAGGCAAACGCAAACACAGCGATGTATACTGGTTTCCGTTTTGTGAGGACTAGTCCAGTCGGAAGAACTCTAGCTTCCAGTTAAATCCACTATTGAAAAATCTCGCAAGTTTTCATACGAAGTCCTTGCAACTTTTATAAACGCGAGCTTTGATATAAAAAACTCGACCAACTTCAATTTTGAAGAGTCTTTCTTCAATCAAGCTTCTGATTACAATTTCTCTGAAATCTTCTAGACCGTACCGTACCGACAAATTGACTAGAGAATTGTAACTGGCTTGAGATTTAAAAATAAAAGCTTTTTAGAAAACTCTTTGGAAAGAACCGTAAGCTTAGAAGAGAAGAGATAAAAGTGAATGAGTGATTTTAAATACTCAGAATTCTTCTCTGTTTATAGTTTTTCCAAAGGCAGAACTCTAGCAGAATTCGGGCAGAATTCGGACAGAACTCTATATAACAATCCGCAACTGAAGGAAGACCAAGTTTTTCAAACGTTCGAAAATCAAATGGTCACTACCCGAACTCTGGTCGAACTTGGGCCGAGTTCTGTCAGGGTTGGTCAGGATTTTTTCAAAAGTGATTTTTTGACTTTTTAAAATCCTTCAGAAGCTTTTGTAAATAAGGGATGTTTTTCAAAAACATAGGTCATTTTTAAAAATAATTTTGGATAGCCGATTTGCCAGTACGACTCGGTGTACAATGTATTCCTAGACTCAATAAAATTAAAAATTACATTGCATAAAGAAATACAGACTCGAGTGGCAAACATAGCTTCGGTCTTGAACTGAGTAGATATTCGATCTTGATCAGTGTCCAAGTGTCCAAAACGTCTTTGAGTAAACATCTGAGTAGTATTAAAATCAGGTTTAACCATGACCATTGGGCCAACAATCTCTTCCATTTTGATAATTGAGAAACCTTGACTGATATAATATCTTTGGTATCTTTGATAAGACAAAAATAAATTGTACCGAAAAAGTTTGAAAAAGCTGTTCCTGTAATCTTACAAAGATTAAGATGTTAGATCTTATTTCTGTCTCGTTGTCACTTAGCAAAATAATTTCAAAAGAGAAAGCTCCCCCGTAATATATGCATAAGCAATAATCAGTGAAGAAAAAAAGAAAAAAAAGAAATATTAATAGTGTTCACAGGCATGGTATATTAAAAAAAATATCGAAGCATGATAAAGAGTGCTATAACGAGATATGCTAAATAGTACTAAACTGATATAAATCTCTAAAGTAGAGAATAGAAAATGATGTTTAACAGACAAACATCACAGAAAATGTCACAAAAAGTTCAAAAACTAGCACAAATAAAAGTATTGATACTAGCTTGGAATGTCGGAGCATTTCCAAGTAACACAAAGACAATAAACAGTCACAATAGTATGTCAAACTAGAAAAAAAATGTCTAAATCACATCTCATCCTCATCCTCATCATCATCAGTAGTAGTAGTCCTAGCATGACCACCATGTCCAGAAGGACTAGCTCCAGATTTGCCAGCTCCAGAGGTGTATGGAGTAGCACCCGAACCACGGTACCAATCATAAGCGTTCCCTGGTTGGAACAGAGAATGGACCCCCTCATCCTCAATACGGTAACCAGATACAACAGGATCTCTAGGAAAAGAACTGGCAGAATGACCCGTCTGAACAAATCGGAGATCGACAAACGAGTTGGCAATAGCCTGGAATCGAGTCACGTCATGGAACTCATGTTCCCTGAAAGTGTCAACAAAGAAAGTCTGCATATCTGAAAGGTGCTGATGGATACCCTCAAAAGTCATAGGGTAGGTCTGAGGAGGAACATGGGCAGTAGGAGCAGGAGCAGGAGGTGTAGGAGCAGCGGCAGTGCTACGACAAGTGTAACGCCCCAGTCCCAATATACGTAGGACTAAGTACGTAGACATGCCAGCTGTATAAATACGAAGTACATGGGCCTTGTATGTATACATAAGCTGTAAAATGCAGCAAACCATAACTAAATAATCTCATCCACAAAATAAAGGAATAAAAGATAGCATATAATGAATTATCTTGGTACAATATGTTGGGTGGAGATACATCCACTACCAACCAAATAAAAAGAAAGAAGTACATGATATATAAAAGGCTAAGTGGAAGTAGCAAGGAGGAACCAAGTCACGTCATCTTCGAATAAATGGAGAAGACTACGATCCCGGCTAAGATACCTGCGGAAGACATGAACACACACCTGGGAAATAACCAGGTCCTCAGACGGACGTAGCAAGATACAGAAAGAACAAGCTAATATGAACTGTCAGAATAATAAAATAATATATAAAAGACCATCTTAGACACAAATATGCAAAGAAGATTCTAACCGCCTAATGTGCAACTTAGAGGACAACTTTCATGCGCATGGGTTGGATTTTAGGCTATGTGTACGTAACTGGCACCCAGTCATCTGTATCCGGTCGTAACGTCCAAAACGTCAGAGGGTATCTGTAAATATATCGCCATAGTTCCATCCGGAGACTGTGGTTTACCTGTTTGGCTTCCCATACGCACTAGCGACTGTCCTTTCCCAATATTTCCCATACTGTTTAAGTCATGTCCATAGCTCGTCCAGTTTTGTAACTGCTTGAGTCTCTAAAACCCTAGTCGTAGCAGTTATGATCATCTATCCGTCACACGACAATAAAGATGGCCAGTCCATAAGTCATGCCCCTACCAAAATGTCTCAAACCGTGTAGTATGAGTGTCATGGCCCAAGGAGATATAAGGATATCCCTCAACAAGAAGGTAGTCCGCTAAAACTAAGTTAACATGCATATAGTAAAGTAAAACGACTAATAAAGTCGCTTGCACCCAAGTATGGCTTGGATGCGCAATTTATAACAAAAGAAAATAATAATATGAAGTAAAGTAAATAATACTGAAAATAAATAATATGACAGTAAATTAGCAAGGTATAGTTGCCTGGGTCCTGAGCACTGTGGTAGCGAAGATCAGACAGGAAAGTAGGTGGAACAACGGCTGCTGAGGAACTATGGTCCAAACAAACATCTCCGGATACTGAAAATAGTCTATTATCTAATTATAATTAATACTATACCTATTATATTTATTTAATAAATTCTATATTTAGGATATGGCATAGTTTTTCGTATTAGCATTCCGAAAAACTAAACGGATCGCATTTTCGTTTCCGAAAACTCCCAAAATCGCAAAAATACTGAAACACATTTATTTTTCGGACATCTAATACTCAAATAGTTTACAGAAATCTACAGAACGAATTTTGTCTATTAAAATATGTTTTTGGAAACCTTACCTCGATATGCTTCTTTTAAAAAAAACTGGAGGCGAAACGGAGTTCGGAGCTAGGAGATATCGTCGTTCCAAGTTGCTCTTGCTACTAAAAAGCGGGGCTGAATTCTAATGACGAATTTTAGAGTTTCTATTGGACTAAAAATAATTTCGAATTATGGATGATAGAAGGGGGATGTATTGGATTTATATAGTATTTATTTCAGATTTACCTCTTAAATTAGATAGGATTTGATTTAAATAAATTGATGTTTGCTTTGTTAGGATAGGATATAAATAAAGATGTTTTCCAAGTAGAAGTAGGATTAGTATTAATTTAAAATATAGTTTATATTTATCTAAATTGTGTATAACATTATTTAAAATTACTATAGATAATAACTATAGTTAATATTTATTTAAACAACCTTCATCTAATCTCATTTATACAAGCTGAAATATCTAATACTAATTTGACATTTATTCTATATTATGTAAATAGTGTACAATATAAGTAACATATAAAAAGTAATAAAAGTTATAAAATAAATCCTAAAATTTTGAGGAAAAGAAATTGTATAATATAGTTTAGATCTTTAATGTACTAGAAAAATAGCTTTATATATATTTTTATACTAAATTCACCAATGAGCACTATACTAAATATATGTAAAATAAAACAAATTATATAATAAGTCAATAATAGTTATTTAAAAATCCAGAAATTCTACAAATATTTATTTTAAAAAAATCAAGGGGTTTACAAAAGTCTTATCTAGATAAGGATTAAGAAGAGTTTTTAATTCCCCTTAGATTTTTCACTATTTAATTCAAATTGATTTAAAAGTAACTCAATCAAATATAATCCAATATAGATAGAGACTAGGATTTATTTAAACCCAAATAGATAATTCTATTATTAAATTTAGACCAATACATTCATATCTAAATCCAAATCCTATTTAAATATAGATAAATTACACATTTAAATTAAACTATTTAATTTAAATCAATAAATCAAATCATAATTTAATTTATCACAAATATATTCAAAATATCTTTTTATAAAATTTTTATAATAATTAATTTCGAAAATTCCAATATATATTTTAAATATTAGTAGGAAATATCTTCAAAATACCCTTTAAATAATTTAGGTAAAAATAATTTTGAAAATAAACATAAATATTTACATATTTAAAATACTTTCTTGCTAAATAAATTATTAAATAATAAAAATAAATTTTGAAAATATACATGAAATAATTTTCATGCGCTTTACACGAGTAGAATATTCACATAATCTAGTTTTTTCTAAATTACCACTTATTAAAATAAGATAGCCTTTTATAAATAACTAAAATAATAAGTTTTGGCAACCTCGATATATACTTTTCACAACTTTTAATAAAAATAATTATTATATATATAAATTTGAAACCATTACCGATAATAAAATCAAAAACCATTTTTCTAAAAATATGTACCTCACACATATTCGCACTCGACGAGTAAATACGAAAAAACGCAAATTTTCGTGCGACGTACAATACGACTATGCGACGTATAAATACAAAAAAAAATCAGTACAAAAATATAGTAGAAATTTAGGGATTTTATATCCTACCCAACTTACAAGAATTTTGTTTTCGAAATTAAGAATAAGTAGGGGGTAAGAAGGCACAAGGGGTATATTGGTAATGACAATTCGACGAGTCCTTGGGCGAGACAAGAAACAACATAAACAAGCATTAGAAAATCGTGATTTAGATAATAAATCACGGACATGGCTAATAAACGTAAAAGGAAAAGATTAAAAGTTTTAAGTGGATCCATATAAATAATTTAGAGACTTAAGATATGGTTTCTTGGGAGTAGGTTGATGGCACGATTAGGAGAACGATTAGATTCACTCCTAATTGAAGTGATTAGGAAGTCATGATAGAAGGTCGAGGAAGGGACGAGTAGTTAAGACAAAGATATAGTCACATCGAGTGTTAATGGTCACAAGAGATAGGATAGCTAGAGGAAATTCAAGTACTGCGCTTTCGTCCTTCTAAAATAGGTGAAAGCGAAAGCAATATAGAGTTCAAAGACGATATTATCGAATACGAATACGTGGTTCAAAGGCGGTCGAATAATTCAAAAAGAATCGTCAAGGCAATAGTGGATGAGATTCTAAGGGGTAAGTTTAACTATATCTCAACCACGTAGGATAATAGTGTGAAAGGCGAACCAAAGTACACTAGGTTGATCAGACCATCATGCACCGGTTCTGACTAGATAATATGTTAGTGGGGGCCCCCAATAAAATATATGTCCTTGAACAAGCTTGAATAAAAAGTAAGCTTGCAAAAATTAGGCTATTTAGCAGCATTAGTCACGATGGTAAAAATATAGGCACGAGAGCGTAATAGTGAAAGAAGGTAGAATTAGTTCAGCTCCTTAAGAATCTAAGTCTTGTCATGTGATTGTTACTATATATTCATCCTACTGTCTTTTATCTAAGGCTTGGTGCGCTAGATAAGTTAGGGTCATATAAAGGCTATAGTCTAAGTAATCATGTTAATATGGGTCACAAGGAAAATAAATGTTAGGTCGTGAGATGTCTACCCAAATTACAAGAGTTAAACTAGTAGTGTGATGGAACAATGGGACAAGTCTACCTAGTATGGATTACCTTTCTAACCAACATCAAACACGAAAGAAGGATAAGAATTAACGGTAGAGGGAATCATGCAAGATGCAAATCAAGGGATTCAAAATAGAATCGAGAAGGTCAAGTATGTGGATGAGATCCTAGACTCTAATACTATCCGCGGGCTTGCTTGGTACGGTAAAGTAACCAAACAATTTATCTTGACCTGCATGGGCCACCACAAAAATATGTAACGCCCCAGTCCCAATATACGTAGGACTAAGTACGTAGACATGCCAGCTGTATACATACGAAGTACATGGGCCTTGTATGTATACATAAGCTGTAAAATACAGCAAACCACAACTAAATAATCTCATCCATAAAATAAAGGAATAAAAGATAGCATATAATAAATTGTCTTGGTACAATATGTTGGGTGGAGACACATCCACTACCAACCAAATAAAAAGAAAGAAGTACATGATATATAAAAGGCTAAGTGGAAGTAGTAAGGAGGAACCAAGTCACGTCATCTTCGAATAAATGGAGAAGACCACGATCCCGGCTAAGATACCTGCGGAAGACATGAACACACACTTGGGAAATAACCAGGTCCTCAGACGGACGTAGCAAGATAGAGGAAGAACAAGCTAATATGAATTATCAGAATAATAAAATAATATATAAAGACTATCTTAGACACAAATATGCAAAAGAGATTCTAACCGCCTAATGTGAAATTTAGAGGACAACTTTCATGCGCATGGGTGGGATTTATGGCTATGTGTACGTAACTGGCATCCAGTCATCTGTATCCGGCCGTAACATCCAAAACGTCATAGGGTATCTGCAAATATATCGCCATAGTTCCATCCGGAGACTGTGGTTTACCTGTTTGGCTTCCCATACGCACTAGCGACTGTCCTTCCCCAATATTTCCTACACTGTTCAAGTCATGTCCATGGCTCGTCCAGTTTTGTAACTGCTTGAGTCTCTAAAACCCTAGTCATAGCAGTTACGATCATCTATCCGTCACACGACAATAAAGATGGCCAGTCCATAAGTTATGCCCCTAGCAAAATGTCTCAAGCCGTGTAGTGTGAGTGTCATGGCCCAAGGAGATATAAGGGTATCCCTCAACAAGAAGGTAGTCCACTAAAACTAAGTTAACATGCATATAGTAAAGTAAAACGACTAATAAAGTCGCTTGCACCCAAGTATGGCTTGGACGCGCAATTTATAACAAAGGAAACTAACAATATGAAACAAAGTAAATAATACGGAAAATAAATAATATGACAGAAAATTAGCAAGGTATACTTGCCTGGGTCCTGAGCACTGTGGTTGCGAAGATCAGACAGGAAAGTAGGTGAAAAAACGGCTGCTGAGGAACTAAGGCCCAAACAAACATCTCCGGATACTGAAAATAGTCTATTATCTAATTATAATTAATACTATACCTATTATATTTATTTAATAAATTCTATAATTAGGATATGGCATAGGTTTTCGTATTAGCTTTCCGAAAAACTAAACGGATCGTATTTTCGTTTCCGGAAACTCCTGAAATCGCAAAAATACTGAAACACGATTATTTTTCGGACATCTAATACTCAAATATTTTTACAGAAATCTATAGAACGAATTTTGTATATTAAAATATGTTTTTGGAAATCTTACCTCGATATGCTTCTTTTAAAAAAAACTGGAGGCAAAACGGAGTTCGGAGCTAGGAGATATCGTCGTTCCAAGTTGCTCTTGCAACTAAAAAGCGGGGCTGAATTCTAATGACGAATTTTAGAGTTTCTATTGGACTAAAAATAATTTCGAATTATGGATGATAGAAGGGGGATGTATTGGATTTATATAGGTATGTATTTCAGATTTATCTCCTAAATTAGATAGGATTTGATTTAAATAAATTGGTGTTTGCTTTGTTAGGATAGAATATAGATAGAGATATTTTCCAAGTAGAAGTAGGATTAGTATTAATTTAAAATATAGTTTATATTTATCTAAATTATCTATAACATTATTTAAAATTACTATAGATAATAACTATAGTTAATATTTATTTAAACAACCTTCATCTAATCTCATTTATACAAGCTGAAATATCTAATACTAATTTGACATTTATTCTATATTATGTAAATAGTGTACAATATAAGTAACATGTAAAAAGTAATAAAAGTTATGAAATAAATCCTAAAATTTTGAGGAAATGAAATTGTATAATATAGTTTAGATCCTTAATGTACTAGAAAAATATCTTTGTATATATTTTTATACTAAATTCACCAATGAGCACTATACTAAATATATGTAAAATAATACAAATTATATAATAAGTCAATAATAGTTATTTAAAAATCCAGAAATTCTACAAATATTTATTTTAAAAAAATCAAGGGGTTTACAAAAGTCTTATCTAGATAAGGATTAAGAAGAGTTTTTAATTCCCTTTAGATTTTTCACTATTTAATTTAAATTGATTTAAAAGTAACTCAATCAAATATAATCCAATGTAGATAGAGACTAGGATTTATTTAAACCCAAATAGATAATTCTATTATTAAATTTAAACCAATACATTCATATCTAAATCCAAATCCTATTTAAATATAGATAAACTACACATTTAAATTAAACTATTTAATTTAAATCAATAAATCAAATCATAATTTAATTTATCACAAATATATCCAAAATATCTTTTTATAAAATTTATATAATAATTAATTTCGAAAATTCCAATATATATTTTAAATATTAGTAGGAAATATCTTCAAAATACCCTTTAAATAATTTAGGTAAAAATAATTTTGAAAATAAACATAAATATTTACATATTTAAAATACCTTCTTGCTAAATAAATTATTATAAATAATAAAAATAAATTTTGAAAATATACATGAAATAATTTTCATGCGCTTTACCCGAATAGAATATTCACATAATCTAGTTTTTTCTAAATTACCACTTATTAAAATAAGATAGCCTTTTATAAATAACTAAAATAATAAGTTTTGGCAACCTCGATAGATACTTTTCACAAATTTTAATAAAAATAATTATTATATATATAATTTTGAAACCATTACCGATAATAAAATCAAAAACCATTTTTCTAAAAATATGTACCTCGCACATATTCGCACTCAACGAGTAAATACGAAAAAAACGCAAATTTTCGTACGACGTACAATACGACTATGCGACGTATAAATACAAAAAAAAAATCAGTACAAAAATATAGTAAAATTTAGGGATTTTACATCCTACCCAACGTACAAGAATTTTGTCCTCGAAATTAAGAATAAGTAGGGGGTAAGAAGGCACAAGGGGTATATTGGTAATGACAATTCGACGAGTCCTTGGGCGAGGCAAGAAACAACATAAACAAGCATTAAAAAATCGTGATTTAGATAATAAATCACGGACATGGCTAATAAACGTAAAAGGAAACGATTAAAAGTTTTAAGTGGATCCATATAAATAATTTAGAGACTTAAGATATGGTTTCTTGGGAGTAGGTTGATGGCACGATTAGGAGAACGATTAGATTCACTCCTAATTGAAGTGATTATGAAGTCGTGATAGAAGGTCGAGGAAGGGACGAGTAGTTAAGACAAAGATATAGTCACATCGAGTGTTAATGGTCACAAGAGATAGGATAGCTAGAGGAAATTCAAGTACTGCGCTTTCATCCTTCTAAAATAGGTGAAAGCGAAAGCAATATAGAGTTCAAAGACGATATTATCGAATACGAATACGTGGTTCAAAGGAGGTCGAATAATTCAAAAAGAATCGTCAAGTGAATAGTGGATGAGATTCTAAGGGGTAAGTTTAACTATATCTCAACCACGTAGGATAATAGTGTGAAAGGCGAACCAAAGTGCACTAGGTTGATCAGACCATCATGCACCGGTTCTGACTAGACAATATGTTAGTGGGGGCCCCCAATAAAATATATGTCCTTGAACAAGCTTGAATAATAGTAAGCTTGCAAAAATTAGGCTATTTAGCAGCATTAGTCACGATGGTAAAAATATAGGCACGAGAGCGTAATAGTGAAAGAAGGTAGAATTAGTTCAGCTCCTTAAGAATCTAAGTCTTGTCATGTGATTGTTCCTATATATTCATCCTACTGTCTTTTATCTAAGGCTTGGTGGACTAGATAAGTTAGGGTCATATAAAGGCTATAGTCTAAGTAATCATGTTAATATGGGTCACAAGGAAAATAAATGTTAGGTCGTGAGGTGTCTACCCAACTTACAAGAGTTAAACTAGTGGTGTAATGAAACAATGGGACAAGTCTACCTAGTATGGATTACCTTTCTAACCAACATCAAGCACGAAAGAAGGATAAGAATTAACGGTAGAGGGAATCAAGCAAGATGCAAATCAAGGGATTCAAAATAGAATCGAGAATGTCAAGTATGTGGATGAGATCCTAGACTCTAATACTATCCGCAGGCTTGCTTGGTACGGTAAAGTAACCAAACAATTTATCTTGACCTTCATGGGCCACCACAAAAACATGTAACGTCCCAGTCCCAATATACGTAGGACTAAGTACGTAGACATGCCAGCTGTATACATACGAAGTACATGGGCCTTGTATGTATACATAAGCTGTAAAATGCAGCAAACCTCAACTAAATAATCTCATCCACAAAATAAAGGAATAAAAGATATAATATAATGAATTATCTTGGTACAATATGTTGGATGGAGACACATCCACTACCAACCAAATAAAAAGAAAGAAGTACATGATATATAAAAGGCTAAGTGGAAGTAGCAAGGAGGAACCAAGTCACGTCATCTTCGAATAAATGGAGAAGACCACGATCCCGGCTAAGATACCTGCGGAAGACATGAACACACACCTGGGGAATAACCAGGTCCTCAGACGGACGTAGCAAGATATAGAAAGAACAAGCTAATATGAACTGTCAGAATAATAAAATAATATATAAAAGACTATCTTAGACACAAATATGCAAAGGAGATTCTAACCGCCTAATGTGCAATTTAGAGGACAACTTTCATGCGCATGGGTAGGATTTTAGGCTATGTGTACGTAACTGGCATCCAGTCATCTGTATCCGGCCGTAACGTCCAAAACGTCAGAGGGTATCTGCAAATATATCGCCATAGTTCCATCCGGAGACTGTGGTTTTCCTGTTTGGCTTCCCATACGTACTAGCGACTGTCCTTCCCCAATATTTCCTACATTGTTCAAGTCATGTCCATGGCTCATCCAGTTTTGTAACTGCTTGAGTCTCTAAAACCCTAGTCATAGCAGTTACGATCATCTATCCGTCACACGACAATAAAGATGGTCAGTCCATAAGTCATGTCCCTGGCAAAATGTCTCAAACCGTATAGTATGAGTGTCATGGCCCAAGGAGATATAAGAATATCCCTCAACAAGAAGGTAGTCCGCTAAAACTAAGTTAACATGCATATAGTAAAGTAAAACGACTAATAAAGTCGCTTGCACCCAAGTATGACTTGGACGCGCAATTTATAACAAAGAAAACTAACAATATGAAACAAAGTAAATAATACGAAAAATAAATAATATGACAGTAAATTAGCAAGGTATACTTGCCTGGGTCCTGAGCACTGTGGTAGCGAAGATCAGACAGGAAAGTAGGTGGAACAACGGCTGCTGAGGAACTAAGGTCCAAACAAACATCTCTGGATACTGAAAATAGTCTATTATCTAATTATAATTAATACTATACCTATTATATTTATTTAATAAATTCTATAATTAGGATATGGCATAGGTTTTCGTATTAGCTTTCCGAAAAACTAAACGGATCGTATTTTCGTTTCCGAAAACTCCCGAAATCGTAAAAATATTAAAACACGTTTATTTTTCGGACATCTAATACTCAAATAGTTTTATAGAAATTTACAGAACGATTTTTGTATAATAAAATATGTTTTTGGAAACCTTACCTCGATATGCTTCTTTTAGAAAAAACTGGAGACGAAACGAAGTTCGGAGCTAGGATATATCGTCGTTCCAAGTTGCTCTTGCTACTAAAAAGCGGGGCTGAATTCTAATGACGAATTTTAGAGTTTCTATTGGACTAAAAATAATTTCGAATTATGGATGATAGAAGGGGGATGTATTGGATTTATATAGGTATTTATTTCAGATTTATCTCCTAAATTAGATAGGATTTGATTTAAATAAATTGGTGTTTGCTTTGTTAGGATAGGATATAGATAGAGATGTTTTCCAAGTAGAAGTAGGATTAGTATTAATTTAAAATATAGTTTATATTTATCTAAATTATCTATAACATTATTTAAAATTACTATAGATAATAACTATAGTTAATATTTATTTAAACAACCATCATCTAATCTCATTTATACAAGCTGAAATATCTAATACTAATTTGACATTTATTCTATATTATGTAAATAGTGTACAATATAAGTAACATGTAAAAAGTAATACAAGTTATGAAATAAATCCTAAAATTTTGAGGAAAAGAAATTGTATAATATAGTTTAGATCCTTAATGTACTAGAAAAATAGCTTTATATATATTTTTATACTAAATTCACCAATGAGCACTATACTAAATATATGTAAAATAATACAAATTATATAATAAGTCAATAATAGTTATTTAAAAATCCAGAAATTCTACAAATAATTATTTTAAAAAAATTAAGGGGTTTACAAAAGTCTTATCTAGATAAGGATTAAGAAGAGTTTTTAATTCCCCTTAGATTTTTTACTATTTAATTCAAATTGATTTAAAAGTAACTCAATCAAATATAATCCAATGTAGATAGAGACTAGGATTTATTTAAACCCAAATAGATAATTCTATTATTAAATTTAGACCAATACATTCATATCTAAATCCAAATCCTATTTAAATATAGATAAATTACACATTTAAATTAAACTATTTAATTTAAATCAATAAATCAAATCATAATTTAATTTATCACAAATATATCCAAAATATCTTTTTATAAAATTTATATAATAATTAATTTCAAAAATTCCAATATATATTTTAAATATTTTTTTTTTAAAATATATATTTTAAATATTAGTAGGAAATATCTTCAAAATACCTTTTAAATAATTTAGGTAAAAATAATTTCGAAAATAAACATAAATATTTACATATTTAAAATACCTTCTTGCTAAATAAATTATTATAAATAATAAAAATAAATTTTAAAAATATACATGAAATAATTTTCATGCGCTTTACACGAGTAGAATATTCACATAATCTAGTTTTTTCTAAATTACCACTTATTAAAATAAGATAGCCTTTTATAAATAACTAAAATAATAAGTTTTGGCAACCTCGATAGATACTTTTCACAATTTTTAATAAAAATAATTATTATATATATAATTTTGAAACCATTACCGATAATAAAATCAAAAACCATTTTTCTAAAAATATGTACCTCGCACATATTCGCACTCGACGAGTAAATACGAAAAAATGCAAATTTTTGTGCGAAGTACAATACGACTATGCGACGTATAAATACAAAAAAAATCAGTACAAAAATATTATAGAAATTTAGGAATTTTACAACAAGAAAGCTAAAGATACTTGGGCTCAGGGTCCAGGGCGCAAGTGGATAAATCGATATCAAAAAGCTGAAAGATTCGAGGGATAAGCATCACATAAAAGAGATTTAAGTCTCTTTTGCGACATCTTCCTATCATCTGGATGATAGTCGTAGGGGCAGAAAAATGAATCTCCTTAAGAATATGATAGAGGGCAGATAGCTCAAGTGCAGTGACATCATCTTTCAAAATAGATTTCGAAAGAATAGTGGAATAGATGATGCGATGTAACTCGTAGTTAAACAAGTTCAAGTTATTGGCCTTGAACTTTCCAGGACGAGCACGTGCTGGCGCACAAAGCTCATTCTTGAAACTAACAAGAGTCGTACCCTCGAAAAAGTCGAAGTCGGTGATGTCATCGTGTGGGGGCACCATCATTTGGAATACCAAGAAATTCTGCTAGCAACACATCATCGAACTCGATATCGATCCCACCAACACGAGTTCTTGCGGGAAAAGTGTCAAATACGAAGTTACAGTAAAATAGTCGAAGGGCATTAGTAGCTATAGGGAATTGTTGGGTAACGAGATGGTGTAACCCTAATGCCTCAAACAAATAACGATGATCTGAAAATACAGTCCATTTGATCGGAGCGCCTTTGCATATTGTACGCATGGCTAAGTCGGTATGCCATAACAAAGCTTGGTCATGAATTTTGAAGTAAAACTCATCCGACACGCCGTCACCCGATTGGACCGAAAAAAAGAGAATCCGTATTTGGATCGGAAGATGGTGTCTCTTCACTGGCATTAGTCTTCTTCCTCTTGAAAGGATTGAATCCCTTAGGCATTCTTTTCCAAAACTAGATAACCCTACAAAATTGAAAGTGGAGGAAAGAAGGAGTTATACCTTCTGAAATTCAAGTATGTTGTAGAGGGATAAATTCTCCGCATGAATCCAAAGTTTGTATTGATTTCTCCACGTAGATTAGAAGAAAATGAGTAGAGAAGAGCTAGGATTTGGGGGGACCTTCGGCTGCTGTTGCTGCTGTTTAGATGAAGTTGGAAAGAGATGAAGAGGGGGGTTCTCGGGTTCTGACTTAAAAACTTACAACACCAACAGAACTCTGGCCAAATTTGGACCGAACTCGGGACGAATTCGCCTAGGGTTCTACTGGTTGTTAAAAAAAAATAAAATTTGTGGGCCACATCCTTTTCATCAACTCATTTCAAATATTTAGTTCAAAATTTAGTAATTTTAAACTTCAAATAATATAATTAATATAATTTTATAAATTAACTTTCTTTACTCAGCGTCTGTTTCAGATTAGCTGTATGCGTACTATCCCAGCTAACGGAAGTTCACCGGGGAACAGTTAAGTACCGCTTTGCTTCGACCGTAGTCGTGGTGACAGACAGACTCTTTGTAGGCTTGTCACGAAAACAGTTATTGAGTATTAAAAAAATTAATAATAAAACAAAATTAATTAATATTATTGACATCTAAAATTTTTAATTCTCGATGTAAATAATGGAAATGATCTTCCACTAGAGGTTTTGTGAAAATGTCAGCCAATTGATTCTGTATGTCTATGTATACAAGGTCTATATCTCCATTTGTTGATGATCTCTAAGAAAATGATATCGAATCTCGATATGCTTAGTACAAGAATGACATACTGGATTCTTAGTCAAATTAATAGAACTAGTGTTATGACATAAAATGGGTATGTATGTGAAATGTAATCCAAAGTCTTCTAAAGTTTGCTTCATCCACAAAATTTGTGCACAATAACGTCCTGCGGCGATATACTCAGCCTCAGTTGTTGATAATGCGATAGAATTTTGCTTCTTGCTAAACCAAGAGACTAGGGCTTTTTCTAGGAAATGACATGTGTCGCTTATAATTTTTCTATCTACTTTGCATCCGGCAAAATCAGCATCAGAATAACCGATTAGGTCAAACAACATAGTTTTAGGATACCATAAGCCGACAAAAGAAGTGCCATTAAGGTATCGGAAGATACGCTTAACTGCGCACAGATGTGATTCCTTATGATTGGCTTAAAAAATGTGCACACAAGCAAACACTAAACATAATATCAGGTCGACTAGCAGTTAAGCACAGTAAGCTACCGATCATACCTCAATACTTATGTATGTCGACAGGTTTGCCTTGTTCATCAATATCAAGCTTGGTTGAAGTCGCCATTGGAGTGCTAAGTGGTTTGACTGCTTCCAGGTCGAACTTCTTTTATAAATCTTTTGTGTACTTTGCTTGATTTATGAATGTCCCATTGTTGGTTTGTTTGATTTACAGTCCGAGAAAATTTTTTAGCTCTCCTATCATGCTTATCTCAAACTCATTCTGTATACACTTTGAAAATTCTTAACAAAGAGATTCATCAGTGGATCCAAAAATAATATCATCTACATAGATTTGAATCAAAAGATGATTGCTATTCAAAGATTTTATAAACAATGTAGTGTCAACCTTTCCCTTTGAAAAATCTTTGTCAAGTAGAAAAGAGCTTAGACGATCGTACCAAGTACGAGGGGCTTGTTTCAAACCGTATAAGGCTTTCTTCAACTTGAAAACATAATCAGGATTTTTGAAATCAGTAAAACCTGGAGGTTGAGCTACATAAAATTCTTCTTTTATAAAACCATTTAAAAAATGTACTTTTAACATCCATTTGAAATAATTTAAAATATAAAAACATGCAAATGCACATAACATGCGAATGGATTCTAATCTTACAACTGGGGCATAAGTCTCATCGTAGTCGATACCTTCTTATTGATTGTATCCTTGAGCTACGAGTCGAGCCTTATTACAAGTCACTAAACCATTCTTGTTCAGTTTGTTTCGGAATACCAAATGAGTGCCAATGACCGGATGGTCAATGGGCTTGGGAACAAGTTCCCAAACTTGATTCTATTCGAATTGGTTTAATTTCTCTTGCATAGCATCTAACCAAAAATTATCACTACATGCTTTTTCAATGTTTTTGGATTCAAGTTGTGAGATAAAAGCAACACAGGAAGCTATATCTTTATTAGAGGAACGAGTACTTACACCCTTGGTAATCTCGCCAATTACTAAGTCCTTTGGATGATCTGCCAAGAATATCATCTCTTTTGGAATATCATCAGGATTGCTGGTTCCGTCTTCTGGTTCTGTATGTAATTTGCTTGAGACTCAGCTGGTGCTTGGTGTGAAGGTTCTGCATCTTTGTGTGGAGGTTTTGCAGTAGCTGTACTTGGTGTACTTACGTCTTCATTATCGTCATCGACTGAATGTTGATTTAGTTCATCAAATTTGACATTAATTGATTCTTCGATGATCATGGTTCTCTTATTGAAGACTCTGTACCCTTTGCTCTTTACCACATAACCTAAAAAGATACCTTCATCGGCCTTTTTATCAAATTTACTCAGGTTGTCTTTAGTATTAAGAATAAAGTATTTACAACCAAATATCTTGAAATATGAAACAGTGGGTGTTCTATCAAACCTTAACTCATAGGGAGTCTTCTTTGATATAGGTCGAATTAGAACCCTATTGAGAATATAGCACGCTGTATTGACAGCTTCGGCCCAAAAGTATCTAGGTAGACTAAACTGGTTCAACATTATTTTAGCCATTTCAGATAGAGTCATATTCTTACGTTCCATAACTCCATTTTGTTGTGGAGTCCTAGGGCAGGAAAACTCATACAGATAACCGTGTGTTTCACAGAATTGCTTGAACTCCGCATTCTTAAATTCGCCGCCATGATCACTACGAATGCGAGTAATCATAAAACCTTTTTCATTCTGTACTTTCTTGCAAAAGGTGACGAATTCTGACAAAGCATCGTTCTTGCGTGTAAGAAAATATATCCACGTGTATCTAGAGAAATCATCTACAATGACAAATGCATATAACTTACCATATAGACTAACAATTCTACTAGGTCCAAATAAATATATATACAATAATTGTAGAGGTCTAGTGGTAATTACAACGTTCTTGGACTTAAAGACGGATCAGGTAGCTTTGTTCTTTTCATATTCGCTACATACCGTATCCTTCTTGAAAGATATGTCCGATAAGCCGCATACCAACTTCTTTTTGGATAGTTTTGAAATTGTGTCCATGTTTGCATAATCGAGTCTCATATGCCATAGTTGACTCTCAATGCTCTTAGCCATCAAGCATCTACCTGCTTTCTTAGCATCTTCTAACAGATAGAAAACATATATGTTGTCTTCCCTGATACCTTCAAAGATAGTACTGCTAGTTGAGCTATCAACTATAGTATATTTGTATTTGACAAAGTTAATGCCATAACCGTGATCAGCTAAATGGCTTATGCTGAGCAGATTATGTTTTAACTCGATAACTAGACAAACATCTTTAATCACAGGATAGGGAGTCTTACCAAGGTCACCGATATCGATTATGTACCCTCTCAAATTATTACCGAAGGAGACGTATCCTTCTTTATTCTTCTTCGACAGTGTTGCGAATAATGATGCATCACCGGTCATGTGCCGTGAGCAACCGCTATCGAGGATCCATTTGCTTCTAGCATGTGAAGGACGTCCCACCTACAAAACAGTTTGCAGATGAAACTCTTGGTACCCATTTCTTGTAGGGTCCTGACATGTTAGTCTTTGGTATCCATGCATAAACATTTAAATCTACTAACATTCTGATTCTACATGCAGAGGATATATGACCAATGAGGCCACAATAATGACATTTTGTATGTTGAGTGTTGAAAGTTGTGTGTGGTGCATGATTGGTAGGTTTTGGTTTTCTAATATAGAAGAATGCATGCCTATTAGTCTTCTTGGGCAGTGGTTTGGTATGGTTTGGTCTAACAGTGTTTGGTTTGGGTGTGTTCCGATGATTCGGTAATTGACACTTATTAGAATAGGAAGCAGCAACTTCAGGCCATTTTCCTAAACTAATTTCCAACCTTTTGGAGGTGTCATATAATCTAGTATAGTTAGATGTAGGTGTTTCCATTCTGACTTGTGCACACTGGAGACACTTTCTCTCCTTAGATAGGTCTTCCTTTAGCTGGATGATAGTTTGGTCTTTTTCTTCGGATAACTTGGTAGTCTCATGTAACAACAGCTTAATAGAAGAAAGCTCACCAGACTCAATAGAAGAAACATTATTTTTAATATCATCTAGTTGGTTGGTTAGTCTTCCTATCTCACCTTTGTACTCTTTAAGTACCTTCTTAGAGGTTTCATATTTACTACGCAGTTTTCTGTAGTCATTTAATAGGTCACTGAAAGCTTCTCATAGTTGCTCAAAGGTGAAATCATCATAAGGATCAAACAGAGGATTAGTGGTTACCTGATCGCAAGCCATTAAGCATACATTTGCAGCGTCATCCGATTGTTCGTCTTCTGAGTCGCTGGCTTCGCTCTCATGCCATATGCTTGTATTGGCGTAATTCTTTGATGTTGATCTCTTCAGGTAGCCTTTGTCATATTTGTTGCTTTTTTGTTGATGATGATGCTGTTGGACAATCTTTCTTCATATGTCCTTTCTTCTTACATCCGTAGCAAATATGATCTTCATCGTTGTTGTCGCTGTTGCTGTCTTTTGTTCTTCTGTTGAATCTTATGAACTTTTTGCATTTTCTTACCAGAAGAGCTTGATCTTCAGAGTCAGAGTCGCTGTTGTCAGAATCATCTTCGACAGTTCTTCTATGTTGAGCCTTGAAAGTGATCGACTTCTCTGACTTTTCCTTTGGTGTAGCATCTTCAAAGTCTTGAAGTTCCAACTCGTGAGTGAGTAGCTTACTCATGAGTGTTTCCAGAGACATTATTGAGAGGTCGTTTCCTTCAATGATTGCTGTAGCCTTTGGAATCCAATTCTTCGTGAGAGCTCGTAGAAGTTTGGGAATCTTCTCATGGTTACTGTATTCCTTGTCTAATGAAGACAAATGATTTACAATATCCAGGAATCTCGTAAACATCTGAGTGACAGATTTATTTGGCTTTATCTTGAATGCCTTGTACTCTTGAGTAAGTCTGCTGATCTTTGACTCCTTGACTTGCGTTGTTCCTTCGTGGGTTACTTCGAGAAGTTTCCATACTTCATTCGATGTTGTGCAAGTCGACACCCTGTTAAACTTAGTTCTGTCTAAAGCATAACATAAAACGTTAATAGCACGTGCGTCAAGACTGGCCTTTTTCTTTTCATCCTCAGTATATTTATCATATGGTTTATCAACTAAAACTCCCTCAACAGTAATACGAGGAGGCTTTTTATAACCATAAATAACTATAGACCATAAGCCGTAAATCAAGAGATTTTAAGAAGAAACTCATCCGTATTTTCCAATAAGTGTAGTTTGTGCCGTCAAACAGTGGAGGTCTGTTTGTGGCTTGGCCTTCACTTGTGAATTTTACAGTTGCCATGTGTTATACTGTGATTTATATAGCAATTAAGAATAATTGAATATAACTATAATTTTACCTTGCTTTACCTGTATAACCCGTTCCGATACTAATTGTAGGAACAAAGTCGTAAAGCAGAATACTCTGGGGGAGGGTGAATAGAGTAGGCAGCAGAAAATTGCTAAATAAAAACTTGTTAGCAGTAAGATCACATAATTAAATCAATAATCACAAAACAATAACTGTAAAAAAATGAGATCAGAAGGCAAACGCAAACACAGCGATGTATACTGGTTTCCCTCTTGTGAGGACTAATCCAGTCGGAAGAACTCTAGCTTCTAGTTGAATACACAATTGGAAAATCTTGCAAGTTTTCATACGAAGTCCTTGTAACTTCTACAAATGCGAGCTTTGATACGAAGAACACGACCAACTTTAATTTTGAAGAGTCTTTTTTCAATCAAACCTCTGATTATAATTTCTCTGAAATCCTGTAGACCGTACCGTACCGACAAATTGACTAGAGAATTGTAACTGGCTTAGGATTTGAAAATAAAAGCTTTTTAGAAAACTCTTTGGAAAGAACCATAAGCTTAGAAGAGAAGAGATGAAAGTGAATGAGTGATTTTAAATGATCAGAATTCTTCTCTATTTATAGTTTTTCCAAAGGCAGAACTCTGGCAGAATTCAGGCAGAATTCAGACAGAACTCTATGTAACAAATTGCAACTGAAGGAAGACCAAGTTTTTCAAACGTTCGAAAATCAAACGGTCACTAACCGAACTCTGGCCGAACTCTGACCGAACTCGGGCCGAGTTCTGTCAGGGTTGCTCAGGGTTTTTTCAAAAGTGTTTTTTGGGCTTTTTAAAATCCTTCAGAAGCTTTGTAAATAAGGGATATTTTTCAAAAACATAGGTTATTTTTTAAAACGATTTTGGATAGCCTATTTGCCAGTATGACTCGGTATACAATGTATTTCTAGACTCAATAAAAATTGCATAAAGAAATACAGACTCGAGTGATAAACCTAGCTTCGGTCTTGAACTGAGTAGATATCCAATCTTGATCAGTGTCCAAGTGTCAAAAACGTCTTTGAGTAAACATCTGAGTAGCTCCGTTTATCGAGACAGAGTTTGATCAATTATTAAAATCAGGTTTGACCATGACCAATGGGCCAACATGATTCTTCTCGTCGGCACTTGACCTACTTCCATTCTCAAACGGGACATCTTCCAAAGGAAGACGTCCTACTCATGCTCCTGTTTGTCGGGGCTCTGAAGTGAATCGCCTATGACTGGTACTGTAGTCTACCTGACAACTCCATATCATCCTTCGATGATTTGATATGCCTCTTCCGTAATCGGTTCTACGACGGAGAGAGAGACATGACCATGTCGTCTCTAATAGAAGTACGGCAGACTGAGAAGGAGACTGTTCGATAATTCATCGAGCATTTTCGATAAGCATGCCTAAGGTTGCCTCCAGGCATGTCGGAACATGCACTCATCGACTCCTGCAGCATAAACATGATCCCCGCGATCAAGCTCTGGCTCAACTCCACTCCTCCGCCTGATTGGAGTTTGTTGATTATTGAAGCCGAAGCTGCTGAGAAGAAGGCGCATAACGCTCGTCTTCTGGGGGTTAACTTCCCTACATTTGACGACAAAAAAAAATAGCCTGCGACCAGCAGTAGCAGCCGTGAAGCGAAAGGAAAGCAAGCATTGACTGTCAATGCGTCTAACAGCACGCAAGGTCCTACCCAGAGGCCTCCTCCTACACCAAGTCCGAAGATGGTCTACTCCTCCAACGATGAAGATACCTTACAACTCTTCGAGATATTGAAGCAGGGCGACAAAATCAAGTTGCCTGATCCAAAGCGTCCTGATGAAGTGGGCAGAATCGATGACCCGAGGTATTGTCACTGCCATCGGTTTATTGGACATCCAACTAAAGACTGCTACATCCTCAAAGACTACATACAATACATGATCAATACAAACATCAACTCAGTCGATTACAAGGAGAAGACGGTCTCAGCCAACATGGTGTCGCTCCAGTTCGGTACCTTACCGCCTACCACAGCTCAAGATGGCGTCGTTTGAAGTAGTCAACCTTCTACCAACCCTCGACAATGTGGGTTGACTGACACCACTCACAACATCAAAGGGAAAGATCATGTGGGTTCACCTGGATCTCGTTCCAGAGCTGACTCAACCGGGGGTACCCTCTACCTCCAAAAGCAAAGACAAGAAGACCAAGTCTTGCTGAATGGTAACTTCCTTCCTTGAGGAAGCACTGCCCGTACAAATGTGTTTATAGCAGAATGCCCAGCCTGAGGAGGCCCCGTCCGAAGTGATGCCTTCTATCATCACCATAGCTGTCCAAGGGGAAGGTTCATCCTAACCTCCTGCAGCTGACAAAAAAAAGCAGCAGGAGGCCCGCTTCGACAGGCCTCTTCGAAAAGACAATGCTCCGGGGTTAGCCAAGCCCCACAACTTTGACATACTGGCACAACTGGCCAGTACTCCAGCACGGCTTTCCCTATTCGAGCTCCTCCACCTATCCAAAGATACTCTGGAGGCTCTCTGCGAAGCCCTGAAGGACGCCAAGTCTTTCATCAGTCAGGTCAAGCATCCTGACGACGATTCTACAGCATGTCCGCACTGCCATAATTTGGGGGAGATTATCCCTAACATCACATTCACTCAACATGATATGTTGCTCAAGAACAACAGGCACAACTGACCCCTGTATTACACAAGGTATGTCGGTGCCATCAAGATGGATCGAATACAGATCGACCCTGGGTCGTCTCTCAACACCATCCCCGAACTCTACTTCAGACGTTGGGGATCCTAAAGCATCGCCTGACAGCATCTTATACTACCATCAGTGGCTTCAATGCCAGTAAGAGTGAGCCACTAGGGAAAATCCGCTTGAAGTGTCACATCGGCGATCTCCAGACCGATGTGACTTTCTATGTTGTGGATACAGACGTCAACTACAACATCCTGTTGGGACGACCATGGATACATGAATACATGGTGGTGCCATCCACTCTCCATTAATGTATGAAATATGTGTCCACCAGCGGCATCATCCGAATAGAGTTTGCTGATGTCGATCTCTTCAGAGGGATTGAAGCCTTCTTCACCGATGCTGACCTGTACAAATCAATTCATCTCGAAGATGAAGCAAATGACGCTGATGATGAGGCAAAAGCTGAGGTCGAAGCTGACTCAGAGGCAGAAATGATAATCAACGCTACCCTAAAAGTATGACTCAAAGGGAGGTCGCCTCAAACATCGGCCCCAATGGTAGTCAAACTCCGCGGGAAGGCGCCATCTTCTCCGGGCAGGACATCCAATGAACCTCCGTTGAAGATACCCCTCAAAGGCAAGCCCCATCAAGTGGCGGCTCCTCTCGTAGCCAAGCTACGAGGAAAGGCTCCAGCTCCCAACTGAGGCTTCCCTCAAGGTGCGGCTCAAAGGCAGACCTCCTCAGTTGTCAGCACCCGTCAGGCTACGAGAGAAGACCTCGGTGTCCTTCTCAGCACAGTCCCAAGAGCTAGCACGAGGCAAGCTCGCGAAAAACTCTCCTTAACCGCCAAGGCTGCTCCAGTCCTCACCGATGAAAAACTTGGAGAGTACATATCGACTAATGTCGATGCCCCATCCCTCGATGATGTAATCCCTCGGGACAAGATCCCGTATTTTATCAATAAGAGAGTGTCTTTCAATTATTCTAGTCTTCCACATTCGAATACCATGTACACTCTAGATAATGCTCTAAAGTCGTTGTAAACACAAATAATGACTATGAGTCATAAAAATTGAGTCGTCCTGTACCAAGGAGTCTATTACGTAGTCCCACCTCAGAACAAGGACGAGAAGCCCATTATCTTTAGCAAAGTCGAGCGTCACCAAGACCTCCTACCGACGGAGCCAGAACCCGACACCGGTAGAATGCAAACCTACCGGTACAATGATCGAGCCAAGTATCTCATCCAAAAGATGGGTTATAACTTGAAGATCGGCCAAGGTCTGAACTACGACAAAGGTCGACGCCTTTCCTTACGACTTCCAGTGCCAAAAGGGAAGCCGTAAGACTACTATCATCATACCCGATAGGGGGTATGCTACATCACGCCTCCAACAACTCCAGAAGAATCAGAAGCAGAGGATGTCATACATTCTCACTCATCTGAAACTTCAACGTGGGACTCCAACACCAGCATCAGCTCAGTCTTCAGGAAGGTGCTATCAGCCAACTTAACAATCGTACTTCCCATCGACGATAAAACCTCAGGGAAGTTCCACTCTTGACATCTGTTAAAAACATACTGCCTCTTCCCAGAGAGAGGACTGGTAAACTTGAGCAAACCAAGTTCACACCCCATCTTTTGATATCATATGCTTCTGGAACCCAACCATTTCGTTGCATTCTATCCCCAGTAAAAGAACAACCACGTCCATATTACCTCTGAGTTGCTTCTCTACACCTCATCAAGCAAGACCCTGCACCGTGTAAGATCATGCTTAAGGCTATGTTTACCACGTCCACATCACTTTTGAGTAAACATTCCATACAAACAATCCCCGTGTTGTTGCACTATATAACATCCACGTCCATATTACCTCTAAGTTGTCTATAAACCCCCACAGAGTTTACTCCTACCATGTCCATATTATGTCTGAGTTGGAAAACTCTACAAAGTAGACCATATTTACTATGTCCACATTACCTCTGAGTAAACATGTTGGTCCTCTCTTTCAACTTATCAATCCGTACCTAAAACCAAGGTACTCTAAGGATGATGTCCACATAAAACCCCCAGTGGAAGTACCCCATATTTACCACGTCCATATTACCTCTGAGTAAATATGATGGGTCCATTATACAACTTATTATCTGCACCTAGAAACCAAAGTGCGCAACAGATAATAGGTCCACAAAATTCACAAAAGATTGAACAAAGCAAAGGGTTCTTTATTTTTTCAAACAAAGGAAGTAACAGAGCTATATTTCTCAAAACCTACATCAAAAGAGAGACAAAAGTGTCTCCAAAACAAAAAGAAATAAAGCAAAAGAACTAAGGATCGACAATCAGTTCGTCAACCCGACGCTGCAAGTCTTGAGCCTTAGTCTCCACCGTCGCCAGAATGCGACACTCAGCTTTCTGGTGCATTGCGTGCCTAGCCTCAAGAGCAAGGTCGGCAGCAAACTGGTCGTCCAACTCCTTCTTCTGACGAAGCAAGAAGGTCGCGTGGTGAGTGCACCTCGCTGTCTCCTCCATAAGTTGGACATGTTCGGCCTGCGCCTGTTCAGAATCAGCAAGAAGCCGGGCTTGCTGCTCTTGCAGATAACGAATCTGCGCATCAACTTCCGCGAGGTTGACCTTTAGGGACTCTTACAGTTTGGCCTTCTCCTCCATCGACAAGGATAAACTCTCTTCCTTGTCTACAGCATCGGCCATCTCTTGCGCCCAGGTAGCCATGGTGTCAGAGTGAGCTGACTCAACGGCAGCCTCCAGAGAAAAGTTGTTTCGCCGAATGTTTCGGAGTTCTATCAGGCAAAGATCGAGCTCAGTCATAGAGGCTTCCAAGATCTCGGCCATATGATCATGGCCTTGGTAACTACAGATCTGCTGGATAAAAGGGAGCGCCATGCGCCTCGCAGTCGCAAAGCTTCCACCTTCATCCAACACAGCCGACACCACCCATCGCAACATCTTGTAGACGGCCTCGACCATGAATCATACATATTTATCTGTATCAGCCAACACCTGAGGCATTATCGCAGGAGTTGCCGGAGCCACTATAAGTGCCAAGGGAGCAACTCCAGCAGAAGCTTCCACACTTGAGGCTGAGGGCGCAGTCGCCGCTTGGCTCGCAGGAGCCTCAGATCTTATATCTTCAGGAGAAGAAATTAGAGTATCGGCAATCACGACCTCTGAACCTCCCTGAGGACCCGATATCTTCCTCCAGGTAGGAGGGACAAGGGGTGCATCTTCCACCAGAGGGCTCTTGCCCTTATTTAAGCAGGAATCAGGTAGCCCCACAACAATTGATCCTGCCACAGCAGTCTCGACAGCAACATCGGCAGCAGGAGCGCATCCTCTTACCGTCAACGGAGGGTTTTCGACATCGGGCGAAAGAGTAGATCCTCCCGTCTCTTTCCCACTTGAAATCGGAGTAGGACTCGGTAGTCGAGTTACTCTCCCTTCATCAGTATCAATTCTCGGGACAGTAGTTGCAATCGGCAGGCGAGTCATGTCACCCACTGGGGTAAGAACATAGCTAGACAATGGAGCAGCCTTTGAAATTAGGTTCTCCAAAGCCTCCCCAAGAGAGAGTTCAGCGGTCGACTTTTTGGCACATTCTTCTCTGCTTATTGTGGGATCATCAGGAGCGTCGTCTGGGGAAGACGAGTCCCATTCTTCCTTCTCATCAGGAGGGGTTTGTCTGACAACTACTTTTGAGCCCCCTGTACCAGTTTTGGGGGACCCCACAGTAGATTACTTCACTTCCTGAGAAGACTCTACTCCACCTCTCCGAGGAGAGGGGTCAACATTCTCAGGTGCCGCTCCACCTGCAGTATCATCTCTACCGTAGCCCAAAGTATTGAAGACTTCCACGGTGACAACATCATCCAAAGTCTTCTCCACAGGAGACGGCATAATCGAAGGGACACGCTCATCAGGCGAGCTTGCCACTTCCTTTGGCTGACTTGGGCACGGTTTCGAAGACCGGGGTTTCCTCTTCTCCTACAAAAGAAGAGACATATAAGCGAAAGAGGAAAGAACCGAACCAGACTGATGATAATGCACATACCACTGTGGGAGCTGGTTCGGCAGGAGCCGTCGAAGGCCTCACCTAAGTAGCTAAGGCCTTCTTGGGCCTCTTCGAGTCAAATGAATCTGCCTCCGTCGGGGCACATCTCTTCGATGGTCTGTCCGAGGGGTCCTCCTGAGAGCTTCCTGTCGTTGCCACTAGGGCGGTCCTGTATGCTATCGCTTCAGGAGGATGATAAGCTCGAGCCGTCGCCAGCATAACTTCTGAAGCTTCGAGCTGCATACCGACAATAAAATTGGTCTCCCGGTCAAATCCAACGGGGACGGTATTCATTGCGCAGTAAAACTTCGTAGCAGAATACAAGATATGTGGCTGGTGGTTGCGAACCGGTAGCGTGAATCGCACCCTCGTTCACCCAGGATTATAATATTGCCACCCCCGGGCACCATTCAGTAAACTCCCAACGAATCCCAGAGAGCTATTGGGGTTTTTCAAAATTAGTTGGGTATAGCCGAATTAGCGTGCGAAGCGACTGGTAAAATATGGCTCCAAGAAGCAGCAATTCTGATTCCGATACACAAGGTGTGAAGGCCGGATGCTCTGCAGCCAGTGGAACCCCCATGGTACCAAAGAAATTGCATCTTCGCCTGCATCTTCCAGCTCCTCCTCCGTCTCACAACCATCAAAGGTTGGGGCAACATTGATAATCTCCCATCCTTAGAGATAAGACAAAACCCTCCTACAGACGGGTACCCCTGTATGCAACCACTTCCGCTTGTAGAAGCGACGGATAAAAGCGTCGCCTTTCTCATGCTCCTCGGCCGACCCAGGAGTCATTATGTTCGAGTAGTACAAAATCAGCCACCCTATCAGGTAATGGAAGGGCCGCTCCGCATGAGGTAAATTGCCCCTCTTACCCTTCTCACCTATCACATTATCGATGAATTCTCTCAAATCATGCTTCAGGTTGCACACTATAGCGGGTAGCAGAGCCAGAGGATAACCAAAGACCATCTTCACAGTCGGTAAAATAAGATTCCTAGATATCCTCTCCAAGGAATCGGACCCACCGACGAATACATGGTCACGAAGCCATAGCATCAGAAAGGACGCCAATACGGTCTTTGGAGACATCTTGTGAGCACATTGCCAGAAGCAGCTATAGATGTGCTCGGATGGCTCCCAGTCCTCGTTTTTACGAGGGTTCTTTTCATTGAGCCTAGACATCTTAGCGAGTACCTCAGCATGGAAGAGCCCCCGAGGAGTCGTAAAACGGATCCTCGAAGGATCCGCCAAGTCTTGCTTGAAGACATACTTCCTCCAAGCATTCACATGGGGCTGTGCCCCACCTTTTTCCCCGTGCTGAAGCAGGTAATGATGGCTTACGACCTCCTTGAAGACCGCCATCATCTCAAAGTTCTTCTCTTCCAAAGCTAGTAACTCCTCGTTCGAGGGAAAATACTCCTCATAGGGTTCAGACCTCCAAGGGAGCTTCGAGACCTCGTACATCTCATGTAGTGCCAGTCCTAACTCCCCTACGGGAGTGAAAAAGGTGCCAGTGTGGGTATTGTACATCTCTAGAAGAGCGAGAAACATGTGCTTATTCAGGTCTATGCCCGCCTGAGTAGCACGAACATCAGTACTTAGACCAATCTTTCTGAGTTCGGTCCTAAACTTCGTCAGAACCCAAAGTGTCAACTCGTCCCACTTCTTCACATAGTAGCACCAACCCTCGACCCGAAACTCTCCCTTCGAGTCCGATAGCTTGGCCGACGCCAGACGATTGGCGAAGGTCGAAGCATTGAACGCAAAGGTATCGGTGGGAACATCATTATAGATAGCTCCAGGACGCAATTTTTGCCAATGATAGGAGGTTCCGGCTTACGTAGCAGTCAGGATATCCCTCTGGTTCGAGGACGTATCGAGCTGTATAGTGCCAGCAATGGCTCCTCCTTGAGAGGGACTGAGTTCCCACTCCATCCTTCTCTTCGAAGCAAGACTACGGAAGCCCGACAAGGGCAATTAGCGCTCCGCTTGCTTGATATACATGTTTACGCCTCTGGCTTTGCAGAACCAGTCTTCCCTGATCTTCAACACCTTTGCTTCGGCAGAAGTCAGGCGGTCTCCGAACATAAATTTGGGTTTCAAGAAAGACTCATTCTCAGACTCAGCAGATTTGAGTCTTCCTCTCTCCATCATGCCATGGAGGAAAGTGTGGTGCTACTCGTGAATCTGGGCCATCCTCTTCGGAGGCTTATCCAACATAATAGCAGCCTTGGCCGGGTTCACAACCTCCTCATCAAAATCCATGCCCTGTTGATAGAGTGCATGGTCCAAAAGGACTTCGTTCAGCAGGGGGATGTTCATCGATACTGTCACACGAAATAAAAAAAAGCCATCAGGTAAAAGACAAAAAGGACTTAGAAGCCCAACATGAGCATCTGAGCCGCATCTGAATCTCTGGCGTATCAACTGGGCTGAAACCCATGCGCATAGAGAAAATCCCTACAAAGACACACATGATCAAAAGTCCGGGTACAATTGAAGAGAAGCTTTAGCGCATCATCAGGACCTAAGTCCATGCGCGTCAGCAAGTGAAGCTTCTGCGCATTATTAGGACAAACGTCCATTCACGTCAGCTAAAAGGGCTTCGGCGCATCATCAGGACAAATGTCCATGCGCGTCAGCAGAAGAAGCTTCGACGCATCATCAGGACTTATGTCCATGCATTTTAGCTGAAAAGGGCTTCGGCACATCGTCATGACAAATGTCCATGCGCGTCAGCTTAAGCACATCAACTTGAGGCGGCTCATCTACAGTCGGGTCACCCCAATATCACCGCAACAAAAACCAAAACAAGAGAACACCTACCGAACATCTTCGGGCAAACGTCGACGTGGGTTGCCATGATGACAGGGGATTCCTCCGTGTCGACCTCCAAGGGTTCTTTCCCTCGGCCCCTTCCTCGGCCAGCACCACCGCCGCAGACAGTTTTGGGAGCCATTTCTCGAGAGGACTAAAAGTTCTCGAAGAGAAAGGAAAAAGCTTTTTGCAGAAAGTAGAAGACTCTATCTCCTCACAGCCGCCTATTTATAGGCTTGGCGTCACATGTAAACCGATGAGGCACGATATCAGCAATCAGTCACTTCGGGTATCGGGAAACCGACGGCTACCTATTTTCAAAAGATTATCATTAATCTTTCTTGAGATCGAGGCGTTATCTCTTCAGAAGAAGCATGGGCCCTAGCAGTATATGCCTAAGCAACAAGCGGCCCCCACAATAACGCGTAGAACGATTATACGCCAAGAAGAGCCATGCGCCTAGGCAAAGGGAATGCGCCCAGAGTCGTTACTCCCCATGCTTCTTATTTAAAGTATTCCAAAACTTGGCAAGGAATTTTTGAAAAATTTGAAGGGGGTCCTGTAGAAACATGGAATTTCAGGCACATCTATAGGCCAGAGTTCCTATGCGCTCAACCCAACCATGCGACCAACTCAAATGCGCCAGGAAGCTCAAACAGATACTTGGCACAACAAAGAAAAGTACAAGTTTAAAGACATTAAAAAGAAGGATTTTACTTCATATGAAAGTCTATTACATGTCTAAAGCAAGGCTATACAAAGGAGGACTTCTACAAAAAGAAATATCATAAAGCTACAGCCAGGCGCAATAACTGCAATGCGCCTCATGCTATGTGCATCATTCGTCAGGCGCATCACTCTCATGTCTCATCCAGGCACATCATTCCAGCATCTCAACGTATGCGCATCTCCGTGCATAGTCAGAGTGAATCACTATCATCAGCACCAATCAGCCCTTGTGTAGCAGGAGGAGGAGCTCTCCTAGCTCGACAATTCTACAAAAAAAGTGACCTTTGGGGACAACAAAAAACTGTCTTAAAAACTGCAATTACCGTCCCAACAAATATTTGGGACGGCCTTTTGGACGAGAATGGACGGTCCTATTAGGGTGGCGTGGCAAAAACTTTAGGGATGGATATTGCCGTCCTAATTACTGTTAAAGGATGGTTAGGCAAAATGTCTCAAAAGTTTTCAAATTTATGCTTTTGTGTGACGGTTTATTAATTTGTCCCAAAAAATAAGTTTTTGTAACAGATATATTTCGTCCTAATAAATAAGGGACAGAATTTTAAAAAATCCCCAAAAAAGTAATTTACTTTTTGTTACAGTACTATAATCGTCCGAAAAACTTAACAATTGTTTAAATTATTATGGAATTACTAATTTCCTGTTTATATATAAAATATATAATTGAATTTTATATACAACAAAAATTCATACAGAACTATTTTATTTAATCGCAAATGCATATGGTAGCCGTAACATTAACAAAGCATAGCCACAACATTAACAAAGCGATTTCTATAAAACATATTTAAAGGTAATATCCCATTGTTCACAAAATAAAATCCAAGTCTTACATCACTTCGAGTGTTCTCCCATCAAGTTTTGCATCATTAAGCATTCACTTAATTTACAAAATAAAATCTACAACTTTTTACACAAGTCCAAAACATATTTGATTTTCCAAAGTGGCATCTCCCATCATTTGCAAAATAGGTACAAAAAGCATTGGAAGGACATGCAAATAGAAGTAAACAAATCAGCCTCATAAAAAACAACCTGTAGATAATGAATTCTATACTTGATCTAGCACAATACAACAATCACCCCTAGTTACAACAAATACTATGTAAATATATTGAATAAAAACTATGAAAAAATAGAATATAAGTTTCCAGGTTCTCAGTTTCAAATAGAATTTGGGTTCTACACTAATTTTCGAACAACAGATGGAGCACACAAAGAAAACTACCTATTAGCTTCAAATATAATTTTGGTTCAACACAATTTTGGTTCTATTAGAAATCATGTAGAGAGAGAGAGAGAGGGAGAGAAAGAAAGACAGTAATACCACTTCCATTATGTTAAAAATATATGGTTACACTAGGCATCCAAGTGCATCAACATCCCTAGTAGATAATAACAAAAACCACACATATGAAAATAAATCTAATTTCACAAAACTACAACATTCTCAGACCAATAATTATTAGGACATTGCTTGCATGCTTTTGATAAAGAACTATAAGGATAATAATGAGCAAAAGCCTTACTTGGCATTGGCCAACTGAGCATGGAGAAGCTTGGTAGCAGCAACCATGTTGGTCAGTACAGGATTCACCCCACCATACTAACGCGTCTTGAGACCACAATCATGGTTAACCCATAGAATATTGGTTTGGAAGCTAAGATTTGACCACTAGGATGAAGAAAAATGTAATCAAAATCTGAAACAAGTAATCTCCTGTAAGAGTTTGGCGCAAGGACCTTGAATGTCATCATGTTGAATAAAGAAACCTTTCCACCAGATGCAGACATGACATAAGAATCGTTCTTGCAGTTGATTCTTCTAAATTGCTGTCATTTGTATCATTGGCCATAAGAATGCCATTTGCTAGTTGCCACAACTGGGGTACAACAGATACAGTAGACTGAAGAAGCAAGAAGAAGGGCCATCATCAAGAAAACATAGAAATACTTAAATGGGAGACGTGGTCAATAATTTAAAAAGCTGCTAACCTTGCCAGACGGATTCCGTTCATTACGTTGCCATTTCCACAACTTATGGATAGCATTTGACGCATGAGCTAAAATAGACAACCCAGAATTGGTATATAGCAAGCGCACAACCTGCAAAATCACTAAACAAGTAAATAAATACACACATAAAAAATTAGTATAAAACTATAGAAACATATAATAAGAACATAATTTATGTACTGCAAAGTTGTTGCCATGACATGGATATATTTACTAAGCTAATACTCTAAGCAAGTATAATAGTGTTGAGACATTGGTGCATTAAATTGTATATGCTTTGAAACTGTATGAAGCATATACTAATGGGGAATATGGCATGCATTAATAACTCTATCAGTTGCACCTGCTTTGAGTCATACTTAGTTGGTTTAAATATGCTTTTTATTTCAATTTAGTATTTATTTCCAACTTTGAATTTTTTTTTTATTTGTCTTTAACAACAAGTTTCTGTACACAGATCTCAGGAAGTTTCCTTATTTAGTAGTGTATGTACTCCCTGTGTAAGACAACCATATAAATATATGGGTAAAGAACAAGCAATTACGAATGTTCAAACAAAGTTATTATTGATGTCCCTCGAGAGAATTACATCTACATGCAAACTTTTTTATGCAGTGTGACTCCTATATCCTTCTTTTTCCCCTTCTAAATCCTCCTATTTTTCCACATTTGTGACTAGCTAACCCTGCTAATTACTATTCCAAACCTGAAGCCAACTTGGTGCCATCTTTTAAACCTAATGATTCTTATAAGCTACTAGAGAGATGCAGAACACCAGAACAAACGTTGAGTATTTTGTCATTGATCTGAGGATAATAATCTGACACATCTCTACTCTACAATAAAAAAGAACTAATATCAGATAACGGGAAATTCTACAATATGGATTATTGGGTTTACGACGAGTAAACCAAAGACATCAACCTTATTTACTTAACTATAGGTTGTGTAACACTAGTTATCCACTTTGTGATAGTGACTAATGCATATTCTAGTTCACCGTGACAGAGCCTATAGGATGAGATTCTACACCATCAACATTAAGCCACTTGAGTACAATAAATAGTTCATTGCCTGTAAATTACCTTCAATGACATTGCTAAGAGATGATTGATCATGCATTTTTTATCCAATCTTCAGAAGCTGTGTTCCAATGGTTTCAGCTGTACCCAGTTTTAAATCTATGCTTTCCCTATATGAAGAAACATGAATTTGCAAGACAGGATACAACATGAATTTGCCAAATTATTATGATAAGGAAATATAAGTTTGGCCAGGATCTCCTTAATCCCATCCCCTTTTGTAGGATGAAGAGTAAATTCTACGTTCACAACTGCAACATAACATAGTTGGCCCCATTAAAATTTGGCCTCAGAAGTGGTGGTGAAGCAAAAGCCTCTGATAAGCCATCTAACGAACAAATAATTTATGTAAGTCCCAAACACAGGCAGTAATTAGTATATTTTTTTAAACTTGACGAGGAATTTTTGAAACAAACCTGGTGAAGTTTTGACACCATGAGAGGAATGCAAGGTAGAGACTTGACCTGCTGTTTTCAAGACAGGGAATTTGTGCTTGCCTTTGTAAAATGGTGGAGCTGAAGAACTTCTTTTTGATATTACCTTGCAAACGTTAGGTTGTCGATAAACTCTAAATTTTTGAATAAAATTTAGAACATACATTTGGTATTAGAAAGTAGGCCATCCATTGTACATATAGCATAAAAACCCAACTTGTAGCTTCAACTTCAACTACAGCTTAGATACTGTTGTTTTCATTGCCACAGGTTTTACTTGTTGCAATTATTCGCTGAAACTCGTATTTAGAATTTAAATCATATTTAACATTTCCATAATATCTTGTAGGAATTATTATATAGATTGACATCATATTAACTAAGTTTCTCTTGATGAATGAATCACTACATGCCAACAATGTCCAGAGTTATATCAGTTGTTGATTAGCTGAGAACATCTATATTTTCGTGAGATCATCACCTCGTTTGGCTCAGTAATAATATTACAGTATTGGAAACAGTAATTGTAGGCCCTATGGACCTTCAGAAAAAATATACATAAATTGTTTGGCTTACAAAATACTTATATTTTAGGTGTTAAATGTTAAACTTGTTAAGGTAATGAAAAATACCACAGATTGGCTTTTGTTAGAGTAAAAGTTCATTAGAAGACAGCACAAGCAAAACTAGAATTTTCTGTACTTCATATATAGTTTTATAATTTAGAATATAGAGGAGAATCAATCAATGAAACTAAGCTATATGTACTAGCCTAAGTAATAGAAAACTTACCTTGGCATATTTTGAATGAATGTCATGTGGAGACTGGAATACTTAAATAATTGCCACTATTTGTTCTAATAAATGAAACTCCAATAGAAGGTGAACCAGAATGTAGGTTGTTATTTATTTATTACTCCCAAGTTCTCACGCCCTTATTGATAAAGTAGTAAGAACAAAGAACCTGTAACTTTTGAGCTTGAGATTCAACCAATAAATCTTATTCGCGTGCCCAAGCCTCCATTGTGGGCAAAGTTGCTAATGTTAATCATGACATACAAAAGTAATAAGGCACATCCATCAAAATGTGAAATTATCTTACATTGTATTATGAAATCATGATGAACCCTGTTATGCAGAGAAATAACCTAACATAATTATAAGGCCAAGGTCTGACCATTTTAATTAACTAAAGCACTTAATTTATTCTACACAAAAAACATATAGAGCATAAGGGGTTAGAAAATTTATATCATCAGCCTGACAACCAATTAGTCGTTGCAAATCATATAAGCATCTACAATAACTTATTAGTTATTACTTAGAAGGAACCCAATTTAGAAAGTTCACAAATAAAATCACAAAATTACCAGAATAAAGCTTAGCTTGAAAATTAATGAAAAATAGAGTCATAGGAAATATTAACCATACGAAACGTACTTTTAACAAATGAAACAAGAATAAGGCCTTATGCTCAGCATTGAATCACAGAGCACTGCGCTCCGGCACAAATTTATAATGGCATATGCACATGAAATTGGTAAAGAAAAGTACCCTTAACAGTCAATACTAGAAAAATTTAAAGTGAAGTTAGAAACAGAACCGAAAGAATCTCAATTCCTCATCAACCTTGAATGCAATATTAGCTTTGTAAAAGTATGTAAACAAGCCAACTAACTTCTTTGGCAGTGGAAATGATATACCAAACTATCATCTATATCAAAATGGATAATAGATTAACTGGCACAACTTCAACAAGTATGCCACTAGAATTTATCATTATTAATCTACAAGAATAGTGTCCAACTATAACAATTAGTTTAAAAAAAACCTTGCAATGCTATGGAAAGAAACAAGAATAGTAAGCAAAAATATGCATCTACCTTGCATTAAAAAAAAGTAATACTAGTTGGTTGAAGCATTTTGTCAAACTTTTGAGCTACAACACTATATATCACAAAGGAGATGAGAAACATACCACTTGGCCTGCTGTAATTTTCCAACAAACAAAAGAATTAGGTCCCAAAACCTAGCTTCTGTAACTTTCCAATAAATAAAAGAAATAGGTCGTAGAATTAGGTCCCAAACCCTAGTCGAAAAAACACCGAAACATGGATTAAAAGATTAGAGATGGTAAAAACATAGTTTTATGGAAGAAGATAATACAAATAATGAGAAAAAAATCAAGAAAAACAAACCAAACACTAAATTTCTCCCATGAGATTGTACTCCAGCGCAACCGGCGATGAGACGATGGCATGGTACTCATCCTTGAACTTGGCCTAGGGCCTTGTCGAAGTCCCTCCAGCCGAGGATCAATCGAATGCATGGGCGAGCACCTTGAGCTCGCCCTTTGTGAACATAATCGACGCCGACGAACACTTTCCATTTCGATAGTAGCCACGCTCCTTCTTCTTTTGAGATAAAAACCCTGTGTGGAGGAGAATGAACACCATATTTGGGAAAGAATTCCGAAAAGAAAAAAAAAGTGAAGGAAAATTCTATGATTTAGGTTGGTTTTGATGAAATGATGAATAATTTCTCAAAGGTTTTGCGATGGACGGTCTACATTTAAGTCATCCGATCGAACGGTCAGGATAGAGACGTATAGAGGGAAATGTTTTTCTCTAAAATTTGACAATTAGCCGCCAAATGTTTGGCATTTCCGTCGAGCTATTTGGGACGATAATGTGAATTATTTGGAACAGAAAGTTATATTAGTCCCAAATAGTGATCCATTTTTACAATCTGTCCCAAAAAAATACAACTTTTTGTTACTAAAAATATAGTTGTCTCTAGAACTATACTTTTAGGACTTTTTAGACTTGTGTTCCTAATAATGTCGTCCCAAAAAGACATTTTTTTTAGTAAAAGATCGCGACACGATGCCCCGGTCTTCGGAAGCAACATGCACACTCGGCGACCTGTGGCTCTTCCAGCATAACAAAAATTAGGGCACGACCGCCCCGATCTTTGGATGCAACAGGCACCTTCAGCCTGTGTCGGGACACGATGATCCCGATATTTGAACGCAACAGACACTTTCACAGGGCCGATTGTGAACTCGACACATCTTCGTCTTCGGCAGGAGTCCATCGTCAACTCGCCAAGGCAGGGGACCGATCGAGTTCGTCTCCATGAAGGGTAGAAAAGTGAAACGAGAAAACTTCTTCTCACATGGCTACTTATAAGCCATGGCAAATCAAACCCATTTGCCAAGTGGCAACTTTTCCGAAGTCAGTGCAATAAAGTTACATTTATGGTGATGAATCTGCCCCTTCAAATTCAACCAAGTTAAAACAGCCATTAACGTCTAGAAGAACTCAACAGACGGGCCAAAGAGGATGTGACACCTGGCTGATGTGCCATCGGTACCATGCGCTCCGTACTGATGCGCCTAGTGGGACATAGACCAATGCACCCAGATTGAAATTAACCGATGTGCCCCTTTCAAGCTTGTTATCATCAAGCATTTTTTGCTGAATAACAAAGGCAACGACGCATTCCAAGGGCCATCCAATCAGTAGCCCTTTACAGAAAATAAAGCACAGTTGATGTCAATACCATCATTTCACCTTGGGTCGATAAACGACCGCCGCATGGCCGAACGATAATTCATATGCACCTCGTGGCCATGCGCCCAGAAGACTGCATGCGCCCCAGTAGTCATACGCCCCCTCAGATCACTTCTGATCTCAAGCAACAGAAGACTTAAGCTCTGCATGCGCCTCAAAAGCCATGCGCCTGGACTTGATCATGACTCCTAAAAATCATGAGACCAAGTCGCCTCCCCTGCGCCTGATCCTAGGTGCACCCTGATACGAAGATCTGTATGCACCTCAAAAGCTATGTGCCGAGATTTGTCTATGATGCCTAAAAGTTGTAGGACTAAGTTGCCTACATGCGCCTTGTTCTATGCGCACCCCGACTGATCACTCTCCTCCAAACCGAGATCTTTGAGCTACAAGTATACGCCACGCGTCCTTTGACTCAGTTCTATTCAAAGAATGGGTGCTAACCACCCAAGATCTCGGCAACAATCAAATCTCAGCAACTGCTACGTGTCAGCTCCTCCGCAGCCCAACGAAGCAGTTCAAGCATATTCTACTACAATTTGGCGCGCATCGTCCACGCACCCTCGCCAGCAGCAGCCACGTGGCGTCCCCACGTCTAGGCGCATCCGAGATATGCGCACATAAGCAGCCAATCTGCTATCTATAAATAGAATGATCATTCCTTCATGACGGACACACACAGACAGAGAGAGAGATATATATACAGACAGACTGTTATATCCACATACAAAGGCCAGAAGAGACACTCAACGTCCACTTCTCCTCGCAATACTCCGGCATCCAGAGCAACCTAGACCTTCAGAGAGTTCGAGATCGTCATCAGATCGTCAATGGAGTCAACATATTACCACTCGCTCCATCGGTACCATACCCAGATAAAAACAAAAGTGTACTCCTAGGACTACGTCTAAGTCCTACATTGTACTCTGTTCTGTTTGTAATTAAAAACATCAATCCCAAAAAGTTTTAATGGCAAACAACTGGCACTATATGGCTCGACACCTCTTCGAACCAGAGGGATACCTTGACGGCTATGCGAGCCGGGACCTTTTATCATTGGCGAACTTTGCATCCCGGGGTTATCTATAGTGATGTTCCCACCGGTACCTTTGCGTTCAATGCTTCAACCTTCGTCAATCCTCTGGCGTCGGCCAAGCTATCATTCCCGAAGGAAGAGTTTCAGGTCAAGGGTTGGTGCCACTATATACAAAAGTAGGACGAGTTAACACTTTGGGTTCTGACAAAGTTTAGGACCAATCTCAGAAAGATTGGTCTTACTACTGCTGTTCATGCTACTCAGACGGGCATAGACCTAAATAAGCACATGTTTTTCGCTCTTCTGGAGATGTATAATACCTATACCGGCACCTTTTTCACTCCGTAGGGGAGTTAGGATTGGCACTACACGAGATGTACGAGGTCTCGAAGCTCCCTTGGGGGTCTGAACCCTATAAGGAGTATTTTCTCTCGAAGGAGGAGTTATTGGCTTTGGAAGAGAAGAACTCTGAGATGATGGCGGTCTTCAAGGAGGTTGCGAGCCATAATTACCCGCTTCAGCGCAGGGAAAAAGGCAGGGCACAGCCCTATGTGAATGCTTGGAGGGAGTATGTCTTCAAGAAAGACTTGACGGATTGTTCGAAGATCCGTTTTACGACTCCTCAGGGGCTCTCCCATGCTGAGCTACTCGCTGAGATGACTAGGCTCAATAAGAAGAACCTTGTGAAAACGAGGACCGAAATCCATCCGAATACATCTATAGCTGCTTCTGGCACTGTGCTCACAAGATGACTCCAAAGGCCGTATTGGTGTCCTTTCTGATGTTATGGCTCCGTGACCATGTATTTGCTAGTGGGTTCGGTTCCTTGGAGAGGATATCCAGGAATCTCATTTTGTCGGCTGTGAAGATGGTCTTTGGTTATCCTCTGGCTCTGCTTCCCGCTATGGTGTGCAACCTGAAGCGGAGTTTGAGAGAATTTATCGATGATGTGATAGGTGAGAAGGGCAAGAGGGGCAATTTCCCTCGTGGGGAGTTGCCCTTCCATTACCTGATGGGGTAGCTGATTCTGTACCACCCGAACATAATGACTCCTAGGTCGGCCGAGGAGCATGAGGATGGCGACGCTTTTATTCGCCGTTTCTACAGACAGAAGTGGTTGCATACAGGGGTACCTGTCCGTAGGAGGGTTCTGTCCTATCTTTAAGGATAGGAGATTATCAAGGTCGCCCCAACCTTTGATGGTTGTGAGGCGGATGAGGAGCTGGAAGATACCGGCAAAGATGTAATTTCTTTGGCGCCATGGGGGTTCCACTGGCTGCAGAGCATCCGACCTTCACACCTTGTGTATTGGAACAGTAATTGCTACTTTTTGGCACCAAATTTGCCCATTCGCTTCATACGCCAATTCGGCTATACCCAACTAATGTTGAAAAACCCTAGTAGCTTTCTGTGATTCATTGGGTGTTTACTGAATGGTGCCCGGGGGGGACAAAATTATAATGTCGGATGCACGGGGGTACGATTCACGCTGTCGGTTCGTAACCCCAGTCACATATCTTGTATTCTGCCATACAGTTTTATTATGCGATGAATACCGTCCCCGTTGGATTTGACCGGGAGACCAGTTTCATTGTCGGTACGCAGTTTGAAGCTTCGAAAGGCATGCTGGCAACGGCTCGAGCTTATCATCCTCCTGAAGTGACAGCATACAGGACTGCCCCTATGGCACCAGCAGGAAGTTCTCAGGAGGACCCCTCGGCCAGACCTCCAAAGAGACGTGCCCCGACGGAGGCAGATTCATCTGACCCGAAGAGGCCCAAGAAGGCCTTGGCTACGTAGGTACGGCCTTCGGCGGCTTTTGTAGAACTAGCTCTTGCAGTGATATGTGCATTTCCATTAGTCTGGTTTTACTCTTTCCTCTTTTGCTTATATGTCTTCTTCTTATGCAGGAGAAGAAGAAACCCTGGTCATCGAAACCGGGCCTGAGTCAACCGAAGGAGGTGGCAAGCTCGCCTAATGAGCGTGTCCCTCTGATCATGCTGTCTCATATGGAGGAGAGTTTGGACGATGTTGTCACCATGGAGGTCTCCAGTACTTTGGACTACGGTAGAAATGATACTGCAGGTGGAGAAGTACCTGAGGATATTGACCCCTTTCATCGGAGAGATGGAGCAGAGTCTTTACAGGAAATAAAGCAATCTACTGTGGGGTCCCCCAAAACTGGCATGGGGGGCTCGAAAGAAGTTGTCAGACAAGCCCCTCCTGATGAGGAGGAAGAATGGGTCTCATTTTCCCCAGACGGCGCTCCTGAAGAAGATGTTGCTGGGGATGATCCCGCAATAAGCAGATAGGAATGTGCCGAGAAGTCGGCCGCTGAACCCTCTCTTAGAGAGGCTTTAGAGAGCCCAATTTCAAGGGTTACTGTATTGTCTAGCGCTGTTCTTGTTCCGATGGGTGACATGACTCGCCTGTCGAGTCCGATTCCTGTCCCGAGAGTTGATATTGATGAAGGAGGAGTGGCTTGACTGCCGAGTCCTACTCCGAACTTGAGTAAGAAAGAGGCAGAAGCATCTGCTCTCTCTCCTGATATTGGAAACCCTTCGTCGATGGTAGGAGGCTCCGTACCTGCCACCGATGTTGCTGTCGGGACTGCTGTGGCAGACCCGACTGTTGTGGGGTTGCCTGAGGCCCACTTGAATAAGGGCAAGGGCCCTCTGTTGGAAGTTGTTCCCCCCTTCCTTCTGTCTGGGGGAATATATCGGGTCCTCAGGGAGGTCCAGAGGTCGTGATTACCGAGATTCTGGTTTCTTCTCCTGAAGGTATAAGATCTGAGGCTTCTGCGAACCAAGCGGTGACTATGCCCTCAGCCTCAAGTATGGAAGCTTCTACAGGAGTTGATTCCTTGGCTCTTGTAGTGGCTCCGACAACCCCTATGATAACGCCTCAAGTGCTGGCCGATGTAGATGAATATGTAAGATTCATGGTCGAGGTCGTCTACAAGATGTTGCGACGTGCTGTGTTGGATGAGGGTAGAAGCTTTGTGACCGTAAAGCGCATGGCACTTCCATTTATCCAACCGATTCAGAGTTACCAAGGCCATAATCATATGGCCGAGATATTGGAAGCTTCCATGGCTGAGCTCGACCTTCGCCTGACGGAGCTTCGGAACATTCGGCGGAACAACTTTTCTGCCTTAATTGAAGAAGAGCAGAATAAGCTGGAGGCTGCCGTTGAGTCGGCTCACTTTGACACCATGGCTACCTGGGCATAAGAGATAGCCGACGTTGTAGACAAGGAGGAGAGTTTATCCTCGTCGATGGAGGAGAAGGACAAACTACAAGAGTCCCTGAAGGTCAACCTCGCGAAAGTTGATGCGCAGATTCATCATCTACAAGAGCAGCGAGCCCGGCTTCTGGCTGATTCTGAACAGGCACAGGCCGAACATGTCCAGCTAATGGAGGAGACTGTCAGTTGCACTCGCCATGCGGCCTTCTTGCTTCGTCAGAAGAAGGAGTTGGATGACAAGTTCGCTGTCGACCTTGCTCCTGAGGCCAGGCAAACAATGTGCCATGAAGTTGAGTGTCGTATTCTGGCGACTGTGGAGACTAAGGCTCAAGACTTGCAGCATCGGGTTGATGAACTGATTGTCGATCCTTAGTTCTTTTGCTTTATTTCTTTTTGTTTTGGAGATACTTCTGTCTCTCTTTTGATGTAGGTTTTGAGAAATGAAGCTCTGTTATTTTCTCTGTTGAAGAAATAAAGAACCCTTTGCCTTGTTCAATCTTTTGTGATTTTTGTGGACCTATTATCTGTTGCGTACTTTGGTCTGGGTACAGATAATAAGTTGTACGATGGACCCAGCATATTTACTCAGAGGTAATATAGACGTGGTAAATATGGGGTACTTCCACTGGGGGTTTTATGTAGACTTATCATCCTTGGTGTACCTTAGTTTTAGGTACAGATTGATAAGTTGAAAGAGAAGACCAACATATTTATTCAGAGATAATGTGGACATAGTAAATATGGGCTAATTGGTGGAGTTTTCCTACTCAGACGTAATATGGACATGGTAGGAGTGAACTCTGTGGCGGTTTATAGAACAACTCAGAGGTAATATGGACATGGATGTTCTATAGTGCAACAACACATGAATTGTTTGTACGGAATGTTTACTCTGAGGTGATGTGGACGTGGTAAATATTGCCTTAAGCATGATCTTACACGGTGCAGGATCTTGCTTGATGAGGTGTAGAAAGGCAACTTAGAGGTGATGTGGACATGGTTGTCCCTCTACTGGGGATATAATGCAATGAAACAGCTGGGTTCCAGAAGCATATGTTCTTAAAAGAAGGGGTGTGAACTTGGTTTGGTCAAGTTCACCAGTCCTCTCTCTAGGGAGAGGCAATATGTTTTTGACAGATATTAAGAGTGGCACTTTCCTGAGGATTTATCGTCGATGGGATGTACGGTTGTCATGTTGGCTGACAGCACCTTCCTGAAGACTGAGCCGTTGCCGGTGTCGGAGTCCCAAGTTGAAGTTTCAAATGAGTAAGAATGTATGACATCCTCTACTTTTGATTCTTCTGGAGTTGTTGGAGTCGTGATGTAGCCTACCCCCCGTTAGGTACGTTGATAGTAGTCTTGCGACTTCCTTTTTGGTACTGGAAGTCGTAGGAGAAGGCGTTGACCTTTGCCGTAGTTCAGACCTTGGCCGCTCTTCAAGTTGTAACCCATCTTTTGGATGAGATACCTGGCTCGATCATTGCACTAGTAGGTTTGCTTTCTGCCGGTGTCGGGTTCTGACTCCGTCAGTGGGAGGTCTTGGTGACGCTCGACTTTACCTAAGATAATAGGCTTCTCGACCTTGTTCCGAGGCGGGACTATATAACAGACTCCTTGGTACAGGACGACTCGATTTATATGACTCACAGTCGCTATTTGTGTTTGCAACGACTGCATAGCATTATCTAGAGTGTACATGGTATTCCAATTTGGAAGACTAGAATAATTGAAAGATACTCTCTTATTGATAAAATACAGGATTTTGTCCCGAGGGATTACATCATCGAGCGATGGAGCATCGACATTAGCCGATATGTACTCTCCAAGTTCTTCATCGCTGAGAACTGGAGCAGCCTTGGGAGGTTAAGGAGAGTTTTTTAGGAGCTTGCCCAGTACTGGCTCCTAGGACTGTGCTGAGAAGGACGCCGAGGTCTTCTCTTGTGGCCTGACGGGTGCCGACAACTGAGGAGGTATGCCTATGAGCCGCACCTTGAGGGGAGCCTCAGTTGGTGTACAAGAAGCTGGAGCCTTTCCCCGTAGTTTGGCTACGAGAGGAGCCGATACTTGAGGGGGCTTGCATTCGAGGCATATTTTCAATAGAGCTTTATTGGATGTCCTGCCTGGAGAAGCTGGCACCTTCTCGTAGAGTTTGATTACCATAGGGGCCAATGTTTGAGGCGGCCTCTCTTTGAGTCACACTTTTAGGGGAGCATTGATTATCATGTCTGCCTCTGAGTCAGCTTCATCCTTAGCTTCTGCCTCGTCATCAACGTCATTGTCTTCATCTCTGAGATGAATTGATTTGTACAGATCGGCGTCGGAGAAGAAGGCTTCAATCCCTTTGAAGGGATCGACATCAGCAAACTCTGTTCGGATGATGCCGCTGGTGGACACATATTTCATACATTAATAGATAGTGGATGGCACCACCATGTATTCATGTATCTACGACTATCCCAACAGGATGTTGTAGTTGACATCTACATCCAGAACATAGCAAGTTACCGCGGTCTGGAGATCGCCGATGTGACACTTCAGGCGGATCTTCCCTAGTGGCTCACTCTTACTGGCGTTAAAGACATTGATGGTAGTGTAAGACGCTGTCAAGCGATGCATCGAGATCCCTAACATCTGAAGTAGGGTTCGAGGGATGATGCTGAGAGGAGACCCAGCGTCGATCTACATTCGATCCACCTTGATGGTGCCGACATACCCTGTGTAATACAGGGGTCTATTGTGCCTGTTGTTCTTGAGCAGCATATCCTGTTGAGTGAATGTGATGTTGGGGATGATCTCCCCTATATTATGGTAGTACGAATATGCTGTAGGATCGTCGACAGGCTGCTTGACCTGACTGATGAAAGACTCGGCGTCCTTCAGGGCTTCGCAGAGAGCCTCTCGAGGATCTTTGGATAGGCGGAGGAGCTCGAACAGGAAAAGTCGTACTGGAGTACTGGTGAGTTGTGCCAGCATGTCGAAGTTGTAGGGCTTGGCTAATCCCGGAGCGTTGTCTTTTCGAAGAGGCCTGTCGTAGCGGGCCTCCTTCTGCTTTTGTTTATCAGCAGCAGGAGGTTGGGATGAACTTTCTCATTGGACAGCTGTGGGGATGATAGGAGGCGTTACTTCGGACGAAGCCACCTCTGGCGGGGCGTTCTGCTGTGAACGCATTTTTATGAGCAATTCTTCCTCAAGGGAGGAAGTCACCATTCGGCAAGACTTGGTCTTCTTGCCTTTGCTTTTGGATTTAGAGGGTACCTCCGGTTGAGTCAACTCTGGAACGAGATCCGGGTGAACCCACATGATCTCTCCCTTGGATGTTGTGAGTGGTGTCAGCTCGTGGGTTGGTTGAAGGTTGACTACTTCCATTGTCGCGTTTGGGATGGGGACGACGCTATTTTGAGATGTGGTAGGTGGTAAGGTGCCGAACTGGAGCGATACCATGTTGGCCGAGACTGTCTTCTCCTCGTAATTGATTGAGATAACATTCGTATTGATCATACGCTGTATGTATTCTTTGAGGATGTAGCAGTCTTTAGTTGGGTGTCCAACGAACCGATGGTAGTGATAATACCTCGGGTCGCCGACTCTGCCTACTTTGTCAAGACGCTTGGGATCAGGCATCTTGATTTTGTCGCCCTGTTTCAGCATCTCGAAGAGCTGTAAGGTATCCTCATCGTGGAAGGAGTAGACCATCTTCGGTCGTGGTGCGGTAGGAGGCCTCTGGGCAGGACCTTACGTGCTGTTAGACGCATTGACAGTCAATGCCTGCTTCCCTTTCGCTTCGTGGTTGTTACTGCTGGTCGCAGGCCGTTTCCCTTTATCGTCAAAGGTGGGGAAGATAAACCCCAGGAGGCGAGCATTACGTGCCTTCTTTTCAGCAGCTTCGGCTTCAATGATAAATGCACTCCAACAGCTTCAATGATTAACCCCCTAGAGGTAACTTTTGACATGCTTGTCGGAAACGTTCGATGAAGACTCGAACGATCTCATTCTCAGTCTGTCGTACTTCTATGAGAGACGATATTATCATGTCTCTCCCTCCGTCGTAGAACTGATCAAGGAAGAGGCGTGTCAAGTCATCGAAGGATGATATGGAGTTGTCAGAGAGACCGCAGTACCAGTCGTAGGCGACTCCCTTTAAAGCCCCGACAAACAGGCTCATGAGTAAGGCATCATCTTTTGGGAGATGCCCCGTATGGGACTGAAAATAGGGCAGGTACCGGCGAGGAGAATCCTTTCCGTCGTATGGTGTCAGTGTTTGCAGTTTATACTTGGGAGGATAAACCACTTTGTTCCATTCGAGGGGGTAAGGTTGTGAGAGTCCCATCTTTTGACGATCCTCATGTCTACTTCGGGCCTCAAAATGCTCGTGCAGGTCTTTGACCATCTCGACCAAGTCTTCTTTCGAGATGGTATGGCCTGAAGCTGGATATTGGAAGGAGCTGACGCTCGCGGTGCAGTGTGGTGCTCCGCCCCTGAAGATACCCATTGAAGGGGTATACTTGATTCTTCGTTGGCTCCTGGATCGGGGCTGGTGGAGACAGGTGACCTTGCCAGAGTGGTTCGAATGTCGAACACCGCCTGGGTTATGATCTGCATGGAGGCAGAGAGGGTTTTGAGACTCCCCTCAAGAGTGTCTATGCGCAATTCTCCTTAATCACCACCCCCTGCCATGTAAGCTGTAATGACATGGATAAAAGTGGATAAATCGATCGAGGCTTCGCTTTCAACCTCGCTTTCCTGTAAGGGGCTCCTTCTTCTGAGGCCTCGTATTAGCTATCCCCAGCTATGTCAGGGTCGGTTTGTCGAAGCGTTTCTTCGTCTTCGAGAGGAGGGTTGTCAGAGGCTTGACTACCCCCGATTGTTGCTTCTGCCAGGGCCTTTCTCTTTGCTCGGGTGTGTTCTTACACCCCTAGGGACGGGACCACTGTTTTGCTCTTCTTCAGATGAGCCTTGGATGCACAGGCTGAGGAGTTGGTGGTTGTCTTTCTCACGGATGAGTGAAAATTGGAGACGATATGACAGAAAGCGATCTTGGGCTCCGCTTCATCTTCAATTGGCACTTTTTTCCGAGGTGACGTCGGATAGGTGCCGTAGATTATTGTCAATGAGATACTGACTGCCTCTGTGGTGGAGCCGCTATTTTTTAACAATAGAAGTTGATGGTGATCGTAGCATAAGTGTGCCCTACGAGGGACACATTGTGCTTATTGGTCATCTCTCCTGATCTACGTTTGTGACTGACCATATTACGTAAATTATGACGGGAGAGTTTTACTTTAACACCCCCATCAGGCACATGGCAGGGCCAAGCACCGGGGTGGTCATGTGATTGTTGTACCCCCTGATTTGGTTCACGCGCATGAGATACGCCCAGATCATTGGTAGAGGAACAACATTTATGGCAACTTGAGTCCACTTCATGCGCATCACCCAAGTGGGCGCATGGATTCAACATCGCAGTTGCCCAGCCAGACTTGGTTCAAAACGTCGTAGATGTGCCCAAACGGAATAGGGACTTTGAGAGTAGACCCGTTTCTGACACAGATGTGCTCGAGTCGACTCTGTATAGCTTACCATCAGCAGCGTGCTTGATTTTGAACGTCGGTATCTGGTTTGTTGTTGGCGTAGCACATTAGTGGCGCATGGCCTGTGCTGTCTTGGATTTCTTTGTACTAGCCTGCGAAGGCGTATAGTACTCAGAATACAATTATACCTCGCCATGACAACGAGTGAGTCTGTTGAAGACATACGTTCTCTCCTGCATACCTGAGCTTATGTACTTGAGATGGGTTGCACCTCTGCTCGGTTGGCACATCTTCTTCGGCTGAAAAGAAGACGGTTGGAGAATGCAGTCAACACAATGTTTCCCAGATAGATGCACGACACCAGTTGGCGCATCCTTGTTGCAGAGAGCGTCAGCAGGAAGGGCCAGCTACGGTGGCACATCCCCTTTAGTGATGGTGCCAAGTGCGTCGGCCTTGCGCATCCAGACTTGGCGAGTCTTCTTCGGCTTTGGCAGCCGCTTCGAAGGACTCGTGCTATCTTCAGAGATGAACTTCTCGTACGCCTGTTGATTGTGGTACACCACAAGTGTTTTGTGGGAGGAGCGAAGTTTGATATCGTCAGATTACGACACAGCTTTCTCGTTGGAGGAAAAAGAGGTCCCCAGCAGAGTCGCCAGCTTGTTTGCCATTAAAACTCTTTGAGATTGGTGTTTTTATTTACAAACAGAATAGAGTACAATATAGGACTTAGATGTAGTCCTAGGAGTATAATTTTGTTTTTTATCTGGGCACCGTATCGATGGAGCGAGTGGTAATACGTTGACTCTGTTGATGATCTGACGACGATCTTGAACTCTCTGAATGTCTGGATTGCTCTGGATGCTAGAGCATTGCGAGGAGAAGTGGACGTTAAGTATCTCTTTTGGCATCTTTATGTGGATATAATAGTCTGTCTGTATATATCTTTTTCTCTGTCTGTGTGTGTCCGTCGAAGGAATAGTCCTTCTATTTATAGGCAGCAGGCTGGCTGTTGACGCGTGCATATGTCGGATGCGCTTGGACGTGGGGATGCCACATGGCTGATGCTGATGAGGGTGCATGGACGATGCGCCCCTAGTTGTAATAGAATCTGCTCGAACTACTTGGTTGGGCTGCGGAGGAGCTGACACGTGGCAGTTGCTAAAATTTGGTTGTTGCTAAGATCTAGGGTGGTTAACACCCATTCTTTGAATAGAAATGAGTCAAAGGACACGTGGCATATGCCTGTGGCTTAAAGATCTCGATTTTTGAGGAGAGTGATCTATCGGGGTGTGCCTAGGATCAGGCGCATGGAGGCGACTTAGCCATATGAGTTTTAGGCATCATAGACAAGTCTGGGTACATGGTTTTTGAGGCACATGCAAAGCTTCGCATCAGGGTATGCCTAGGATCAGGCACAGGAGAGGCGACTTGGTCTCATGATTTTTAGGAGTCATGAGCAAGTCCAGACGGATGGCTTTTGAGGTGCATATAGAGCTTAGTCTTCTGTTACTTGAGATCAGAAGTGAGCTGAGGGGACGTATGACCACTGTGGCGCACGCAGTCTTCTGAGAGCATGGCCCCGAGGTGCATACAAATGATGGATCGGCCAAGCGGCGGTTGTTACCGACCCAAGGTGTAATGATGGTGCTGACATCAGTGGCTCTTTATTTTCTGCAAAGGGTTGCTGATTGGACGGCTCTTGGAATGCGTCGTCGCTTTTGTCATTCAGCATTAAATTCTTGATGATGACAAGTTTGGAAGGGGCACATCGGTTAGTTCTGATCTGGGAGCATGGATCTCTGGCCTATTTGGGTGCATCAGTACGGAGCACCTGGTACTGACGGCGCATCAGCCAGGTGTCGCATCCTCTTTGGCCCGTCTGTTGAGTTTCTTGAGGCGTTAATGGTTGTTTTAACTTGGTTGAATTCGAAGGGGCAGATTTATCACCATAAATACAAGTTCATTGCACTAACTTCGGGGAAGTTTCCACTTGGCGCATGGGTTTTATTTGCCCTGGCCTATAAGTAGCAGCATGAAGAGAAGTTTTGTTTCTCGTTTCACTTTTCTTTCTTTCATGGAGACGAACTCGATCGGTCCCCTGCCTTAGCGAGTTGACGATAAACTCCTTCCGAAGACGAAGAAGTGCCGAGTTTGGTTCATTTCACCATCGGCCCTGTGAAAGTGCCTGTTGTATCCAAATATCGGGATCGCCGTGTCCCGACACAGGCTGAAGGTGCCTGTTGCATCCAAAGATCGGGGAGGTCATGCCCCAATTTTTGTTATGCTGGAAGAGCCGCAGGTCGCTGAGTGTGCCTGTTGCTTCTGAAGACCGGGGCATCGTGCCGCGATCTTTGTCAAGCTCGGAGAGCTTCTCCTCCTGCTACACAAGGGCTGATTCGTGCTGATGTGCCTGCACCATAACGACGAGACTGTGCACCTGGATGAGACATCAGAGTGATGCGCTTGACGTTTGATGCACCTGGCATGGGGCGCATGGCCGTTGCTGTAGCTTTAGGATCTTTCTTTTTGTAAAAGTTCTCCTTTGTAAAGCCTTTCTTTAGACATGTAATAGTCTTTCATATGAAATAAAAGCCTTCTTTTGATGTCTATACTTTTGCTATCCTTTGCTGTGCTAAGTACTTTATTTAAATTCCCTGGTGCATGTTTGAGTCTAGCCGCATAATGTTAAACGTATAGGAATTCTGGCCTATAAATGTGCCTGAAATTCTATGCTTCTATATCCTCTTCCAGTGTGCATTCCCCACAACCCTCAGAAGAGTCGGTCCGAGTGGGGGAACTTTGTCGCCAGCTTACTGAGCTGCGTGACGAGCTCTTACGGAGGATGGAGGAGCAGCCCCAGTCTCAGCCGCAGACGGACGATGTAACCCTCACCACACGATTTGATATGCTCAAGCGCATCATTAGAGAGACAGGCGAGAGGATGGATCGTGTCATTCAGGCAGTGTAGGAGAGTACGGATCTTGCTGTTCATGGATTGTACGAGACGCAGGCGGCCATTGGCGATGAGGTTTCGAGGCTGGCGGCTGTTATGGATTCTACCAACTCCAGACTGCTGGCCATGGAGCAGACGCTTCCTAGTCGTGCTTCGGCATCCACACCGACTTCAGTGGCTCCACTGCCTCCTCTTCCTCCAATTGATGGGTCCTCACCGGTGATGCTAATCCCGGAGCAATATAGGTTCCTGGTATCCCAGGTGCAGGCACTGCCTACTCCTCCTCCTTCTCATCCCGACCAAGAGTATTCCTGTGTCGGACTTGTTTTCAATTGTTGTGTTGGTGACCCATTGTTGGGTCTTTATGTATTTGTTGGTGACCTATTGTATCCACCTGGCTATTTCTTGTCTTTTTGATTGTTCGATTCCATTTATTTGATTATTGGTAGTACATTATTATTATTTGTCTCTATATTGGTTTACCAGTATTGAGTGTTCCACCGAAGGGATCGACGAACCCAAGGAATTCTACAGAAGGTTGTTCCGGGTCTATTATTTGTAAACTGAAACTCTAAATGCAGGTACAATATTTTTAATGTAACTGTTATTTATGTGAAATGAATATTACATTATGTTTTTTTTACATTTTTTGGAATTAGCGATGTTTAGCGTGCTTCGCAACGGTCAGCGATGCATACATACGTCGCTAGAACGTCGCCAAAATGAGAATCAAAACATCGCTAATCGTCGCCGAACGTCGCAGAACGTCGCAGATACGTTGACGTAGCAAGCTGTACAGGTCAGCAAATCTAGTATCCGAACGTCGGTATTCAAGTATCGTACGTCACAACAATGAAGACAAGACAACCAAAAATTGCCAGATATAGAGTCGAAAATGTCGCTAATCTCTGACTGTAACGTTGCTAAAACATGAATGGACAGCGACAATCAGCAACGAAATGTTATGTCACTAATTAGCAACATTTTTGTTGGTAAATATCGCTAAAACTAGCGACGTCGAGCGTCGCCGAATGACGTCGCTATAGCGACGAATAGCGACATTTTACAAGTTAGCGACCATGAATAATGCGACATGCCCAAAACGTCGCTAAAAATGTCGTTGTCAGTAGTTAGCGACATTTTTTACTGTTTAGTGACGTTGTTAGGCGTCGCTAATATGAGATATTTTGTTAGTGTCATATCTCAGGTTGTTTCCGAAGGAGACATATCATTCTTTCTTCATCGATAGCGTATTGAACAAAGATGCATCACCAGTCATGTGCCGGAAACATCCGCCATCGAGGATCCACTTGATTTTAGCATGAGAGGGTTGAGGGTCCACCTACATAACGAGTAGATGAATCCTTTGGTACCCATTTGTTGAAGGGTCCATGTGGATTAGGCTTAGGTCTCCAAATCAGTGTGTGATTGTCAACAAGCTTTCTTGCTAGACAATACTGTGATATGTGCCCATGAGTACCACAATACGTGCAAGTAAGTTTTGAAAACGTATTCGTTGAATTTGTGTTGACATGCATATGTGGTTTCTTTGAAAACCTATATATGAAAGCATGGTAATATTCGTGTTTCTTACGTGCTTTCTGTAGTTTAGTCATCTTAGGTGTATGCTTAGCATTAGGACTAACTTTAGGCTGTGTCACAGGTATAGCCTGTTTGCCTAACTTGATCTCTAACTTTTTAGAAACCACACAAGATTCTTCATATTTAGCGGTCATATCAATGAGTCTTTGTTCTGTGACTAAGTGCTTCTTCTTCTCTATGTCATATAACTCTTGTATCCTTGTGAGGACAGCCTCATGATAGTCTACTTTAAGCTTGTTGATCTCATCTATGTTATCGGTAGTAGATGTCTCTCTAATATCTTCAACGAGATTTGACAATCTAGCTACTTCGGTTGTGTATGCCTTGACCTCTTTTCGAGATTGCTTATACTTGTCAAGCATATTTCTGTATTCTTCAAGTAATTCGCTGAAGGCATTTTCTAGCTTATCGAAAGTAAAGTCAACATATAGAGGATTTGAGAATGGACAAGTTCTACGCAACAAAGTACGTCTAGTGGCACAAGGTTATAATGAAGAAGAAGGTATTGATTATGATGAGACATATGCTCCTGTTGCTAGACTAGAAGCTATCGGTATGTTTTGTGCATTTGTATGTTTTAATAATTTTAAATTATTTCAAATGGACGTGAAAAGTGCATTTTTAAATAGATTTTTGAAAGAAGAAGTTTTTGTGAAACAACCCCCTGGTTTTGAAGATTTTAAAAACCTGATCACGTCTTCAAACTTAAGAAAGCACTCTATGGACTCAAACAGGCACCTCGTGCTTGGTATGAACGCCTAAGTACCTTCTTACTTGAAAATGGTTTTCCAAAAGGAAGAGTTGATACTACTTTTTTTTATCAAGTCTTTAGATGATGATATTCTTCTTATGCAAATATATGTTGATGACATCATATTCGGATCTACTAATGAAAAACTTTGTAAAGATTTTGCTAAGTGTTTGCAGAGTAAATTTGAGATGAGTATGATGGGAGAGTTGAACTTCTTCCTAGGACTCCAGATCAAACAACAGTCAAAAGGAACATTCATCAATCAAGCTAAATATATAAAGGACATACTAAAAAAGTACGACTTCGACAACGTAAAGCCAATCGAAACTCTAATGGTTACATCAACAAAGCTTGACACTGATAAAAGTGGCAAACCTGTCGACCAGCGTAAGTATCAAGGTATGATTGGTAGTTTATTGTATTTAACTGCTAGTCGCCCTGATATTATGTTTAGTGTTTGTATTGCATTTGCACACGATATCAGGCAAATCCTAAGGAATCACACTTATGTGCCGTTAAGCGTATCTTCAGATACCTTAAGGGAACTTCAACAGTCGGCTTATGGTATCCTAAAACCAAATGGTATCCTAAAACCAAATCCTTTAACCTGATAGGTTACTCGGATGCAGATTTTACAGGATGCAAAGTAGACCGTAAAAGTACCAGCGGTACGTGTAATTTCCTAGAAAAAACCTTAGTCTCATGGTTTAGCAAGAAACAAAATTCTATAGCACTATCAACTACTGAGGGTGAGTATATCGCCGTAGGACAATGTTGTACTCAAATTTTGTGGATGAAGCAAACCTTAGAAGACTATAATCTGCACTACACTAAGATTCATATTTATTGTGACAACACTAGCACTCACTACAAAAAAATAGCTAAATAGCAACTGAAATTTCAGTCGCTAAAACAGACATTTCAGTCGCTAAAGCAAATTAGCGACTAACCCACAACTAAAAAAGTTTATCGCTAAATGCATCGTCGCTGATTAATTTTAGTCGCTAGTTAGTCGCTACAGCGACTAACTTCCGACTGAAATAGCAACGAACAATAGCGACTAATCAGCAACTTCTAAGTTAGTAGCTGCTTTAGCGACTAACGGGCAACTAATTGATGACGTATTTACGATTGTAATGATTACAGTTGTTTACTAGCGACGAACTACTTTAATCGCTGCTTTGTCACTGGTTAGTTGCTTATTTTTTTTCTCCAGATATTTAGTCGCTGAGTCGTTGCTAGTTACATGATAGGTCGTCGCCGGTTAGTCGCTGTTCCGTTGCTGAGTCATTTATATTTTCCAGATTTGCAGGATTCATGCTAAACTATCCTGTAAGATTAATATATATAAACAAGTCCACAACAGATACAGTGCAAATAGCTTTTAGGATCACAATAGTTATCAATTATATGAACAAAAAAATAATAACATACACAATACATAAACATAAAAGCAAAGATATATATATATATATATATATATATATATATATATATATATATATATATATATATATCAGTCATGTTCAATCATGTCCAACATTTACCATCGATCATCCATATAACAAAAAGATATTACCATCGATCATCCATATAACAAAAAGATAGACTAATGTAACAAGCACAAAATAATATATCTCTGGTGATACAAAAGCATAGAAAGTCAAGACGATGGTGGCTGCACACTCCCCATAAACAGTGTCATGAACGTAACTAATGCTGCTTGTTGGCTCACCGTAAAAACATGAGCTGGAACAGAAGTAGCCGAAGGAGCAACAGATGGAGACGTAGCCGGAGGAACAAAAGATGGAGACGTAGCCGGTGGAGCAACAGATGGAGACGTGGCCGGACGAGCAACAGATAGTACAGTAGCTGGAGTAAAGAAAGGAGGAGCTGCATGAGGAGGAACAGTCGGACTACCAGAATGAGCAGCGGTACCATGATGAGCACTAGTAGAAGACACCAACTCCGTAATATGTCTCAGCTGTCTCTGAAAGCCGAACATCATCGTGGCCATCTGCTCCATAGTAAGAAATCCAGTAGAAGTAGTAGCATGTGCAGGACCGGTAGTAGACTATACAGGTGGAAGAGCTCTGGCATATCTCGACGGTTGCGATGCTAACGAACCGGTACCGTACACGCTACCGCCCTTTCCTCTCCCAACAGCCTGTACCCACAAGTCATTTCTTTCAGAGGACATACGTGGCATACTAGTACCAGCGGTCCCCCTTCCTGATCAGCTGTTTGAGAGGCATGACTCTCTAATTTCTCGTAGGCCTCCTGTATATATAATGTTATCATGAGGATGTAAAATTACAACCAAACTACGTGTTTTTGAAGAATATGAATTTTTATTTATAAAGATAAATATACAGTTAAAACATTCACAAGATACAGTTAAAACATTGCACTCTACTTTTTATATTAGACAGATAGTTCATGTTGTATAGAAGAGAGGCTAGAAGTACTAGTAGATATACATTCTTCCCCAAATTAATCTATGGATACATTATGCAGTTCAGTTGTTAAAATTTAACATTGTGGCTTTGAAGACAAAAGCATCACTAGAGTACCAGCAAACAATCCATATTTTCATTCTGGCCTCCCGAAAAGAAATAGTAGGGGAGAATAGTATATAGACTGTACTATATAATTTTCATTAGGTTAGGAGGAAAGACCAGATTTTGTCATGTATTTGGCAAGCATGATTTTATCCTCCGCAGCCTAATTTAAACTAATTATTTGTGTTTTCTTAGGATATAGTACAACTTGCCAATACATAAACATGAACTATCTAGTAGAGTAACAGAACCTGTCAGTGTTCTTATATTCTAATTTAACAGGATTATGTTTGTTTTGAAGTTGCAGGAGAATCAAAGTGGAAGGCCCAGTCAATGTTCTTATATTCTAATTTAACATTGTTGTATCACAAATCCATTCATTTCATGAGTGGTCTCTGGTCATGTTTTTGTACCACAAAAACACTCAGAAAATGACCCCAAGGCCCAGTTAGTGTTCTTATGACACCAATTTTTTACCACAAGATTATATCCAAACTTTTACCACAAAATTATATACAGGAATAGAAGCAAAGCAAAGCAAGTTGTTGAAAGACAAGTAAATACTTACAAATGCTTTGGTAGCCCGTTCGTCTACTAACTTTCCATCTTTCTTTCGTTTGTGGGTACGTTCGAATATCGTAGGAAAGTCGACAGAACTCGTATCTAAGCCTGCCTTAGTGGCCTCCTCACACTGTAAAAGTTAACTCTATAATATATAAATAAATAATAAAATTTTACACTTTAATTAACGATTTTACATACCATCCGTCGAAAATGTTCGACGGTCGGGATCGATCCACCCGTGTGGAGACCAGCTTTAGCACGAGCTGCCTTTGCCCTGTCCGACCTAGTCTTGTACTCAGGTTTGGCCATATCCTCTTGCATCTTCTTCCAGTATTCCTCATTTAGCCAATCCTTGCGCTTGTTTCCATCAAGTGCTGCAAAAGTCTTCTGGTTACTTACCATATCCGCTAGCCTTCTGCCGACAATCGACTTATAACATTTCTTGATCTCTGCCTCTCTATGGTCTGGCCACCAGTAGCTCTTCTACAAGTTAAAATAGAAAATCAAAAATTATACCTGATTAAACACTGTAACAAAAATACTATGAATTACTCTTATAACCATAAGAAAGAAGACCAATAAATTTTTAGAAATAATTAGAACATACCCTAAACATATCAAGCCAAATGTATTTCTTTGGCTCTGGTATAGACCTAAAATTTAAATAAGGTCCATGAAAATTTTCTCGTATGATGTCTCCGAGCTCATTCCCAGCTCTAAGGGGGAAGAACCTAAGAATAAACAAATAAAATTACAATTTGAAATAAATAACAAGACAATATATGAATATACTATAATTTATTATTTATTATTTACGTTTTTTCGTCGGACCATAGCTCTATGCGTGTCTCATTAGCAGGCCTCTCTGGTGGAGTGGGGGGATCCAGAAAACCTGGACATCGGTAATATGCTCCATTGGATAAAAACATAAGACCGGGATACATATTTGCTCCACTAGAAGCAACATGAGGAACAGTATTGGATGCAGAGGGAAGAAAAGACGACGTGCCTCCAGCGGAAAGAGAAGATGGCGTGCCTCTCACCGATAACGGAGTAGGCTGCGGGGACAATCCGTCATCTGTCATAATAATGTCGTCTTCGGATGCTCCTCCGATTAGTTGATCTGGAGTGGACGGTGTCGGTCGAGATGAACCTCCATGGAGGCGGCGACGACCTCGGTTCGTCATAGATAAGATCTGGAGTGGACGGGGCCGGTCGAGATGAACCTAGCTTCCACATATTAAACTAGTATCAGAGCTGTGATCGAAAAAGCTTCAAAAGCAAATGTTTAAATTCTAAAAATTAAACGAAAATATATTCAATATGGCAGAAATATATTCAATATGGCAGAAATATATTCAATATGGCAGTTTAATTCAGATATGGCGGTTCAATTCAGAACAGCTGCAAAATGCTTGTGTGCAGTTGTAGCAAGGTGTGTGAGTGTAGGTGCTGTTAGAGCAGTGTGTGATGTGTATAACATGAGTTCAGGTGTGTTTGTATAACATGAGTTCACCTACTTAAGTAGTTTATCCATTTCCATCTAATCTAGATATGAGTTAACAACATGTTTGTTGCACAAATTTTACATGGATCAGCAGGGAGAAGATCTAGAAGTCCAGATTTTAGCACTGGCTGTTACTGATAGCATTCGCCCTGTTGAAAGTAAAATCAGTTCTTTGCTTCTCAAGGCACCAATAAATATTGATGATGGCATTTCCCTTCTACTGCTTCACCGTCCCTTCACCAAAACTAACATTAATAATAGTATCATTCTAAAATGTTTGGGTTAAAGTTCCTTCCACGAGAGACTCCATATTTGTATGGAAAGAGAGAAATCAACAATATCGTACCTCATGTCCTCAGCATATTCAGAAGATATAAAACACATCATTTTAATGCTTAAACTCCTTCAATGGAAAAAGACGTCGGTGGGTAGCAGTCATGACAAGCTCGTCAACACCATGTTTGGGGTTTCAGTATCACACAAACACCATAACCACAGTGCATTCCCCTAAGTGGTAAGACTGTTTCATCTTCCCTTAGTTGATGATCCTGTAAACTTCAAGAGATATACATAATTCGGACATCAATTGAGGATGTGTGCTTCTTTGGAATTCATCTTAAAGGATGCCGTGCATGCAAGAAATTATAATTAACTTCCTATTTATTTTGTGAATGAAAGAAATTTACCCCTTAAAGGGCAATTTTTGCTCCTAAGCTAATGCCTATCTTGTTGGAAGTGTTTCCTATGGTCATTGATGTTACAATGCAAAAGATAAGGACAATAATCAATATGGGATTTTGCACATCTTTGACATATCATCACCTATCTAGTACATATCTTTAACCAACTTGAACCTGCTCGAAAAGGAGTATCAAATTCAACCTAAAGAGAATTTCTAAGGTCGAAAATACTGTAAGATATTTTAGGGTTTAGTATTCTGGTTCATGAAGTAATTAGGTAGCACATCAAAAATGCTGCACAATGTTATTAGGGCGGAAAGAAACATAACAATGGTAGATAGAACTCGTATTTCGTCACTGGAATGTTCACTAGAAGCACAAGATCCTCGAAGGGACCATGAGGCAAGCTAGAGAGAAGTTTGAATGTTCAATGGTAGGAACAAATCTAGAAGCCATAAGACCTACCAAGTACCAAGCGTAATTTTAGCAAGTCTACCAATGCCTTCTTCTCATGGCTGGCTTATTCAACTTTTCTGCGCACCCAGACTAATTTTTAATCTTCATTCTCCTCACATACCACCCTTCTTTAAGTCATATTTCTCAATACACACCATGTACAAGCATTTCACTCATTCATCATTAGTCATCTTTCTCTGTAATTTTACACTCAACCAATATATTAGTTCATTGGCGAACATACAAACATACCTCGTATAAGGTTGCAAATCGAGATCATAGTCCAAATCGAGATCCTTGTTAAAAGGGCATCGTGGTCCAATGATACCACTATAATATGAAAAAATGCATTAATAAATTAGACATGATTATCAATGAGAGAATTCAAATATCCAGATGGTAATATATTAGACATGATTATTAATAAATACCTTTTCTTTGCAAGAAAATATAACTAGTAAAATTGTTGACTGTTAAGACTTAAAATTATAAAGGAGATTGAAAATATCTCTTCATAGTTGTATTTATCCTGAATCGTTATTTTACATGAACTTTCTATTAGTCCTAAAAAAATTTCAAAATATAGTGCTGGGATGTAAAAGCTCACTCCTTTACAGATACTACTTCTAGAGAAACCTTAATATCCCAACGATTAAAAGAAATCCAAACTGCTGTCAACATATAGATCGAGCCAAAGTCAGAACATCATATTTTTGGGGAAAGTTTTTGTGAAAATTTGACTGCATAAGTGATTTTGTAATACAAATTCATATGTATTACAAAACATCCCAACACATCCCAACACATCAGTTAAGAAGAAATAAGAGCTTTCCTCCTAATGTTAGACTTGATAGGAAAAAGAAGAAGGTATTTTCTGATATTTTCGAGTTTAATCTTCCTAAAAACCCATAAAATGCAGTTAACATTTCTTATTAGAGTCAAAAAGCATAACAACGTAACCATTTTAAAGTTAAAACTTCCCAATTCCTCTCAACCAAAGTTGTCAGAGCTATCAAGTAACTGATCCGATGATTGGAGTCAATATACAATTATGATTAACCCCTCTCTGAATCACAAGTGTCGGTCCTCTTCATAAATGGATCCAGAAGCTTGCAATCTTGGTCTGTAGAATCATGGCATTCTGTGGGAAAAAAAAAGGACAAATGCAAATATATGTTAAATTTTGTATATATTTAGATGTGCAGAAGGTCACAGGCAAATTTGATGAATTAAGGTTTGTACAACTAACATAAGTTGGATTCAATTGATCTTAGAACCTTGAAACATCTCATGACAAAATATGATATAAGTTGTAAATGTTAGGATACTTGGTCATAAAGGTTACAAATCGATTTCATCATCGTCCTCTTCTTCCTCTTCATCTCCCGAATCATCATCATCTCCTAAATTATCGTCATCGTCATCTATTTCTTCATTTTCTTCTTCATCTTCATCTTCCAAATCTTCTTCCTCATCTGATACCTCCATATCATCAGTTCTCTCTATAACAACCTCTTTATCAACTCTAACATCCTCATCAGTAACTTCAACTTGCATATCATCAACGATGGCCGAAGTGATATATAAAAGTTGAGGAATGGCACTTCATCCTCCTGGTATGCCAGCTCTTCGACATTATAAGTGTTTCTAGCTTTAGTCTTGCATACAGCCCACCAGTCCCGGGTATTGCGCTGTCGAATAGGATAACTTGTGAAGTATACTTGAATTGTTTGACTTGCCAACACAAAAGGTTCGAATCCTCCATATCTTCTACCATGCTTTATATCAACAAATCCAAATTGTTTGTCAATTTTCCATCCTTGCTTAGGTGTTGTATCGAACCAATAATATTTAAATAACACAATGTTCGTATCAAAAGAAATCAACCGCGGGTATTCCAGCTCTATAACATCTCTTAGTACACCATAATAATCATGTTCTGGATCCGCATCGTAGATTGAGCCCCTTACACACACTCCAGAACTCTTGGTAAAATTGCCATCTTCATCAACAAATGAGTGGTTGATAGGCTTATCAGTTGTTCTAAACTTGAAACCATTAATCGTGTATCCATCCCAACACTTTGCCTTCTTACTTGGTCTAATGGCTAGTGCTCGAAGCCCCTCATTATGTAAGTTTATGCCAAGACGGAAAACCTGAAACATCACAGATTGTAGGTATGTTATATCCTTATTTGTAACGAAGAATTAAAAATGATCACATTTTAATATCCTTACATAATCATGGAACCACAACGAAAATTTTCTATCAACCTCTCTAGCAAGTTCATCATCATCAATATTAGGCCTTTCCATTTGTACTTCGGCTCTAAAAGTACTGTGATAAAAAAATCAAAGTTATGATACTTCTTTGCTAACTATACATGTATAGTAAACACGCTAGTAAAGCTGTGTCACTTACTTCTCAATATCTTTCATTTCTTCTATGCCGCTATTTAACAATACATATCGATGAGCAGCTTCAAGCTCATCATCTTCCAACCACCGTATTTTAGTAGCACTTGTAGGCTTGCCCCTTATATTGAATATAGATAGGATATCACTAATCGGTGCATCATCCCCACCTTCGTCATTCCTTGGGGCTCTATTTTGATTTGTTCTGACATGAGTATCAAAATAAATGGAACAAAAGTTTGAAACCTCCTCAATGATATATGCTTCGCATATCGAAGCCTCTACATGAGCCTTATTACCCACCTTCTTCTTTAGGTGGTGTAGATATCTGGAAAAAGGAAATCATAATCGATTAGAAATATTAGAATATGAAATGCTAGAAAATCAGACTCAAGATAATTAATTTATACCTCTCAAATAGGTACATCCATCGATAATGTACGGGAGCACCGACACGTGCTTCGTATGGAAGATGAATTGGCAAGTGCTCCATACTATCAAAAAACCCTGGAGGAAACACCTTCTCTAACTTGCATATTATCAATACAATTTTCTCCTTAAGTTCAATCATATGTTGCATCCTTAAGTTCAATCATATGTTGCACCGTCAACTTGCTTGAGCACAAATCTCTAAAGAATATAGATAATTCGGCAAGTGGAGTCCATATATGAGGTGGCAACATCTCTCTGAAAGCAATTGGTAGTAACCTTTCCATGAACACATAACAATCATGACTCTTCATTCCTGTCAGTTTGCGTTTATTAAGATCAACACATCTCGCCAGATTAGACACATAACCGTCAGAAAATCTCAACTTCGTTATCCAATTGCATATTATTAAGTTATCTTCCCTACCCAATGCGAATGGTGCTGGAGGCTTGACCAATATATGATTGCTACTTCGTCTTAGGTTCAACTCTGGGCGCTTGTAAATATTTTCTAAGTCCTTTCTTGCTTTGGGATTGTCTTTCGTTTTTCTCTTGATATCCATTACCGTATTGAAGATGCTGTCGAATACATTTTTTTATATGCATGACATCAAGATTATGTCTTATGAGATTGTCCTTCCAATAAGGTAAGTCCCAGAAGATACTCCGCTTCGTCCAGTTGTGCCTATGTCCAAAATTGTCGAAATGATACTCTGATCTCGGATCTTCCATCACTGTCGGCAGATCCTCTACCTCTTTCCAAACCTGATCTCCTGTCAGTCTCAATGGAGGAGGAGATAGTTCTTGTTTACCAGCTCTGAAGGCATCTTTGTTCCTCCTCCACGGATGCGACATGGGAAGGAACTGACGGTGACAGTCAAAAAAGCATGCCATTCCTCCATGTTGAAGACGAAACGCCCTACTGTTTCCCATGCATATCGGAAAGGACTTAGTCCCATGAGTACTCCATCCTGATAACATTCCATATGCTGGAAAATCGTTGATAGTCCACATAAGTGTCGCTTTCATCTGGAAGTTTTGTTTCTTCGATATATCGTACGTACGGACACCAAATTTCCATAATTGTTTCAACTCATCCACCAATGGCTGCATGTAGACATCGATGTTCTTTTTTGGATTTTTAGGACCAGGTATAATAAGTGTCAAGAACATGTAAGGCGTCTTCATGCACATCCATTGTGGTAAATTATAAGGGATCAAAATTACTGGCCAGCAAGAGTACTGAGATCCTGATTGTCCGAAAGGAGTAAATCCATCAGAACATAGCGCCAATCGGACATTTCTAGGCTCCGCAGCAAATTCTGGATAGCACTAATCAAAATGTTTCCATGCCTCTCCATCAGAAGGGTGAGATAATTCTTCTTCATCCATCTGTCGTTCCTTACTATGCCATATCATGTGTTGTGCTGTATTTGCTGACATATACATCCTCTGCAGCCTTTTGTGAGAGGCAAGAACTGCATATACCTGTAGGGACGCAACTTCCCTTGGACAATTGACTTTTCTTTGCCCCGAATTGGCTTGTACCGGTCCGCATTACAGAAAGTACGTTTGTCTTTATACTTGTTCTCTTTATAATATAGCATGCAGCCGTTTCGACAACAATCTATCTTTTTATAGCCTAATCCAAGTTTTCTTATCATCATCTTCGACTTGTAAAATTTTTCAGGCAAATCCTTTGATCCTTTTGGCAACAACTCTCTGATAAACTGGATGATTCTGTCATAGCATTCTTGCGGCAAGTTGAAATCAGGCTTGATGTTCAACAGCCACATCACCACAGACAGGACATAATGAGTATCACAGTTCGGATATATCGGTGTATCGGCATCCTTGAACATATCATAGAATTCTTTTGCATCAGTATTCGGATCCTCCGGATTAAAAGTAGGCCCGGCCGCAGCAAATATCATCTCTTGTGCTAGGTTTCGCTGTAGATATTCGAGTTGATCTCCAGGCGGCGACTCTCTGACCTCCGTATCAAAGGAGGACTGATTTTGCGAGAACAAAGGTTCTCATTGAGCCGTCCACTCCTTGTAGTTTTGTACGAAATCCTTCTTATAGAGATGCTCTCTTACAAGATCCACCTCTCTGAATGGAATATTATGATATTTGACACAAGGACACTTGATGAGTCTACCATCCATGAAATCAGGTTGGCTACTGGCGTATTTGAGAAATTTCTCAACGCCCGTCTTGAAATCATCTCTCAAGCCAATCTTGCTCTTATGTCGTCGATTGTACATCCATGAACGGTCAACTAAGTATCGACTCTTTGCTTTTACTCGTGTGAATATGATTCTGCACCATATATACATTCAAAAAGAAATATGGATTAGTATATCAAATATGATTTGTAGATCATATTTAAAAATACTCTCCATATTGCTAAGTAAATACTTTTGGCTACATGTTGTGCTTACATATTTTCTTATATTTGACGTTACTTGTTTTGCTCATAAAATTACTTGTTATGCTCATAAACCACATATCAAGTGTTCTCTAACATTTTTTAGGCATAACAAAAGAAGGAAAAGATACTCTCAATCCTAGCCATAAGTCTAGACTTTTTGGCAACTCCACCATGGTCTCAATGCAAATTTTTTCTAAATATACAGCACAAACCCTAACAAAATATAACTCATAAGTTTCTCATCTTCTACCCGTGGTTTGATAAGTAACCGCCTAGATGTTCAAGTAGTCTACCAACTTTCATACATAAAAGACTGACTTATTAACCATATAAGACTATATTTCCCAATATACATAAAAGTTGCTAGAGGTAATTTTGCAATTTCATTGGTTTAAAAGTTAATTAGAAATAAATTTGTTTTAAAAGTTCTCCAACCTTGGTTAATATCTGATGCTTTTATTTGTACACAATCTTGTTCTCTCAGAGCTAGTTTAGATAAATGGAGTATCCAATATAGAATTTTGTTCTAGTTTGTAGGTTTTTTTTTTCTTCCGTAGGTTTTGTTTAACCACTTTATATTGCTAATTCTTGTTAACTATGTTATTTTCTTCAACCAGTGAGCATTTTTTCTTATGACTAATACTTTCTTTTGTTATTACTGGATTTAGCACCACAATTACACAGCCTTTCGACATCTAATTAAGCATTGTACATTCCCTCTAGATGCATGTACAAGGCAATTTTTATACTATCAAAGATTCAAAATATCTAAAATTTGTTAATGCACGATACCTGCTAACAAACGATATTTTCCTCTGAATCATGCTCTCTCTAAAATTCTTCCAAAAAATAATTTAGAAGAATCACACAAAATACAAACACAAACCCTAAATTGATTCCAGACCAAAATAACTTAAGAAAAATAAATGCTTTAAAAAAAGTTTAGACTAAAACAACTTAAAAAAATATACCAGCAACAAGGAGTAGGCGGATGGAGTCGATGAGTAGGAGATGACACCGACTTCGAGGAGGGGACGGAGATGGCAACGGCTTCAGAGTCGACGTCGACTTTAGACCGGAGCCACTTGCAGTTTCTAATTCTACATGGAAGAAGAGGGCCGACAACATTAACAATGATGTAGAACATATGGCAAGAGCACATGCCATTGGAAGCTCTTTAGAATTGAAAAACAAGACTTGTGTCGTGTCCTCTCATGCCCCCGCACCATGTGGTGATAAAAGGAGATCGACGGCATGGGGCTCCGGTGGAGGAGACGGCCTGAGGCTTTTCGAAGGAGGCGACGGGGGCTCCGCCTGTCGTGAATCAGAAATGGCCTGGGGCTAAAGAGGAGGAGGCGGCCTGGGGCTAGAGAGAAGGAGGCGGCGTGGGTTTAAAGAGGAGGAGGAGCCTGGGGCGAAAGTGGAGGAGGCGGCAGGGGTTAAAGAGGAAGAGGAGGCGGCATGGATTAAAAAGGAAGAGGAGGCAGACTGGGGCTAGAGAGGAGGAGGCGGCCTGGGGCTAGAGAGGAGGAGGCAGCATGGGTTTAAAGAGGAGGAGGTGGCGACCTTTGGAAAAAAAAATTAGAAAAGAGGGAATTGCGGGATTAGTTTAAGTTTAAGGGGGAAGGGTTTGGGAAAGTTGAAAATTTTTTGGAAGGGCGACGAAATTTTTCAATCGAAGGGTAGTAGAAAGTATTTTTTGGGTTCTTTCGACTACTTAGCAATGAACCGATTTCAGTCGCTGAATAATTTCAGAAAACTACCAACACTCTACCGACGGAATAACGATTAACTATTTTATTCATAAAATTAATGTTTAAGTTAGTCGAAAATTAGGCGGTAGTTAGTCGCCATTTAGCGACTTAAAATAGCTAGTCGCTAACGTAGTTACTAAATTACCATAATTTTGTAGTGACTATTAATCTGACTAAGAACCCTGTATGTCACTCACGCACAAAGCACATAGAGATTCATCATCATTTTTTACATGATCACCAACAACACGGGGATATTTTAGAATTTGTTGACACAGATCATCAACTAGCAGACATTTTTACAAAACCATTGGATGAAGACCGCTTTAACAATCTGCGTTGAGAGCTCGGCATACTTGAATTTTTTGATTCATATTGTAGTATGATTAGTAAATCAATTTATAACTCAAAACTTTGAACTTTATTAATGGAAGTTATTTTGGGTATAAGCCGAAAGGGTCCTTCTATCATACAGGCATAAATAGCCTGAAGTGACAAGGTATACCAGTCTTCGAACTACCGCTAGCTGGGATTCGGCCCCTACAGCTAACCCAAAGTAATAGAAATTATTAAATAAAGAAGTGTGCAAGTTATACATTAAATTTATCAATTATAGTGCATTAATGACATTAGAAATACAAGCAGTCGAACTCGGGCAGAACTCGGATCGAGTTCGGACAGACCGAGTTTGCACCGAGTTCGAATGGTAACTGTACGGATTTCCAGAACAGAACAGCCGGCCCTAGCCTTTATATTCCCTTTTTTACCTCTTCTACTCTCATCATCCCACCGAAAATTTGCCCATAAACCCTAAGGCCTCGTTTGGTTCACGGATCCAAGGAATCCGGAAAGGAAACTTGTTCCTTTCCTTTGTTTGGTAGCCACAAATTTGGGAAATACTTTCCGAACATGGGGGAAAATAGGAGGGAAAATGGTTCCTCTCATGACCCATGGGATTCATTTTCTCTCCTCCTTTTCCAACATTAATTACCAAATATTATGACAAAAGTAGCCTTCATTTATTACCTATTTTACCAATTAACTCTTCATTATAATTATGTTGACATTGGATATTGTTTGAACAATGATATATTTTTTCTTTCCTTTCCTACACCAACCAAACATAGGAAAGGAAATTTGATAGGAATTCTACTTTTCCATCCCTATGGAAAATACATGGGAATTGATTTCCTTTCCGTAAACCAAACGAGGCCTAAGTGTAGGTTCTCCTCCTCCTCTTCAAGTTTTGTGGAGCTTTGAAGTGATCTCCTTAATCTTCTTCATCTTCTTCTTCCTTCTTCCAAAGGTAATCATCTATCTTTTCTCTTTTATTCTGTGGCACCCAAAGCCCAAAAGAGAAATATTGATGCCTCCCAAGCAGGATCATCTTCATCTAACTATGTTCCAACCAACATTTTTAGTCTAGCTCGTCCCTCTGATAAAGACGACTATGACCACGGACTATTTCCTAACAGGGAATTTTTTGATCTTTGGTTTGATTCCTTCTCTGGTCGTAAAATCTGTGCTGGAGCTTGTGTCAACTTCATAATATTTTCTGAATATGCTTCTACTTTTAACCGACTTGGATTTCGGGACTTCTTTTGAAGTTGCTGAAAATATATATGATAATGCCGTTAGGATGTTTTACTGCAACTTACAAGTAAAAGATAATGGCAATTTATATTCTTGTGTTGCTGGAAAAGTATCAATGAATATTTTTACGTTTCTGATATTGGTGAAGCATTGGTGGATATTAACCACGTCCAGTTTCCAGAAGGTGTCACCCTTGACTCCTTCAAATAATTGATATATAACCCTCGTCCTGTCCCACATAGGGTGTATTTAAAACACATGAATCAGCACTTCTATGAACTACATCGCTTTATCTTTTCCGCTTTACTTTCGAAAAGGGGATCTTCTGATGAGATCACCTTCATGAAATTATCTGCGATGTATCATATTCACTTTGGCATTCCTTTCTCCATCCCCAAGACTGTTTTGGCTTGGATGCTCAATTATAGAAGTACGGGATGTAACCTTGTTTACCACATGTACCTGGCATCTATCTTCAAGAGATTTGAAATTGATCTTCAATTTTGTCCTTTCTCTTCTCCTGCTACTGAGCTTAGTAGAGCTAGGTTGTACCCCAACCCTCCTCCTCCACCCGGTGTCGAACCTGCAGATCCGGTTCATAATGATGACCCTCAAGCTCCTGCTCCAGATGCTCTAGCCGCTGCTCCTGGCTTCGACCCAGGCTTTTATCAGCACTTTGATGACTTTGTTGCCCTCTCAGCGCAACGTCATCATAGTTACATTGACTTTGAGTTCTGCCACATCACCCAGGCACAGGTATTATAGAACAGCATTGCTGATATACACTGGAGTTTATCCCATAATCCCACTCATTCTGTTTCGATGATCCATCACCCTAGATTCACTGGTCCAAGGTTCGATGATGAGGCTACCTTTGCTCATTTCGATCCTACTACAGTTTACTTTCCACTGGATGCTCCTGGAGGTGATGATACGCCATTGTGATATGGGACTACAGTTAGTTGTTTTTGGATGAAGTTGCTAGATGATGATTTATGTAGTTTTTTTGATGATGTACCAGTCTAAACATTCGAGTTAGACTTTTTATTAGACTCTTTTTGATAGTCATAAACTTTTGAGTTATGACTTATGCAGTTTTTGTTAGTTGCATCTTATTCTAGTGATATTATAAGATTTCAGTTATTTCTTTTCTCACTGCTACTTCTAGTTTACTTTTGCTACGACTTGTTATATATGGATATTTTATTTCTTTGTCTTCTGGTGAGCATTGTTGGCTTCACATATTACGGGAGAGCCAAAATATTTTGAACATGACAAAGGGAGAGAAAGAGCAATACCATTTTTTTCAAAACAAAATCAACTGGTTGATTCAAATAACAAATCATGTATTTTATTTCAAGTTATTAGATATATTTTGGTATAGACTAAAGTTTGTCAATTATCTAAAATAGGAGAGATTGTTGTCCCATTACCTAATGGTCACACCCGATTTTGACAAATCAACAAATGACTTAAGTCAATACACAAAATATACAAACTGCTGCTAACATTTCAGGTCAAGTGAATTTAATATCAGAGAGTGCACTACAACATAAGCAAGCATAAAAATCATCATCCCGAAGCACTTATGCACTGGAATCAGTCTCAGTCATTTTACAGTTTATTATATATTGTATCCTTTATTGAGTCTAGGATATTTGTAAAATCGATTGAGTATTACTGGCTTAGGTTATTCATAGTCCACTCTTCTATAATGCCTACCCATTCATCCAAAGTTCACTTACCAAAAGTCTCATCTATCCTATGCAATAGAATTTGACAAAACATTCTTCTAAATACTAGATGAACATAGAATTCTGGCCGAGTTCGGGCCGAGTTTGGTCCGAGTTCGATCGTTTCAAATTCAAATGTTTGTTACCTAAATCTGCATGCAACATTTGTTTGCGAAATATTTGCATCCGAACTCCACCCGAACACTGCCCGAGTTCAGTTCTCAAAACACCTATAAATAGAAGAGAAATTTTCTTTTTCAAATCACTCATCATTTCTTCTCTATATCTATTCCTAAAGTGTTTTTTAGTGTTCTAAAGCTTTCATATTTAACCTATACATCTCTTAGCCAAAGCCAGTAATATCGATTCGATTTTACGATCAATAAAGGATAAAATATATAATAAATTATAAAATGACTCAGACTGATTCTAATGCATAAGTGTTTCGGGATAATAATTTTCATGCTTGCTGATGTTGTAGTACACTCTCTGATATTGAATTCACTTGACCTGAAATGTTAGCAGCAGTTTGTATATTTTGTGTATTAACTTAAGTCATTTGTTGATTTATTAAAATCAGGTGTGACCATTAGGTAATGGACCAACAGATATATTGGTCAAAATCTATATCAAATAATCCATATTGGACTAAGTCCATTCTAAAGAGTCAATGTTATCTATTTAAGCAATAAAAAGTATATTAATCAAAATCCATACACTTATGGTCACCAAACAACCAAGGGAAACTAATACTTGCTTTCTTGTTAAGTAATTCATATTGCTTTAGGAGCGGTTTGGTGTAAATAGGAATAAGTGCAAAAATAATTTTTTATCTACTGAAATTAGAATGCATATATTTTTAAGTTTTATGCTAGTTATTATCTACTGAAATTAATTTTTAATATTTTGATACATGATATTTTATACTATGAAATTTGATAAATTCGTACTTCCATGTTTAGATGTTAAATATAAAGGAAGTATAAAAGTATAAAAAATACATATTAATCAAAATCTAATCAATTATATAGCTAAATTGGTAATATTTATTAATTAAGTATAATGAATTAAATAAGGGAACTATAATTGCCAACTTTTTTTTTACAATACATGAATTTACAACGTGGGTTACCAACATTACCGTTAATTTATAAGGGAACCTATAAATTTTATTTAAAAAAAACAAATAAATTGAGGTCAACTTTGGTAACCTATTCGTATTTGTATTATTGCTTACCTATACTTATTTTAATTATTAATTACCTCTATCAATTGCTTGATATTAACTAGCATTATAAAGTATTTGCCACGACGACACTATATAAAAACATGATGACACAAGCACGTCAACATTTTGATGTGCCTCCACTATATTTTGGAGTGTCCGTAGTGTGCTCGATACGTTTTTGGTATGTGTCTAAGGATAGGGTACAAAAGTTTTCAGTGAGCGTACTTAATAACTGAGAATTATGTAGCTTATAAGAAATTAATATTTAGTTATATTTATAACTAAATATTGGTACTAATTATTTAACTTATCATAATTAATAATTAATGTTTAATAAAAAAAGCAGTCACTTTCATTATTTCATCCCACATCCTTGTTAAAAAAAGGATGTAGAGTGACTATTTGTTCCGACCCGATCCTAATGTAATGGGTCTAGTAGGGACATGCCCAGCCTGCACCATTGTGAGACGGCGGCAGTAAGCTGTAACGAGCAGTGAACACAAACAGAACAAAATATCTAAATGGAAATAAAATATTTTATTCAACACTTTGGAAATACAACTAAAGTCTAAATGAAATAAGGACAAAGCAAAAGTATTCAAACATCACAAAGGTTTGTTTATTATAATTTTTAAGAAAAAAGAAACTAAACAGAATGGGTGCAGCTAGGACTCCTGGTTTCTCAGTCCTGGGTCAGCTAAGTCTTCAGAACCCAAGTCGGGCCCATAATAGGAACTGTAAGCCAACTCCTCATCGTCGTAATCACCTAAAAATATTGTCTCCAGTGAGGAGGGAGCAAGACACACAAATCCATTGCAGCATTTTATTCAATAATTAAAAGACGAGACAAGCAGCAGTTTATAATGGAAATATAATTTTTCTAAATAATAATAATAAAACAGTTATGCAGTAAAAACTCTAAAAATGGAATGATGCAATCTATCTACAGTAGTGTTTAGAGCACGTAACAACCGGTGGCCGGCTAAGGTTGGAGCCAATAAGTGTTCTAATGAACACGGTCCGGCTTTGGCCAAAGTGAGTTGGGCTTCCGATATCCACAGTGATTCAGTAAGGGGCTTTGATCACAAGTGTTAACGTTACTCCCTCAATCCCCGAGTCAATGATTCAGTAAGCAGTCAAGTCAATGATTCAGTAAAGCAGTCGATATGATCCGAGTGGGATTCCGTGAGTCAGGTGTCGATATAGTAACTCTATCATACAATGGAATTAATTACCAATTAAAACACGAGTTTAGATAAGTATGACTTGCCTTGATGTCTCCAGTACTGTAGTGACGACTGTAGATGTCCTCGAACTTAGGTCCTGAATCCTACATAATCGTAACACCAGATTTAATAACTAGAATTTACTACACTCTAATCTTTCAGGACAACACTAGCTGGTTAATTAAGGCTAAGTCCAGTCGGGTTGAAAAAAACTTAATTTGTTATTAATATAGAAAATATTATTATTTTAAGAATAGGTTGATTGTTTATCACTAAGTGACAAAATAAACGTTTTTAGTAAAAAAAATGTGTTTTTACCATAATAATTAAGGGTAGGAATTATTATTTAATTGTATTATATGAAATTATCCATATTACGCAAAAATAAGATTTTTATTAAAAACCCTTTTTTGACTACTATTCACAAAATAAGAATAATAATATTTTGATCGCATTTAACAAATTAATATTTTACCCAAAATTATAATTTTGTCCAAATCAATATTTTAATATTCTTTTGTTAACTAGAAATCATTTTTCGATTATTACTACCAAAATCATTTTCTTGTCCAAAATAATTTTTATAAAAATTTTATCGTAGAAAAGAATTTATACTCTGTTTATTTATAAAAACTAATTATCATTTTTAATAAGAAGAGTAATTATACTATAATATTTTAATAAAATTCTATTTTCGAAAAAGTACCAAAATAATTGCTAAGTATTGAAAATACATTTTTCGGTGCTAAACTCTGTCTTTTTTACAAAAATATTGTGTAACTAAACTACTACAAAATTTATAAGTTTTTGGGACAAATTATGAATAATTAATTCCTTTAGATATAAAATTGTTTATATATATATATATATATATATATATATATATATATATATATATATATATATATATATATATATAATATATATGCATTTTTTAGTAGCATTTTAATTACTGATATTATTTAGCGAATTTAACTAATAATAGCTTTTTATACTAATAATCCCAATTATTCTGGACTGATAATTTATTATTAGCAACTTTAAGCATAACAAAGACCCTACAATATATATTACTAATTACCCTATGATTTAACATTATAATAATACATTATTAATTAATTAACTACCAAATAATTGGTTAATGAAACTACACTAGCTATTCCAATTGGCCAGGACATAAAATGGGTTCTGTGAAAATGACAGAAGGTATTCGGGACAGGAATTTACCAACAGTTTGCACGAAGGAGCATCGAGGGGAGGCCTCGGACTCGGAACAAAGCATCGGGACGCCCAAAGGAAGTCGGACATGGACACGTGCACGCGGGGGCTGACACGCGCAGGAGGGGGGTCTGGATTCGGAAAGAGTGGGGAGGGGAGTTCGGTGGTGCCTTCGGATTTGGATTTGGTGGAGTAGATTGGGAGATGGAAGGGATTTTATGAAGGTGGGAAAATGGAAGTTTCCTTTTCTGTGAGAGATGGGTTTCTGCTTCTGAGAGACATACGTAATGGAGAAGAGGGAAGGGGTACGTGGAGCGCTGGGTACGGATCTGAGAGGGAGAACCGGGGAGTGGGGAGAATAGGTAAGTTAAATGGGTTTGGGCTTGGGTTTGGGCTCCAAAGAGAGAACTAACCAAAAATTAATAAAATAGGCCAAAGACAAACTCAATTAATTAATAACACAAATACAATTATCATATACAAATTGTGAGCTTCACACTATTTCTTGTATTACACATTAGGAGACACGAACCAACAATGATGCCTTAGTTTTTGTCTCCATACCAATTTATTTTATTATGATATATATATATATATATATATATATATATATATATATATATATTTATATATATATATATATATTTATATATATATATATATATATATATATATATCAAAACATATATGTCAAAAAAAAAAAAAAAAAAAAAAAAATATATATATATATATATATATATATATATATATATATATATATATATATATATATATTTTATATATATATATATATATATATATATATAAATATATATATATATATATATATATATATATATATATATATATATATATATATATATATATGTCAAAACAATATATTGTTTCTTTACAGTGTGTTCGCTTGGATAGAACTTGAAGAAAAGGAAAGAAGGATCAATCATAATAGAAATAAAATCCAATCCTCAGAAGATCTTCGTTTTCGTTTCATTTAAGCTCGGTCGATACTACAAGCTATGATGGGTATTCATTTTGCAGAAAGTGGTCTTCCTATCCTTGGGGATTAATTCGGCTAGTAGTGTTTTTTTGAAAACCAAACTAAAGCCTATACCGAGAGACTTCAGTTCTTGATGATGTTGTCAAATGGTTTTAAGCTAGCTCAGTTAAAGTTCTTGAACCTGATAATGGAGGGAGGGTTGGACTACGTACAGACTGTCCCTTAATCTGTAGGGAATAGAGGAGTCCTTGACAATACTTTGCCCGTCTATATGGTACATGTAATGGACAGAGCTGGCCCGGAGGTTAGGTTATCCTAGTCGGAGCTAATTTTGATTGTCCATTACCCTTGACTCCAAAAATAGAGGATACAGTATTCATGAGTGTTTATCAGAGTTGACGATGAGTGGGGTTGACTGCAACATGGAACTCTCTGGTTCTAATGGCATCGTGGAGCTCGGATTCTGAGTTTCTTTCCCGACACTTGATCTACTCGAGGCCTTTCAAGCTTCAACTCAAAATATGGGCATATGAGATTGTCAGTTTAACTGACAAGGAGTTGGGGTGTACCGCAAAAGTTATATTGGCGGAGACTTAGAGACTTAGGGGCCTAAGCACTGCCATGACAGGGGGGTTGTCCAAGCCCGATGGCTTGTCTGGCTTACCCCAGAGCCGGTCCTGGTAATAGATATGCATGCATTGACTTTAATTTCATCTAAAGTAACATAAGATTCTTGTTGGTATTGGATGGGGTTCTCAACCTATGTGTAGAACACCTCAGAGTGCGATGAGCACTATTTGTGTATTAGAGAAGCTCGGAAAGTCGAATGCGACGAAAAAAGGAGGCCACGTTCAATACTTAATAGAGAAAATGGCACAATAGTAGTACACCACAAATGTACCGCTAGTACAATGCCAGTTGTACCAAATTTGTCACTATAAGAAAAATGACGATTATTGACGGTTTATAACTTGACAGTCGTCGAAAACCGTCAACAATAGTGGTTATCTTGACGGTTTTAGGCTTACGTCAAGAGAGGCCACATTTTATGTTAGTTTAGCAATTTTATAGTATAATAGTTGACGGTTTTAGATGATCCGCCAAGAAACATCAATTTACTTATTGTCGTTTTGGTGATAACCGTCAACAAATGTATGTGCGAAAAACTTGACGAGATTTTTTCAGATGCCATTTTAGTAATTTTTTCAAATATTTCATATTTTTTGACGGTTATGGTTCTTTTTAATCGATGAAGCCAGCAAAATTTTTTTCGATCATCCTCTTTATTTCGTCCTCTTCCCCTAACCTTGTCCTCCCTAAGAGAGAGCCCCCTACTCCTCTCCTCTAAAGAGCCTCCCATAGAGCCACCCCCCCCCCCACTCCTCTCATCTCACTTCTCCATCTCAAAACCCTAATCCCCAAATCCATCCTATGTCATCCCTAAACCTAATCCTAGATCCGGAGGGAAGGGAATCTTCAAATCAAAGCTCCCGTGAGCGTTGGCGCGTCGGCATCGAGCTCCGATGGGTGATACCAGGGTATCTTTCGGTGGAGCACCGGTGAGATCGTTACAAGATAGATTTCTTGTAGCATGTTCGACGTGGTCATCGCCTCCCCCTCCTTCACATGCCCTGGCCAACCACGAGCTGCTGGGGCTGGCGCGCATCATCACCTACGGCGACAACAACGTGTTGTGGAGCCTGAACGCCCCCCCTCGCGGATGATCCGGCAGATCATCGTCCAGGAGATGCCTGGGTCGGGTCATCGACTCCCACCAGCACCGAAACCAAATGATCCACGTCGAGCCATATCTGAAAAAATACAGAAGTATACCATACTACATCTTAAAAAACAAAAGTATAGCATACTACAGCCAGGGAACGTCGCTAAGTAAACGATACTATATCTAAAAAAAATAAAAGTAAACCATACTACATCTGAAAACGTCGCTTATTAACGTCGCTAAAACAAAAGTAAACCATACTACATCTAAAAAAAATAAAAGTAAACCATACTACATCTAAAAATTAAACATATTCAATCCTCTTCTGAAAATTCATCTTGTTCCGATTCCTCTTCCTCTTCCTCTTCCTCTTCCTCTTCACTTCTATCAACTTCCTCTTCCTCTTCTGATACTTCTACCTCTTCCAATTGATGAAACATGTCATGAGGAACTTCCGTTGAGTCCACATCGATAATATTTGTAATAAGAGGTAGTTCGTCTTCCTGATAAGCTATCTCGTCGACATCGAAGGTATTCCAAGCTTTAGTCTTACAGACTGCCCACCAATCTGATCTCCCGGCTCCTCGTTTTGGATAGCTGGTAAAGTAAACTAGCTGAGCCTGGCTTGCTAGAGCAAACGGCTCATAAGCTTGATATCGACGACGATAATTTATGTCAACTCTCCAACCTCGACCCTGGATCGGATCGAACCAGTCACATCTGAATAAGATGATCTTACAAGGTTCTATAGCATAATTGTATGTCAGTTCCACAATCTCACATAAGACGCCAAAGAAGTCATTGCCTGGGTCGACGTCTTTGTAGTTTGAAGATTTTATGCACAAACATCTATTCTTCGTAGAATCCAAATCCAAGAAGTCGTCTCTTATTCGAGCATTTGTTGACTTGAACCTGAAACTATTTACGCAGTAACTTGGCCAGGTCTTCACTTGATAAATTGGCCCCTTGGCTAGAGTTTTAATATACTCATTCTCAAGGATTGCCTCCGGACGATCAACCTAAATACCATAGAAACGATGCTAACTTAATTATTATGTGCAAGTATAAATGTACAGAAAAAGTAAATTATGACTACGTCCGTACATATGCTCTCAACCAAAATGGAAAATGACGTCTCATTTGCCGTTCTACTTCCTTCTCGGTTGCGTACGGATTATTGGACGTTACCTCATCCTTAAACATGCTGGAAAGCAACGAAGCATAGGTATATTAGTTATATTCAGAAGCAACGAAGTACGTACTTACCCCTCTAGCTTGTCCACTTCTTCCTCGTCGTAGTTGAGCAATACATATAACATTGCAGCGCTAACCTCGTCGTCATTTAGATATCTTTTTTTTATTTTATCAGATGTGTAGGAACGATATAGTAAAGCGTAATACTCTAGAGGGGGGTGAATAGAGTTGGCAGCGGAATAATGCTAATTAAAAAAGTTAGCAACACAATCACAGTATATAATCACAAATGAAAATAAAGTAAAGGCAGAGTTCAGAAAGCAAACGCAAAGACAACGATGTATACTGGTATCCCTCTGTTGAGGACTAATCCAGTCGGTAGAACTCTTGCTACCAGTTTGAATCCACTATAGGAAAAACCGCAAGTTTTCTTACGAAGTCCTTGCAACTTCTACAACGCGAGCTTTGATACGAAGAACTCGTCCAACTTCAAATATGAAGAGGTATTCTTCAATCAAGCCTTCTGATTACAATCTCTCAGAAACTTCTAGACCGTACCGTACTGGCAAATCGACTAGAGGATTGTAACTGGCTTGGGATCTGAAAATGAAAGCTCTAGAAAACTCTTTGGAAGGCAGAAAGCTTTTTAGATAGAGAGAAGATTGAAAATGAATGAGTGAATTGAAATGATCGAAATACTTCTCTATTTATAGGATTTCCAAAGGGAGAACTCTGTCAGAATTCGGGCAGAATTCGGGCAGAACTCGATGAGCAAATCTCGGCCAAATCCGCAACTGCAGGAGGACCAAGTTCCAGAGAATTCAAAATCAAAACGGCCACCAACCGAACTCTGGCCGAACTCTGGCCGAACTCTGGCCGAGTTCTGTCAGGGTTAGGTTAGGGTTTTTAAAGTAGGTTTTGGTGATTTTTGAAAACCTTTTTGAAAACCTTTTTGTAAACAATTTGATAGGTCATTTTAAAAAATATTTTGAACTGTTTTGGGAATAGCCTATTTGCCAGTACGACTCGGTGTACAACGTATTCCTAGACTCAAATAAAATGAAAATTACATTGCATAGGAAATACAGACTCAAGTAGGCAAACAGATCTTCAGTCTTGAACGAAGTGAATATCCAATCTTGCTTATGTCCAAGGAGCTGAGATGTCCCAACAAGCTTTGTATATCCAGACAGAGTTTTGATCAATTATTAAAATCAGGTTGACCATATGACCAATGGGCCAACAATCTCCCCCATTTTGATAATTGACAAACTATGAATGATATAACATGAAGCTAGTTCAAGCATGTGCAAAAAATATCAAAAAATAGAAATTGTTCATAACCTGTATATCTCAAAAAAAATGTTAGATCATTTTTAATTTTCTCCCCCTTTGTCACTTAGCAAAATAATTGCACAAAGAAAGACTCCCCCGTATTAAATGCAGAAGACTCCCCCGCAATGAATGCATAAGTAACAAATAGCGAGAAAATAAAAGAAATGGTATAAGAATTTAGAGATTATTATCACAGGCATGTAAAGTTGCTACAAATTATCATCACAGGCATGTATTTGCATCAAAACATAAAAGAAATCTCAGGCATGCTATTTCACAGGCAGTTTGTAATGAAGAAGCAGTAAAAAGAGATAGTGCTAAACAAAATGCTGAAATAAACTGAGATGTCATAAATAAAACATCAAAAACATGTCCATGAAGATAAAAGAAATACTGATAGCAAACTACAAAGTACTAATCAAAAAGATAAAAACTTGGAATGTCGGAGCATTTCCAAGTATACTGTAGAATGTCACTAGTAATCAGATCAGATCTCATCATCACTATCCTCATCAAAATCATCAGCAGCACGGCCAGCATGACCAGAAGTACCAGCGCCAGTAGGATGAGTAGGGGCGCCAGCATAGAACTCGCCAACATAATCTCGAGGAGCACGATACCAATCATAGGCGTTACCGGGCTGGAAGTAGGCATGGACAGCCTCATCCTCACAGCGGTAATCCGAAAAAGCTGGATCTCGAGGGATGGAAGCGGCAGAGTGACCAGTCTGTGCGAAACGCAGATCGGCCAAGGAGTTTGCCATCGCCTGGTAACGGGTGACATCGCGGAACTCTCGCTCGCGAGCCATGTCCGTCATCGAGACGTGCAAAGCAGATAGGTGCTGATGTATGCCCTCAAAAGTCATGGCATACGGCTGATGTGGTGGAGATGGTGCAGTAGGAGGAGCAGGAGGTGGAGCTGAAGCAGTCCGGCTGCGACGAGAAAGCTGGAGTAACTTGGGCTCAGAGTCCTGAGTACAAGTCGATAGATCGATGTCGAAGCGCTGAAAGATACAAGAGAGAATCATCGTGTAAGAGAGATTTTGATCTCTTGCACGACAACATCCCATCATCTGAATAATAGTCTTGGGGACGGAAAAAGGAATCCCCTTGATAAGATGATACATAGCGGACAGCTCAAGCGAAGTCACATCATCCTTGGAAGTAGATTTGGGAAGTAGAGTAGAGTAGATGATGCGATGCAATTCGTAGTTGAACAAGTTAAGGTTGTTAGCCTTAAACTTTCCAGAACGTACTCTGTCAGGTGCACAAAGTTCCGTTTTGAAACTCGTGAGTGTAGTGCCTTCGGGGAACTCGAATTCCGTGATATCAACTAGCGGTTCACCTTCATTGGGAATCCCAAGAATCTCTGCTAGGAGGACATCATTGAACTCAATATCTATGCCTCCAACACGTGTGCTCACGTCAAAAGTGTTAACTACGAGATTGCAATAGAACAATCTAATGGCATTAGTAGCAATTGGGAAGCACAGTTTAACAAGCAAATGTAACCCTAATGCCTCAAATAAGTGACGATGGTCAGGAAAAATCGTCCATTTAACCGGAGCGCCGCTGCATATGGATCGGGTGGAAAAGTCACCGTACCATAATAAAGCTTGATCGAGGGTTTGAAAGAAAAATCCATCGAAAGCACCGTCGCTCTTTTGGACTGGCGAAAACAAAGAATCCGTGTGAGGATTCGAAGAGGACCCTTCCTCACTAGGAGTAGTCTTCTTCCTCTTAGACGGATTAAATCTAGGTGCCATTGAAATAAATAAGCACAAATTTTAAAGTGGAGAAGGAGAGAGTTATACCTCACAAAGATTAGATATGTTGTAGAGAAGGATGATCTCCGCACGATTCCAAAGTTTGGAAGGATTTCACCAAGTAGATAGGGAGCAATGGATTGGTGAATACCTAGGGTTTGGAGGGTTTTCGGGCGGCTGTAGCTGCTGTTTGGAAATATGGAAGCAATGGAAGAGAAGGAGCTCTCGGGTTCTGGATATATATGCAGATACCCTCAACCGAACTCGGGCCAAATTCGGTCAGAGTTCTGGCCGAATTCGCCTAGGGTTCTTTCAAGTTGATTTTGCTACTTCTTTTTCATTGACTCATTTCAAATATTTAATTCAAAGATTAGTTATTTTAGCTTTCAAATAACATAATTAATAATATTTTATGAGTTAAATATCTTTACATAGCTGTCTCAGATTAGCTGTAGGAGTACTGTCCCAGCTGGCGGAGGTTCACCGGGGAACTCTTAAATACCGCTTCGCTTCAACCGTAGTTGTGGTGACAGACAGACTCTTTATTAGCTTGTCTCTAACACAGTTTTTGTATAATGATATAAAAACATAAAATAAAATCAATTAATATTATTGACGTCCAAAATTCCTAATTCTCGACGTAAATAATTGAAGCGATCTTTCGCTAGAGGTTTAGTGAAGATGTCAGCTAATTGATTATCAGTATCTATGTATACAAGGTTTATATCTCCATTTTGATGATGATCTCTAAGAAAATGATGTCGAATCTCGATATGTTTAGTACGAGAGTGACATACAGGATTCTTAGTCAAATTAATGGTGCTAGTGTTATCACAGAAAATGGGAATATGTGTGTAAAATAAATCAAAGTCTTCTAAGGTTTGTTTCATCCACAAAATCTGAGCACAACAACGTCCTGCGGCGATGTACTCAGCCTCTGTTGTTGATAAGGCTACATAATTTTGCTTTTTACTAAACCAAGAGACTAGAGCCTTGCCTAAGAAATGACATGTATCGCTAGTACTTTTTCTATCAACCTTTCATCCGGCAAAATCTGCATCCGAATAACCAACAAGGTCAAAGAATTTGGATTTGGGATACCACAAGCCGACAGAAGAAGTGCCTTTAAGGTATCGGAAGATACGCTTAACTGCGGACAGATGTGATTCCTTTGGGTTAGCTTGAAAACGTGCACACAAGCAAACACTAAACATTATATCTGGACGACTAGCAGTTAAGTAAAGTAAACTACCAATCATACCTCGATACTTACGTGTGTCGACTGGCTTGCCTTGTTCGTCAGAATCAAGCTTTGTTGAAGTTGCCATCGGAGTGCCAATAGGTTTGACATTGTCCAGATCAAACTTCTTTAGCAAATCTTTTGTGTACTTGGCTTGATTAATGAACGTCCCATTGTTGGTTTGTTTGATTTGCAATCCGAGAAAGAATTTCAGCTCTCCCATCATGCTCATCTCAAACTCATTCTGCATACACTTAGAGAATTTTTGACAAAGAGATTCATCAGTGGATCCAAATATGATATCATCAACATAAATTTGAATTAAAAGCAGCTTGCCATTAAAAGATTTAATAAAAAGTATAGTGTCAACCTTTCCTTTTGTAAAACCGTTGTCAAGTAGAAAAGAGCTTAGACGATCATACCAAGCACGAGGGGCTTGTTTCAAACCGTATAAGGCTTTCTTCAACTTGAAAACATGGTCAGGATTTTTGAAATCCGTGAAACCCGGAGGTTGTGCTACAAAAACTTCTTCTTTTATAAATCCATTTAGAAAAGCACTTTTTACATCCATTTGAAAAAGTTTGAAATCATGAAAACATGCAAATGCACATAACATACGAATGGATTCTAATCTCGCAACTGGGGCATAAGTCTCATCATAGTCGATACCCTCTTCTTGATTGTATCCTTGAGCTACGAGTCGAGCCTTGTTACGAGTTACTAAACCATCCTCATTCAGTTTGTTTCGGAATACCCAACGGGTGCCAATGACCGGATGATCAATAGGCTTGGGAACAAGTTCCCAAACTTAATTCCGTTCGAATTGGTTCAATTCCTCTTGCATGGCATCTATCCAGAAACTATCACTACATGCTTCATCAATAGATTTAGGTTCTAGCTGTGAAATAAATGCAATACTAGAAATAATATCTCTACTGGATGATCGAGTGCTTACTCCTTTGATAATGTCACCAATTACCAAATCTTGTGGATGATCAGCTGTGAATTTTAACCTTTTCGGTAGACTCTGTAGGTAGCTGGTTCCTGGATCTCCTCTAGGGGGTTCAGCTAGTGCAGAGCTTGGTTCAGGTTCAGCTGATGTTGAGCTTGATGTAGGCAGATCTTCATCACTGTCATCGAGTGTCATTTGGTTCATTTCATCAAAAGTGACGTTGATTGACTCTTCGATGATCATGGTACGTTTGTTGAAGACTCTGTATCCTTTGCTCTTGGCCGCATAACTTAAAAATATACCTTCATCGGCCTTTTCGTCAAACTTTCCTAAATTGTCTTTAGTATTAAGAATAAAGCACTTACAGCCAAATATCTTAAAATATGAAACTGAAGGAATTCTATCAAACCATAACTCAAAAGGAGTCTTCTTCGATTTGGGTCGAATTAGAACTCTATTGAGCACAAAGCAAGCTGTATTGACAGCTTCAGCCCAGAAGTATTTGGGTAGGCTAAATTGATTTAACATTACTCTGGCCATTTCGGTTAGAGTTCTGTTCTTACGTTCCACAACTCCATTTTGTTGTGGAGTTCTAGGGCAGGAGAACTCATGTATAAAACCGTGTGTGTCACAAAATTGCTCGAAATCAGCATTCTCGAATTCGCCTCCATGATCGCTTCTAATACGAGTGATCATGTAACCTTTTTCATTCTGTACTTTCTTGCAAAAGGTAACAAATTCGGATAATGCGTCATTCTTGCATGTCAAGAAATATACCCACGTGTATCTAGAAAAATCATCTACAATTACAAATGAATATAATTTACCTCCGAGGCTAGCAACTCTGCTAGGACCGAATAAATCCATGTGTAGCAATTGTAGGGGTCTAGTAGTACATACTGCGTTTACAGACTTGAATGTGGATCTGGTAGCCTTGTTCTTTTCGCATTGGCTGTATACCGAATCCTTCTTGAATGTTATGTCCGGTAAACCGCGTACTAACTTCTTTGTGGATAATCTTGAAATTGTATCCATGTTTGCATGACCGAGTCTCATATGCCATAAATGACTCTCATTACTTTTGGCCATTAAGCATCTATCTGAAATGTTAGCTTCTTCCAATAGATAGAAAACATATATATTGTCTTCCCTGATTCCTTCAAAGATAGTACTACCAGTTGAGCTATCAACTATAGTACATTTGTCTTTGCCAAAGTTGATACCATAACTATGATCAGCTAGATGACTTATGCTTAGCAGATTATGTTTCAACTCGGTAACCAGACAGACATCTTTAATCACGGGATAGGGAGATTTACCAACATCACCGATACCAATAATATACCCTTTTAAATTATTGCCGAAGGAAACATAGCCTTCCTTCTTCTTCTTCGACAGTATTGCAAATAGGGTAGCGTCACCGGTCATATGCCGTGAGCAACCGCTGTCGAGGATCCATTTGCTTCTAGCATGTGAAGGGTGTTCCACCTACAAAACAGTTTGCAGATGAAACTCTTGGTACCCATTTCTTGTAGGGTCCTGAATTGTTAGCTTTAGGTATCCAAGCATAAACATTTAAATCAACTAGCTTTCTCATTCTACATGCAGATGAAATATGACCAATGAGGCCACAATAATGACATTGTGCATGTTGAGTGTTGAAAGCAGAGTGATGTGCATGGTTGGTAGGTTTAGGTTTTCTAGTATAGAAGAATGCATACCTATGATCATGTTTGGGCTTAACCTTTTGGGGTAAAGGTTTTATATGGTTTGGTCTGACAGTGTTTGGCTTGGGAATGTTCCGAATTTTCGGTAAGTGACACGTGTTAGGATAGGAAGCAGCAGGCTCAGGCTATTTTCCTAACCTAATTTCCAACCTTTTGGAAGTGTCATATAACTTAGTATAATCAGAGGTGAGTGATTCCATTCTGATTTGTGCAGATTGAAGACTTTTCTTTTCTTTTGAAAGATTTTCTCTCAATTGGTCTATAATCTTATCTTTCTCTTCGGATGACTGTTTAGTCTCGTGTAATAAGAGCTTTATAGAGGAAAGCTCACCAGACTCACTAACACTAGTTCTAACCTCAGCTAGTAGGTCGGTAAGTCTTCCTATTTCTCCTTTGTACTCTTTGAGTACCTTCTTAGCGGTTTGATATTTACTACGCAGTTTCCTGTAGTCAAGCATCAGGTCACTGAAGGCATCTCCTAATTGTTCAAAGGTAAAGTCATCATATGTTTCTACAGGTTCAGTAGGTACCTGATTGATTGCCATGAAGCAGATGTTTGCAGCATCCTCTGAATGTTCATCTTCTGAGTCGCTAGCTTCGCTCTCATGCCATATGCTGGTGTTGGCATATTTTCGGGATGTTGATCTCTTCAGGTTGCCTTTTTCATACCTGTTGTTCTTCTTGCTCGATGATGAGTTGATGGGACAGTCCTTCTTCATATGTCCCTTCTTCTTGCAGCCATAGCAGACAGCATCTTCTTGGTACTAGTTATTGTTGTTGTTCTCTTTGACTCTCTTCTCATGTCTCATGAATCTTTTGAACTTCCTTGCTAGGAGAGCTTGATCTTCAGCGTCAGATCCACTGCTGTCTGAGTCATCTTCAGCAGCTTTTCTGTGCTGAGCCTTGAGGGCGATAGTCTTCTCCTTTGGTGCAGGCTCTTCAAAATCTTGTAGATCCAGTTCATGAGTGAGTAGCTTACCCATGAGTACTTCAAGTGACATTGTGGTGAGGTCGTTTCCTTCAATGATAGCTGTAGCCTTCGGAATCCAGTTCTTGGTGAGAGCTCGCAGGAGTTTACGAATCTTTTCGTGGTTATTGTATTCTTTGCCTAAGGAGGACAAAGGGTTTACAATATCCAAGAACCTCTCGAACATTTGTGTGACTGTTTCATTTGGCTTCATTTTGAACGCCTCGTACTCTTGAGTAAGTCTGCTGACTTTTGACTCCTTGACTTGAGTCGTGCCTTCATGTGTAACTTCGAGAAGCTTCCATACACCATTTGCCGTTGTGCATGTAGATACCCTGTTAAATTCTGTTCTGTCTAAGGCACAAAAAAGAGCATTAATGGCACGTGCGTCAAGACTGGCCTTTTTCTTTTCTTCCTCTGTATAACTGTTTTGGGGTTTTTCAACTAAAACACCCTCGACATTTATACGAGGTGGCTTCTGATAGCCATCAAGAACAATAGCCCATAAGTCAAAATCAAGAGACTTTAAGAAGAAACTCATCCGTGTTTTCCAATAAGTGTAGTTAGTACCATCAAACAGAGGAGGTCTGTTTGTGGCCTGACCTTCACTTGTGAATTTCATAGTAGCCATGTGATGTGCTGTGATCTAATAAATAATGAATAAAAAATAGCACTTTTACCTTGCTTTACCTGTAACACCCGCTCTGATACCAATTGTAGGAACGATATAGTAAAGCGTAATACTCTAGAGGGGGGGTGAATAGAGTTGGCAGCGGAATAATGCTAATTAAAAAAGTTAGCAACACAATCACAGTATATAATCACAAATGAAAATAAAGTAAAGGCAGAGTTCAGAAAGCAAACGCAAAGACAACGATGTATACTGGTATCCCTCTGTTGAAGACTAATCCAGTCGGTAGAACTCTTGCTACCAGTTTGAATCCACTATAGGAAAAACCGCAAGTTTTCTTACGAAGTCCTTGCAACTTCTACAACGCGAGCTTTGATACGAAGAACTCGTCCAACTTCAAATGTGAAGAGGTATTCTTCAATCAAGCCTTCTGATTACAATCTCTCAGAAACTTCTAGACCGTACCGCACTGGCAAATCGACTAGAGGATTGTAACTGGCTTGGGATCTGAAAATGAAAGCTCTAGAAAACTCTTTAGAAGGCAGAAAGCTTTTTAGATAGAGAGAAGATTGAAAATGAATGAGTGAATTGAAATGATCGAAATACTTCTCTATTTATAGGATTTCCAAAGGGAGAACTCTGTCAGAATTCGGGCAGAATTCGGGCAGAACTCGATGAGCAAATCTCGGTCAAATCCGCAACTGCAGGAGGACCAAGTTCCAGAGAATTCAAAATCAAAACGGCCACCAACCGAACTCTGGCCGAACTCTGGCCGAACTCTGGCCGAGTTCTGTCAGGGTTAGGTTAGGGTTTTTAAAGTAGGTTTTCGTGATTTTTGAAAACCTTTTTGAAAACCTTTTTGTAAACAATTTGATAGGTCATTTTAAAAAACATTTTGAACTGTTTTGGGAATAGCCTATTTGCCAGTACGACTCGGTGTACAACGTATTCCTAGACTCAAATAAAATGAAAATTACATTGCATAGGAAATACAGACTCAAGTAGGCAAACAGATCTTCAGTCTTGAACGAAGTGAATATCCAATCTTGCTTATGTCCAAGGAGCTGAGATGTCCCAACAAGCTTTGTATATCCAGACAGAGTTTTGATCAATTTGAAAAATCAGGGGGTTTACAAAAGTCTTATCTAGATAAGGACTAAGTAGAGTTTTAATTCCCTTTGGATTTTCCACTATTTAATTCAAATTGATTTAAAAGTAACTCAATCAAATATAATCCAATGTAGATAGATTCTACCTCTAATTTAAACTGTATTTAAATAACTTAATATATATTTTTTCCAACTTAAATCACCATAATTAATTACATATTAAATCAACCCATATTTAATATACTTTTTTCGAAATAATATATTAGTGATAATAATTAATTTCGAAAATACAAATATATATACACTCGCATGCAAAAATAATACTTACATAAAACACAGTTTTTCTAAATTACTAGTTATACTTGTACCATAAAATAAAATGGCCTTTCTTAAGTAAAAAATAAAGTTTGACAATCCTCGGCGCGACACATTTACAACTTCAAGCAATATAAAATATTTATCGTCTATTATTTTGAAATATTTTCTACATCTATATAATTAAAACATTTTATAAAAATATGTATTTTGCACTTATTCGTACTTGACAAGAAATTTACGAAACGCAAACTCGTACGCGACGTACAAATACGAAATACAAAAATCAATACCATATTTATTAAAAAAATCGTAGTAGAAATTTAGGGGTTTTACAATAAGACATCATTAGCACCAGACCTATCTATATGAAGGTCACTGGCGACACGCCATCTTGGACCGACTTACATGTATACGGCGCCCTTACAATGCAGGTAGCTACCCCCACTGCAAGTCCCGTATACCGTGCTACTACTTCAGCACTGCTACTACTTCAGCATTGGTTTTCCCCAGGACGAACCGATTTCCAAGGCCCAGGAATACCGTTCGAAGAACCACCTTTTCGACAAGTTGTCCATGACCATGCAACTATATGCAAATTATCTATAAAGAAAACATATAATTCATGGTAAAGAAAACTAAGTAATAACCCATCTTTTTTATTCGTATTACCATCTTGCCATCTTGCCTTCTTTCCAGGATCTTGGCGTAATCAAATTCTACATCAGCGACGGGATAATAGAATGTTGTTACCCAATCCCTTTTGCCACATCTTTGATATCATACATCTTTCCAACCAAACTCAATGTGTACATCGTCCAATTCAGGAGACTTAGCATCTGTTTAGCATACATTCATTCGAATGTAATTCAAGCATACTCACTGCCCAGTTCCTGGGTCTTAACATCTGTTTTACCATCTATTCATCGAGCCGAAGCTCGATATACTCACCACCCAAGTATTTTGGACTTTGCCTTTACCTGTCATGAAATTCATTGTAACAGCGTACATGCATATAATTCATCTAGCAATAACAGTTCACGTTCAGGTGATTATTATCTTTCATTATCTTTCCAAATTCTATACAAGGTGTTATTGAGCAAACTCAACAAGAAACATAGCATACTCATCCTTATTTTAAGCATGAAGCTAAAGGATCTTTAAAGGGTTCAACACTACTCACATTCATAGGATGGTTCCCGCCACGGTCGCATAGCCTTCCAAGCGATCTTTCGCATATTTCTAAGTCCAACAAGGCTTCATCGAACCAACCATCCATCATAAGGCATCTTGCGGGTCGGGGCACTACAGACAGTCCTTTCGAATGTATCCAGTCTCCTTGCAGCCGTTGTACGTTGGTTCTTCCTCGTCGTCTTCTTGTTGTTCCTTCTTTCTTCGATTGAAGCGAAGGAACTTCTTGAAGTTGCGGACTAGAAGAGCTTGATCATCACCTTCAAAATTGTCGTCATCAGTCTCTTCAGGATCAGCCCTTCAACGATGAGCTTTTAGGACAATCTCTTTTGCCTTTTGAGCAGGTTCGTCGAAGTCTTTGAGGTCGAGCTCGTGGGTCATCAGATTTCCTATCAAAATTTCCATGGACATTTTGGTGAGATCATTGCCTTCTATAATAGCTGTTACCTTAGGGTTCCAGATCTTCGGTAGCCCCTAAGTAACTTGCAAATCTTCTCATGATTTGTATATTGTTTACCAACGGATGACAGAGGGCTGATGATGTCAAGGAATCTTGTGAACATTTGGGTGATCGTCTCATTCGGCTTCATCTTGAACGCCTTATATTCTTGAGTGAGACGATTAATTTTGGATTCCTTGACTTGAGTGGTTCCTTCATGCGTCACTTCTAGAAGCTTCCATACTTCGTACAAGGTGGTGCATGTCGAGACCCTGTTAAACTCATACCTGTCTATTACACAAAAAAAGCATTAATAGCTCTAGCATCTAGACTCGCCTATTTCTTTTCCTCGTCGGAATATTTGTCGTTAGGTTTCTCGACGAGATCTCCATCGACAACTATTCTGACGGGCTTTTTGTAACCATCGGTGACAATGGTCCATAGGTCGAAGTCTAGAGACTTGAGATAGAAATTCATCCTTGTTTTCCAATAGGTGTAGTTTGTTCCATCAAATAGGGGTGGCCTATGAGTGGACTGTCCTTCACCATGATTGAAAAACATAAGTTGTGTGGTATCCATGGATCAGCTCTAGGATGTTAGTCCTTGTTGAGAGAACAGAGCTCTGATACCAATTGAAGAATAGGTAGGCACCTCTAGAGGGGGGTGAATAGAGTTTATAACAATAATGGCTAAATAAAAAATTAAACACTTTTTACCAACAGTAAATAATCAGAGTAAATGCGGAAATAGAAAGTTCAAGAGAGCATACGCAAACACAGTCATTTTTAACCTGGTTTTCCTCGTGGAGGACTAGTCCAGGCTTGAAAACTCTAGCTCAGGATTAAATCCACTATTTGTGAAATAGCAGCTACACCCCGTGCTTTTTCTTCAGAAGAGTACGTCAACTTCTTACAAAAATTATTGTGGCGTTGCTTGGAATTTTCCAAGCAATTTTCTTGACTCTTGCACAAACTCCTAACTGAATAGCATTGAGCACTTTGAGGCTTAGGAAGCTTGTGGCTAGTAGATGAGAAGGTTAAGGCTTATATGAGGCTTATAGAGAAGAGAAAAGAAAGATTGGATGATTAAAAATGAGAGAATTCAAAGCCTATTTATACTAGTTGGGATAGGTAGAATTCGGCCAGAATTCTGTGTCAAGAATTCAAATTTTTGGCCGTTGGACAACTAACATACAGCAAACCCTAAAAATTAGGGTCCTGTAATTTAGGGGACAGAGTTCGGGGCCGAACTCTGTGTGGAGGCAGAGTTCGGTCCGAACTCTGTCTCCAGAGGACAGAATTACTCAAAAAGGCTTTTGTGGGCTAGTTTGGTTTGGTGGAGCTTTTGGTTTGTGTTTGGAGATAAGGTATAGGCCCAAACCACTCAGTGCTACTCAGTTTACATTTAGCTATACTCAATAAATGTAAAAAATACAGACTCAGAAACTGAGTACGCTGCAGGAGAGAGCCGACGTCCGTCTTGCACTGAGTTTTGTCTTGATGTGTCATATTAAATTATGACAAGTATCATATTGTTAATTTTATCAATATTTGGTTGACTGTGATTTTGTGTCAATAGCTTCGAGCTATTTTTAGAGGATACTACAGTAATTCTAATTATGGGAGAACGAGCTAGTACATGGAGATTCTCTCAACCTTGATGTAGTGACCCGCTCCGCCCTAGCGGAACGCCGATTCCAAACGGCAAGTGCAACGACTCAAACGAGCCGTCGACCCGAAGAGTTGCTTCGTCCCGATGAAGTATCGATGCGAATCGATGCAAGGCTTACATTGGCCCGACAGGATGAATCCAGACTTAGACTTTCAAAGGCGCGCTCGAAATATCGCTCGAGCGATGCGAACATCGCTAAGGTGGGTGGCTCCGATGAACCCGTCTTTGCTTAGCCTATGCACATAATAATGCGGACACAAACACGAGAATCGCTAGGCGATAACATCTTGCATGCTAATAAATGACCCAACGCACCTAGCTAAGGGAATAATCCCAACTTGTATGCTTGTATAGAATATGGAAAGTAACATGGAAAATACGAGAACTCTCGCCCGCGCTCCATGCTCGTGCTACGGCACAAGCCTACGTTGATGCTCCCTATACGTCCAAACAATCAAACAATGAATGGGTTACAACAATGAAACGGAAAGACTATCAATATAGTCGCACCGTGTAGATTATAGCAACATTGAAAGGCTATGGGACCGATGGGTCGCCAAGGCGACTCCCATACGAGGAGTCGTGTAATGTATAAATGAAAGAGCAAACGAATAAGTGAATCAACGAATGAATACGTGAATGAATCGATGAACTAATGAACAAGTGAAAGAAAGAAAGAAAAAGGAAAGGAAACTTGAAAAGATAAGAAAAGAAAGAAGGATTAGCGACAGGTGTGACGGGCACGTGCATCGGGGCTCGCTACCCGCGCTGCACGGACGCCAACCTGGTCGATAACGTAAGAAGGCTAAGGGTTAGCCTAAGGCTCAAAGACAGCCATTAAGTTAAAATGATAATAAAATACGAAATGGTCGTGGACAACGGCACGAGCGAGGGGTGGCGTATGCTGTGACCGTGAAAGGGGATTCCGCGGCATGATCAAAGGGGGGATATGCCGGCCTAGGCGGATCCAAAAGGGGCTTACGGGCTGCTTGGGGGCGGGCTTGGGCACCAAGAGACGTAAGTGCGGGGTATTTTCAAGATACTATCAGGGTGCACCAGCCGCACAGCATGATAGGTGAGGAAAATACCAAGGAGAAAGTCCAGGATGGCTTGTGGTGCCAGCGACCGATGCATATAGATTAAGTGGGCTTTGCTGGTGGCAATCCACGTGCAAGTCCTTGCATTGAAATCAGAGTAGTCTAAGTTAAAAAGTTAAATGAACAAGTGCCTACTGAATGACTTGAAATGTGCCACTCCAAAATGATAATGAGTACAAATGAGTTAAAGAATGCGCCTACGTTATGTTATTACACATGAACTGTTGTCTAACTTGGTTTGCTCTGAACAGGGAAGGCCGGATGGTAAGTATGGGTAAGTTGTGCATGTATTTCCATGCGACACTTGAAGTCGGTAATACGGGATAGGTTATATCATATGCCATGTAAATGACCCTAAGGCAAGATTAGAAAGACAATGAATGATAGAGATGCACACAAGTAAATGGAACGTGTTCGGTAATGATAGTGATTATGGGCGAGCTAGCCTCCCCACCAGTGCATAACAATGTACTGATAACCCCACAGTCTACTTGCAGGATGCAGGAGACGCCGGCGGGTGCGGAGCTTCAATCGAACGTGCTAAGGCGCGGAGCTATCTCTGGGCCTTGGAGCGTTGCAAGGAGCTGGAGCACCATATACGGGACATAATGTATCGAAACATCGCCATAAATCATTCCATCTTGTAAGCCACTTGGCACGCCTTTTATGTTTCAGAGAGAGAGAGAGCTTGAGCGACTTGTAATATCGGCCTAGCGCCGCTTGTAAACTTGTTGAATATCAATAAAGAATTTGGTTTCGCTTCAATTGTGTTCATTTATATTCCGCTGCAAATGGGGACACTCTGTGCGACTCTGTGGCCTAGAACTCAAATCGGCCGTTTCTGGACTTGGCCTTGCACGGGCGCAACCTAGGCCCGTGCGGCATCACGCCTTAGCGAGGACGATCGCTCTTACGGGAGCGGGGCGTGACAGATTGGTATCAGAGCACGGCTTTACGTCCTTGGACATCATTTCGATTCTCTCAGTTTTGAAAGCTCGCGTTGGAAACAAAAGAAGTGTATGCTCTCTCTCGTTGTGCATTGGGATGTTCCATACAATAAGTCTAATATTGCGAAAGCTCGTACGAGTACTCGGTTGCACGGGACCGATAGGCGATGGCCTTTGTGCCACTACGACGGACTTGATAGGAGATGGCCTTTGTGACGAACCACGACGGACTCGAGTCGGACGAAAACTAAATGCTAAGAGTTAGCAAACGCGAGGCATGCTTGAATAGGCTTACGTTGACGATAGCAAACGGGTACACGAGACCGGAGTATTATTCGAACGGGATGGTTTTGCACGCAGCCTTTTGGCTAAGTTGTGCGGAGTATCGCGCACCTAGACCCTTTGGTGCAAACGAGTTGCGAACGAGAATGAGTGAGCGTGCAAACTTGAATGTTGTCCGTACGGAATGGTTAAGCGGTACAACTTAGTCCGCGTGTCGCGCACCTCGACTCTTGGGTGCAATCGGGTTGCAAGCGATATCAAGTATCGCTCGATCGAGAACGGAAATATACTTTGAGTGTATATCGATAGGAACGCTATCGAGTTAACGCTTAGGCGTACACGAATGATTGATTTAGATTTCGAGGAAATAGTGCGAACGACTTAGTGCGTCGATACGACGCGAGCGACTACGCTAGCGATTCGCCGAACGAATCTGAAGGATGTCTTAGCGAAAGACGCAAATGTGATTGAGGATTTATAGAATAACTTGAACCCGAGTGGTGTATGTGATAGACTCGAAGAAGAATAAGAATGAGTGTCGATGACTAGTCGAGTGGCTCGAATCCGAGTGGTGTATGGATGTTTTTGGAAAAATCATTCGAACGAAACTTGAGGATTACGAAACACAACGAGTACATCGGCGAGGCGATGCTATCGCACGAAGCCTTAGAACGCGTCACGCTTAGTTGATCGTGACATCGAATGTCCCGAACGAGATGTTGTTCGGACAATTTGTCAATGGACAACGCAAATTAGAAAACGATTCGGAACGATGAATAAAATGAATGGTCTTGATCGAGGAAACTTAGAGGATCGCGCGTACGATTTCGGATTGATTCAAATGAATTGTGACTTGAGTTTGAAATTGATCTTGAATATCGAGAAAATTGTGGAATATCCAACTCGGACAATAGCATCAACGCACGACTCGGAATTGGTTGCAAAGGAAGATCGTCAGGTTACGCATATCGTCGATGGTATTGAGGCGTATCAAAGATCGATATGCGATAACTCGGGGGCACTCTGACTCGGCGAATGACGATCGTGCAAATGTCATTGTTCCGTTGGATGCTATACTTGGGATGTTAAGAATGTGTCGAAGAAAGGATAGACTTGGCTCGAGGATTAGAGTTGAACGCATGACGGTTAGACTATCAAATAAAGATCTTGGCTTAGAGGAAAAGGAATGTTTGGATTTGCTTCGTCGATAACCACAACGTTGACGTTCTTGTCTTATGCGAGCGCAACTTCAGCCTCGCGCATGCGTCACGCCGACTAGGGCTATCACTTCGCGTGAGCGCTGGTATGGTGATTCGTACAGCGGGAGTGATCGGCACTTGCATGGCGTGGCAATTCGTATGCTTCGACTTGTGGTTTGACGCGAAGGTGGACTCAAGAATGAGTTTATGTGCTTGAAAGATTGAACTTGAGGATTGAGTAGGTCCAATCCGCGTATCGAGAATGGGTTAGTCTAAAACTCAAACAAGAGTTACGCCCCGATGAGAATGATTATTCCGCGGGAGCGTGCATGGTGATTCATGAACCGCCGTGGATGATCGGACTTGCGTAAGATTGGGGCGCAATGTATTAACGAGCTGGATGACCTCATGATCGAATACACGAATTGGTTAGAACTGGTGATTGAACAGAATTGAGTATGTGCAACGTAAGTCTTGATGTAAATTAGGTGATCGTGCTCGATGTTTAGAAATCTGAGTGACACGAGCTTGGGTAGAAACTCCCGTACAAACGAACAAATGGTTTGACCATAGGATTTGGGGCGAGCGTCGTGCAACGACCTTGCACGACGAGCCACGAACTCAACGTGTAACTATGACCTTGTGAGCTGACCTAGCGGATAGGCGGACGACCCTATGCCGAGTGATTGAACCTGTGCGAAGGCATTTACAGTATCGTCTGGATGGACGATAGACTCGTGGCAGCAAGACTTAGAGTAGGACGGGGAACAGGGAGTGTGCGTGAACGACGAGGAGATTGGCCCCAAACGAAAGGAATGATAGGAATGGATGAGGCGTAAGTAAAGTTGAAATAACGAATTGAATCATTGGTCGGAAGACGTACTCGATGATAGTGCAATACTTGATCTTGAAATCGGACGGGAATTATTTAGACTTGATCGACTCCGTTAAGAAGAAATCGTATTGATTTCGTTGACAAGAACGCTTGAGAAGCGAACCGGATCATCTCGAGGACCGAGATAAACGATAGAGAGATACACATGAGTTGGGTTTCAAATCGAAATTAGCGAACGATCAGCAAATCGAAACTATCACGAGTAGCTTGTCCGACTTCGCTAATCGCTAAGCTTGGTTGAAATGTACGTATTCGGGGGACGCCTTGAATATGTGCACGATCCAAACTCAGCGATGTGATGAAATCGAATACAGCTGCAAGTGGGTGTTGAGATGCGCATGGACGAATGAGTGAGTTGCCTCAGCTTACGTCTCTCATATTTGACGAACTACAACGCACCTCGTGCGACCGTTTCAGTCCTATGATACGTCGAAGTAGCAACCAAGTCGAAGAAACACTTGAATCGAATAAGTGCCATCAAGTCTAAAATGAACGAGAAGCTATTCAATAAAAATCGACCAAAACGTATACGACACGGAACTTAGAAAGAAACCGAGTGTCGTTCGATGCCATCGAACGACGATGCATAGGAAATTGTCTAAGGTATGTACACGGTCCGAGTTAAGGAATGGTAGGATGACCTGCACTCAGGAAGTCTCGAGGACGAGACTTGTTTTGAGTGGTGTATTATGTAGTGACCCGCTCCGCCCTAGCGGAACGTCGATTCCAAACGGCAAGTGCAACGACTCAAACGAGCCGTCGACCCGAAGAGTTGCTTCGTCCCGATGAAGTATCGATGCGAATCGATGCAAGGCTTACATTGGCCCGACAGGATGAATCCAGACTTAGACTTTCAAAGGCGCGCTCGGAATATCGCTCGAGCGATGCGAACATCGCTAAGGTGGGTGGCTCCGATGAACCCGTCTTTGCTTAGCCTATGCACATAATAATGCGGACACAAACACGAGAATCGCTAGGCGATAACATCTTGCATGCTAATAAATGACCCAACGCACCTAGCTAAGGGAATAATCCCAACTTGTATGCTTGTATAGAATATGGAAAGTAACATGGAAAATACGAGAACTCTCGCCCGCGCTCCATGCTCGTGCTACGGCACAAGCCTACGTTGATGCTCCCTATACGTCCAAACAATCAAACAATGAATGGGTTACAACAATGAAACGGAAAGACTATCAATATAGTCGCACCGTGTAGATTATAGCAACATTGAAAGGCTATGGGACCGATGGGTCGCCAAGGCGACTCCCATACGAGGAGTCGTGTAATGTATAAATGAAAGAGCAAACGAATAAGTGAATCAACGAATGAATACGTGAATGAATCGATGAACTAATGAACAAGTGAAAGAAAGAAAGAAAAAGGAAAGGAAACTTGAAAAGATAAGAAAAGAAAGAAGGATTAGCGACAGGTGTGACGGGCACGTGCATCGGGGCTCGCTACCCGCGCTGCACGGACGCCAACCTGGTCGATAACGTAAGAAGGCTAAGGGTTAGCCTAAGGCTCAAAGACAGCCATTAAGTTAAAATGATAATAAAATACGAAATGGTCGTGGACAACGGCACGAGCGAGGGGTGGCGTATGCTGTGACCGTGAAAGGGGATTCCGCGGCATGATCAAAGGGGGGATATGCCGGCCTAGGCGGATCCAAAAGGGGCTTACGGGCTGCTTGGGGGCGGGCTTGGGCACCAAGAGACGTAAGTGCGGGGTATTTTCAAGATACTATCAGGGTGCACCAGCCGCACAGCATGATAGGTGAGGAAAATACCAAGGAGAAAGTCCAGGATGGCTTGTGGTGCCAGCGACCGATGCATATAGATTAAGTGGGCTTTGCTGGTGGCAATCCACGTGCAAGTCCTTGCATTGAAATCAGAGTAGTCTAAGTTAAAAAGTTAAATGAACAAGTGCCTACTGAATGACTTGAAATGTGCCACTCCAAAATGATAATGAGTACAAATGAGTTAAAGAATGCGCCTACGTTATGTTATTACACATGAACTGTTGTCTAACTTGGTTTGCTCTGAACAGGGAAGGCCGGATAGTAAGTATGGGTAAGTTGTGCATGTATTTCCATGCGACACTTGAAGTCGGTAATACGGGATAGGTTATATCATATGCCATGTAAATGACCCTAAGGCAAGATTAGAAAGACAATGAATGATAGAGATGCACACAAGTAAATGGAACGTGTTCGGTAATGATAGTGATTATGGGCGAGCTAGCCTCCCCACCAGTGCATAACAATATACTGATAACCCCACAGTCTACTTGCAGGATGCAGGAGACGCCGGCGGGTGCGGAGCTTCAATCGAACGTGCTAAGGCGCGGAGCTATCTCTGGGCCTTGGAGCGTTGCAAGGAGCTGGAGCACCATATACGGGACATAATGTATCGGAACATCGCCATAAATCATTCCATCTTGTAAGCCACTTGGCACGCCTTTTATGTTTCAGAGAGAGAGAGAGCTTGAGCGACTTGTAATATCGGCCTAGCGCCGCTTGTAAACTTGTTGAATATCAATAAAGAATTTGGTTTCGCTTCAATTGTGTTCATTTATATTCCGCTGCAAATGGGGACACTCTGTGCGACTCTGTGGCCTAGAACTCAAATCGGCCGTTTCTGGACTTGGCCTTGCACGGGCGCAACCTAGGCCCGTGCGGCATCACGCCTTAGCGAGGACGATCGCTCTTACGGGAGCGGGGCATGACACTTGATCATCAGCTTACTGATGGTGGTCAGGGTGATCCTTAGGAGGATGAGCATGCCAAGGAGACAGTTTCTGAAGGGAATAATGTTGTAGGTATATAACCAACACTAGAGGTTCCATTGAGAATGAGCACGAGAGAGCATCAACAATCCACGAGGTACTCACCAAATGAGTATGTGCTATTGACCGACGAAAAAGAGCCCTAAAGTTTCAAAGAGGCGATGTAAGACGAATACATACAAGAGTGGATGTAGGCCATGTAGAAGGAGATGAGTTTCTTACAAACAAACTCCACGTATGAGCTGGTACAATTTCTAAAAGACAAGAAGGCTTTAAAGAATCGATGGATGTTCAGAATGAAGAAGACAAAATATTCTACTCGTCATCGATACAAAGTGTGACTGGTATTTAAAGGCTACAGTCAACAAAATGACTTTGATTACGATGAGTTCTTCTCGCTTGTCGCTAAGTTGTCATCTTTACGGGTGGTCCTAGCGTTAGCAGCCATTTTTGACTTAAAGGTTGAGCAGATGGAGTGAAGACGATATTCCTAACCTTATAATCTAGAGAAAGAATTTTTTATGGAGTAGTTCGAAGGATTCGGTGAGCAGGACAAGTCACATTTATTCTGCCAATATAAAGAAGAGTTTGTATGGTCTGAAGTAGGATCCAAGGCAGTGTTACATAAAGTTTGGGTTATTTATGGGGAGCATGGTTATACATGTATAACTTCGAACGATTGTGTATTTGTGAATTATTTTGCCGATGACGATTTTATCATTTTATTGTTCTATGTGGATGATATGTTATCGGTGGGTCGAAATGCTACAAGGATAGCGGACTTGAAGCACAAACTGGGTGCAACCTTCTCTATAAAGAATTTGGACACATCGAAGACTATTCTTGTGATGGAGATCAGTCGAGAGAGGAAAAGTCCAAGCTGTTTTACTTGTCCCAAAAGAAGTACATTTACTTAGTACTTTAACATTTCGGGATGGACGGGTCAAAAAAATGAGTAAGCCCCTTACATATCACTTTAAGCTCACTGCGAAGCAGTGTCCATCTACCGAGGACAAAAATGAAGACATGGAACGGTTTTCGTATACTTCAGCAATGAGAAATCTCATGTATGCTATTGTGCGTACGAGGTTAGATATTACTCATGTAGTTGACAAGGTTACTTGGTATATTTCCAATCCAGGGAGGGTACATTTGAGTGCGGTTAAGTGGATACTTTGATATCTTCAAGACACTGCTGATTGAAATCTTTTATTTGGTAGTAACGAGTCGAAGCTGGTTGAATATACTGACACTGATATTGTTGGGGATGTAGATACAAGGAGATTGATTTTAAACTATGTTAATTATGATGTTTGCTGATGGAGTCACACTGTCACGACCCGCACCTACTTTTTGGGGTACGGAGTGCGTGTCTAAGCCAGCCTACGCCGCAGGTCGGTGGTAGAACGCTGTCTAACCCAAAATAAATAAATGCTCAAAAATAAAATTTACTGCTCATTCACATTTCCAAATTGATTACAATATTTACAAGATTTATATTCAAAAAAAAGTACAAAGTTCTTACATATATTGAAAATGACTACAACATCTATCTAATCTATAGGCTAGCCTACAAGTACACTCGTATCTCCCAATGCTAAGAGAAGCCATGGCTAACCTAAAAATTTTTGTTTTCCAGTCAGGAATAGAACAAGCACACAGACCGAAAAGCTATTCGCAACATAATAGGATTTGCAATACATGAAAATAACATATGTGGAAGAAAACTAGAAGTAAACTGATGTCATGGTATAACTAGTATGAAAGCAGGAATCATAGAATATGGCATGTCAACTAGAAAAGGATATATAAAGATGGTGACATGACAAGTGGTGAGAAAATAAATAAATGAGACAACTATCTACGTGTTTTGAAATATCAGTTTCGAGTGTGAATGGCTAGAGGGTAAATCAGGCACCCCGCACGTGAAATGTGCGACTGCTATTCTCCACGAAAGACACGGGGGATGGAAATGGTAGTTCACACGTCTACTAAGATATTTCTCCTCCCGACTAGTACTCATGGACTCGAACAAGTCACGAAACACGAAAATATAATAATCACAAAATATAGTATGTAGAGACCCATGATACTAATCTGTGTAACATCGTGTCAACAAACAGAAGAGCATATATATAAACGTGAAATAGAAAACTACTACGATTCAAAAGCAATCAGAAAGTGCACTTGCCTGTGGTCCTTTGCTGGTGAAACCGATAATCTCGTTGGATCCAAGTTAGTCCAGTTGTCTAGGGTAGGAGTTGGGTTTGCAGGAAAGTAGAAAATGATCGGTTAGCTACGATTAAGGATAATCTAAGGGAGGTAATTATTTTATTAGAAAAATATATTTATTTATTTAGAACAATATTTATAATTTAGTTAGAAACTATATATATCATACTCTAACTATATCTTACTAGTCAAAAATGTTTTTGGTTACTACTTGAAAATGTAGAAAATATATAAAGGCACAATAGTTCAAGTGCCAAATTAACTTTTATTTAAAAGAAACCATTATATATACCCATTATAAATAACCGTTATATAAATCAACTATAAAATATGTATAACTACTTAGAAAACTAAAACTATATTAATCAAAATTTTGTAAAGATAAATACTTAAAATCATCATTTCATTAAGCCTTAATTTTAATTCAAAAAAAACTATATAAGAATATATTAGGAATATTCTAGTATATTAATAATAATTAACAAATTGATATTATTGAAAACACCGGAGTAATAATAATCAAATATTACTAATAATAAATAATCATAGTATTTGCTATGTATATACATATAAGTCCAAAACTATTTATATGAATCTTTAGCTTTAAATAAAAGAAAATCCTAATAACACTTAAAAGTTAATATTACATATATAAAAATAATGATTTCCATGATTGTAAATTATAATAAAACTTTTATTTAACACACACACACACATATATATATATATATATATATATATATATATATATATATATATATATATATATATATATATATATATATATATAAAAATATATATATATATATATATATATATATATATATATATATATATATATATATATATATATATATATATATATATATATATATCCTGACACTAGTCCACCTTAGTTAGTATAATACTAATAAAGCAATCCATATATAGTAAATACAATATTATACATTCTGACTAAAATAAGTGTTGTGTCTTCTCTCTCCCATATAGCTTAGTCCTTTTATTTACACTAGGAAAAATAACACAAAGAAAGTAAAGTGAAGAAGGGAAAGAAAGGTTAGAGAGTGCTCTTAAGGGAGGCTTTCTCTTTTGAGAAAGTAAAGGCTCTCGAGAGATAGATGGGAGAGTTAGAGGGGGAAAGAAGGGTTCGAGAACTTACATAGGGGTTCCTCTGGATGAAGCAGCATGCGGTCACGGGGCACCGAGGGGCGGTGACACCGGGCCGCCGGAGAAGGGGTTAGACTGCGGAGGTACGATAATGGCATCCAGCGGCGGCCACTTCAACGCGCGCTACAATGAGGAGCGCGGTGCTGGAAAGGAGCGGCCACAGCGGGCGGCACCGGCTTCGTCGTCTCTTGCGGGACAGCAGATCCGACGCAGTTGGATACACAAGGCTGTCCGGGGTTAACAAGGCGCGACGCTTGGCAATGACGCCTAGTGGGGTCAAACTCTGACCCGAGGAACAGATCGGCGGCTAGTGCGTCGATATTGATGCCGAACGGAAGACGGCACGAGCGTCGCTAGGCGCTGCTCGTTTTCTATGGATGCGACGTCGGAGGTGCTCAGCGCTGTGTGGCATTAGCATGGAGGTGGGCGAAGATGGCGGGGGCGTGTCAGGATGGCCAGTTGGGTTGCGGTAGGGTGATGATGAAGATGGAGTCTGGAAGGAATTTCCCTCTCTGGCTCGACGGCGAAGCGGATCCGACCATCGACGTGGTGGTTTATGTTGCGGCCAAGGTAGTGATCGATGGTGATGGTGATGGTGATGATGGTTGTGGTTGTGGTGTTTAATAGAGGTGGTTGATGGGTTAGGGTGTCGTGGTTGTATTGACAATGAAGAAGAGGGGTTGCTCTCGATGTATGGTAATAGGGAATAGAGATATAGTCAAATATAAAAATGATATAAACATGATCATATAGAGGTATAGATAATAGATTTTGATTTTGGAATCAATCTTATAGGTTCAAATATTGTTGAATATGACAAATTCTAAGTAAGTCAAAACCAACCCATAATAATTTATAAACAATACTAGATTTTATTTAATGATATTTTGAAATAAGTTGAACCAATTCTAAGTCTAATCCTTAAAATAATACTTTTAAGATAAGACTTAATAATATCATAATTTTTTTGAATTCAAATCATAGCATAAGTGACATTACTAAATCCAATAATTTTAGAAATATATTTCTATCAATACCAAAAGTTATTTGACAATTTCGTTGTCATCCAAGACATATTTTGAAAGGATATTCAAAAAATATATCAATAAAAATCAAATCTTAATGCGAATAATAGTAATTGCATTTAAATATAACACTTGATACCATCAAAATAATTTTGAACATACTTTTATTAATCTAAAATTTTATTTGAAAAATAAATTGGGAAATTCTCTTCAAAAATACTTACCAAATATTTTGAAGGTCAAAATAATATAAACAAAATTATTTTTAATAAAACTAATTAGTACTTATTACTTTAAACTAATTTTTGAAATGACAAAAATAATAGCAAAGTTAAGTTTATATGTTTCAGAGAGGATTATTTTAAAATATAAAACAAATAGAATAAATAAAAGAAAAAAAAATTTAAAATTTCGGGAAGAGGGGTTACAAATCTATCCACCTTTGAAATAAATTCGTCCTCGAATTTAGGGACTAACAGGATAGATGGACTTGGTTGATCAAATCTTTCCAAGATTTAAAATAAATGTTAAATCAAATAAATCAAGAATAATCCATAATAATTTAAAATAATTCTAGATTTTATTGATAACATTTAAGATACTTTTAAACAATTCTAATTATAATATTTGATAAATAACTTTAAAGGGACACTAAGTGTCATCAATTAACCTCTAAAATATACTTGCATAGATATAAACAAAATTTAGTAAATCTTCATCTAATAATTTGTCACTATATGATTATAAAATAATATTTAATATCATAAAATATATTTATAAATTTAAAATCGTAGAAATATTTGATAATGATATATAATTCTTAAAATCGATCTCCGTAATTTTAAAATAACTTTTCAATGAAAATGTTGGCAAAACCCTTTCACTTCAAAAATCTAAAATAGAATTAGTAAAATTTAATTTCGAAGACTAAATTTCAAAACTTCAGGGAGTGGGCTTACCATCTACCCACCTTAGAAATATATTTTAGCCTAGAAATTTTAAAGGCCACGATTAGGCACAACTACGAAGAATAATCAAGAAGCAAAATTTCAATCGATACGAATAAAACGACAAATGATAATATCAAGAGAGTGATATGATTCATGATCAAATTAGTCACGCATTAATCGGGATAAAATCAAAATAATAATAATAATGATAGATAAAAGGAAAATGTGGTTTGGCACGACCATCCTTGGTCGGAATGGTATAGTTGACGACCAAAAATGTTTTAGGAACGATCAAATTTTCTAGATGGAATCTAAATAGGGTCGTGGTCACTAGATATAATTTAAGATACAGTCATGATCAAGACTAATGGTGTAAGACATCCAAGCATGATCGAAATTAAAAAGGTCAGTACGAGCATGGACGAGATCAAAATAGTTATGATCATAATGGAATGGAAATATAAACATTAGTAATAATTGACTTGAAGTATATGTACGCTTATGATTATAGCCAAATAGTTTAGTCACGCCCAAAGTCATTTAGGAACGATCAAAATTAAATTTGTTCGGCATGATTAACTATTCAAGCAAAATTATCTAGGCACGATTACAAAATCAAAATTTAGAAAGTATACGAATTGACTTGATCGAAATATAATCAAAGTAGTCTAATTATTATCAAGGTTCTTTAAGAATGATCAATTCGAAACCGTTTCAGTATGATTAACAATTTGGCCAAAATCATTTAGGTAGAGCTTAGAAATTCAAGATCTAGATACATCTTACGAATCTAGTCAAAATAAAAGATGACAATTTGAAATAGAAAGATAAGAAAGGAAGGAAGAACTACCAGTTGATGGAGGAGATGATAACAAGAAATAAGGCACAAAATTAATTCAAAAAAAATAGTAGTCATATGCTAATGAAAGATATATCCTCTATGGTATCCAAAACTTGTAAACATATTCAAAATTACTTTACCAAGAATTTATGCCTCGCCATTACAGCTAGCTGCAATAACTCTTGGTTCCACAACTCAAGCAATGATATGGTAACGAATACCCTATCAACTTTATCTAATCTTGACATAACGACTCAAGGATGAAATAGGACAACCAAGACATAGTTTTTAATAATGTTTGATAATCTACTCTTACTTGAAATTACTTAACTTTAGGGGTCATGCCACGCCAGTGCGCTGCTGGCTGCAGTGAACCCGTAGTTTCGATAACTCAATAAGTGTCGGCAGCATGCAACTGCCTTGCCATCGTAGGTCATCGAATATTCTTTCAAACTCTGACTATAAGAATTTTTCAAGGAAGTTTCAAAAGTTCAAGCAACTCGATCATAATAGAAAATGTCTAGTATCTGTACTTGAAGTAAAAGTATTCATTTTAAAAATCATATGATTGATTAGGAAGAAAATGACAAAAGAAATACAAATTTAATTTCTATTTCTCTAATATTCGAAGATTCGAGGAAAATAAATAAATAAATCTTATATAAATCTTGAATTTTAACAAAACTGAGTCGAGATAAATATATGGATAGTTGGATCATGTTAAGCTCAAAAGTCAATGGATGGTAATCGAGTATTAACCTATAGGAAAAATAATTACTTATGCAAATAAATAAGTAATACGGCCTAGGCAAGAAAGATAATTCAAACAATTTCAAGGTGGTCAAGGTAAGAGAGGTGTAAGTGTCTGTCATTTCGAATATCAATTCAGAAATGAAATGAGTGACTAGAAAAGATAATAGTCGAAGCCAAAATAAGGATAAATATTCTAATCCCCCTACATGTATACATACCTATATATACTTATAGCCCAACTATTTTAAAGCCCAAGTAAACTATAAACAAAATCATTTACTTCAGCCCGGCTTAATACAAGAGGCCAAACCCAGAACCCATATATTAAACCCCAAAAAAAAACATAATACCTTTATATCCATTATGTTTTCTAAGCATAATGTAAATAATACTAAATACAATAATAAGTATAATCATAATATATTTTAATACAATTATAATATATATATATATATATATATATATATATATATATATATATATATATATATATATATATATTTTATAATATATATATATATATAAATAATAGTGTACCCAACACAATAATACTAACTAATATAATACGTACAAATGCATATGTACAATGTAATTAATATAGTACATGTACTATGCTTGTACATAAAATAATTAATTCAGCCATTTTCTCTCTCTCTCTCTCGCTCTCTCTCTCTCTCTCTCTCTCTCTCTCTCTGTGTGTGTGGTGTGTGTGTGTGTGTTGTGTGTTCTGCTGCCATTAATTGGAGAGAAAGAGAAGGAGTAAAGAGGGGGAGAAAATAAAATAGAACAAGCGATCAACATTGAGAGTTGGATCCCAAGAAGTCCTACTTTATTAAGCGAAAAGTCTACATACCTTAGATCCTACCATTGTATCAAAACAAAATAGCATACCCTTCTAGAAGATCCTCAAGTTATCTAATAGGGTTTTAATTTTACCTAAATCACATGGCCTACGCACCAATCTTAACTACCCAGCGACCAAATTGAATAAGCACTACAAGAAACATACCATTTTATGACGGGTAAAAATCATCATATACGACAATTTATGACGGTTTTTTTGAAGCAGACAACTATCATGAACACGGGTGTTATTAAAGTTTATAAAAACTGTTATATATGACTTACACTTATATGACATTTTTTAAAATTAGAAATGACATAATTAAGTCAATTATATATAACACTAATTTTGAAAACGACATTAATAAGTTATATATACATAACACTTACTAAAATGATCTGGTTCTGACTATTCAGAAAGCGTTCATGAAACGTTATAAAAAGAACTTATACACAACACTTTGTAACGTTCTGTTCTTGTCATTCACACACATATATATCACCTGTCAATGCTTATAATTCAATGCATTATAAAAAGTATATTAATTTTCTGAGACAACAGAAATATGAAATTTAACTAACATTTGAAATATTTCATTAAAAATATCCAAATATCACACCATCTTAATTACAATTCAAAATATATCACTCTTTTTCTAACTTATGTTTCACCAACATATCACCATTCAATTTCAAAATCCAAAAATATATACGTCTTTCCCTTTTAGGGAAGCCGGCCTCAAAATATTGAAACATTCACCAACACCAAATAGCGGCATCCCTTCAAAAGCCAACATTATATATCCCCTCAAAATATTAAAACATCGATGATACTTATCTCATCTGTTACTTTGTGGAGAACCATGTCAACTTGTTGCAGTTGAGATGTCAATGGTAGCTCAAACATAATAGGAACACACACAGTCCATTTTGAGTTGGATACATAGGAAAAGCACCTCTCTGTCACACACATGGTAAAAAAATTCAGCAACAATTTATTGGTCAACCGAGAACTCCAACTTCTTAAACAAAACTTGCCTGGTAAAAGCCTAGTTCACGTGATGGTTGTTGGTGCTTTCTTTATATGGAGAGAGCTTGCTCTCAACATGCCTTGTAAAAGTTTAGTCCCACATCGAAAATGCACCATGTGTTATCTCAACATATATACTTGGTTGTGTTGTTGAGAGATACACATGGGGTGGTGACCCTAAGGAGGGAACCATGTGGGTGATTTTACTAGGAGGTAAGAATAAGGCTCCAAGGATTAAGCATTAATGCTTTTGTCATTCTCTTGGATTAATTCCATTTGGAGCTAAGCCCCAAAGGGGCTTAGCGACTCGGACTCGGACTCATGGGCTCATGGACTCGCACCAGGCTGACTGTGTAGACTACAAGTCAGTTATGGAAAGACTGATTCAATGCGATTAATTCAGATCCACTTTTTATGGAATTTAATTCAATCTTTCCATAAGATTTGAATTAATTTCGTTGCTATCTTTGTGGGATTTGAATTAATTTCGTTGCCATCTTTGTGGGATTTGATTCAATCTTTCCATAAGATTTGAATTAATTTCGTTGCCATCTTTGTGGGACTTAATTCAATCTTTCTATAAGATTTGAATTAATTTTATTGCTATCTTTGTGGGATTTAATTCAATCTTTCCATAACTGAAAAGGCGGTTAGGGTTTCCATCCTCTCTCTATATATACTCTCTTCTGGCCTCCTTTGTGAGAAACTACGAATTTATAAGTCAGAAAAAAGAGAGAGAGGGAGCTGTTGCCGCCATTGCAAGTCCATCCGAGGAGTCAGAACAGAGGTGACTTCGAGCGTTCCACAAGTTCTTCAACTTGCTGGTTCCTGGAAGCAATTCGTGTGGGACGAATCTTGCTTTGAGCAACGGTGTTTTGACACCCCAGCAACTTTTCTTCATCTCATTTTTTTCTAAATTATTGTAACTCGTTCTGTCCCAATTGTAACACGTTTGCAAGGAAGAACGAGAGATCTTCTCTTCTCTATTTTCCTCCTTCATATTGTAATCTGGCTATTTAGTTTTTTGCATCATCGTAGATCTTGAGTTTGATCACTGCAAAGTTTTTTGTGTGATATCTCAGATCTCGATTGCATCAGTTTTCCATCTTTGGTCAAGCTCCGGGAATAACAATCTCAAAGCAAGATCCTTGTAGATGGAAAACATTAATGCTTCGCTCGTCCAATCGGACTACTGTAAGTTGGAAAAGTTCGATGGAGAGCATTATCAAGTCTGGAAGAGGAAGGTTTATCTTACTCTTCAACTCAAAGACGTTGATCATGTACTGTTGGAGGAAGAACCTTCTGTTCCAGACACTGGGTCTACTGCCACAATCAATACAGCTACCAAACTCCAGGCCAAATGGAGAAGGGAAAATAGCATCTGCAGGCTTCTCATCCTGAATGCTATGGAGGATTCCCTGGCAGAATCCTACTCGAAGAAGGAATTTGCCAGAGACATATGGGAGTCTGTGGAAAAACTGTATAAAGAAGACAGGAACAGGAGCAAGATGTTTGTGGTTGAAAAATACCACAAATTGCTCTTTGAGGACGAGAAGTCCATGTTGCCACAGGTGAAGGAATTTCTGAAGCTGCATCAGAAACTGAAAGACGAAGAGATACCCCTTCCCGACAAGTTTGTCGTTGGAGGGATCGTCTCAAAACTTCCTGCTGGATGGAGTACCTTCTATGCAAGGATGCTCAGAAAGAAGCTAGACATTAGCTTGGGAGATCTACTTCAAGAGATCCATGTTGAGGACGAGATACGTTCCCAACAGAAGATGGACACTCTGTCCAAACAGTTGGCTAAGGCCAATCTAGTGCAGACGAGAGATCCCAAGGGGAAGCAGGCGACTTCTCACAAGAAGAAGGACTTCACCAATCTAAAAGTGAAGGGTCCTTTATTCAAGCAACAGAAGTCCAAGTCCCAAGTGACTTGTTTCAATTATGGCAAGAAAGGCCACTACAAGAGTGAATGCAGATCCAAGCCTAAACAATCAGAGAAAGGTGAGCCTAGTAAGGTTTTATTGGTGTCTAACATTATTGCTATGATCGCACAAGTCACAACTGTGGGGGTTGACTCTGACTGGTGGATAGACACTGGTGCGACTTGCTATGTCTGTTCTGGCAAGGAATGGTTCATTACGTACCAGCCGATATCTGAGAAGGTTGTCATGGCGAACCAGGCCCAAGTTGAAGTTCTGGGGATCGGGACTGTGGAGCTGAAACTCACTTCTGGGAACACTCTGACGCTTCAAGGTGTGAAGCATGTTCTGGTGATTGCCAAGAACCTAATCTCTGGGAGCCTGCTCTACAACGCAGGCTTAAGGATGGACATCAATGCTGGTCAGATGGTGATGTCCAAGAAGGGAACATACTTCGGGAAGGCTTATCAAACCGAAGGAATGTTTAAAATTCAGCTTGTCAACCAGTTTGATGACATGAATGCAGTTGTATTTTCTGATTATTCTCTTGAGTTGTGGCATAATAGACTAGGACATGTTCATTGTAAAAGAATTAACAAAATATCTAGTCTAGGACTTATCTCCAAATATGGGGGTAAGGTGGAGAAGTGTGAAGTATGTGCTCAGACGAAGATCATAAGAAAACCCTTTTATCGGGTCAATCGAAGCACAGATCTTCTGGAGTTAGTACACTCCGATATCTGTGACTTCAAACATTTCTCCACGAAGGTCGGGATGAAGTATTTCATAACCTTCATCGACGACTTCTCAAAATACGCGTTCGTCTACTTGCTTAAGACTAAAGACGAAGCTTTCGAGAAGTTCAGAGAGTTCAGGGCCGAAGCTGAACGGCAGACTGGACAACAACTCAAGAGGTTAAAAAGTGATCGAGGTGGGGAGTACAGGTCTCATGACTTCGCATCGTTCTGCAAAGAACATGGAATCATATGCGAGACTACTGCTCCATATTCTCCTCAATCCAACGGAGTAGTAGAGAGGAAGAACCGAACATTAACAGAAATGATGAATTCAATGCTGCTTACTGCAGGTCTTCCAAAATGCTACTGGGGAGAAGCTACATTAACGGCCACTTTCATTCTGAATAGAGTGCCATATGCAACTTCGGACGTAACTCCTCATGAACTCTGGTTCAAAGTCAGACCAAACTTGAATGTCATTCGAGTGTGGGGGTGTCTAGCGTATGTGAAGCTTCCAGATCTAAAGATTCAGAAGCTGGGGACAAGGACTACGAAGGCAATCTTATTGGGGTATGCCGAGAAGAGTGATGCTCGAAGATTTCTTGATATTGAATCAAATCATATCATCGAATCTCGCGATGCTGAATACTTTGAAGACAAGTTTGTAAAAGATAAAAACATTATTCTTTCGGATATTCCGAAAAATGATGTAGGTGCAATTGAGACTGAAATCTCATATGGGCCAGTAGTCCAAGAAGAAGCTGTTGTTGATGAAACAACTCTTGTACCAGAACTCGCAGAGATGTCAGCAAAGCGAGCGAGGAGACCTAAAGACTTCGGAGATGACTTTGTCACCTATTATGTGGAAGCAGATCCGCTTACCTATGATGAGGCGATGAAGACCAGAGATGCTATCTTCTGGAAGGAGGCAGTGAATGACGAGTTTGACTCTATCACCTCCAATAACACATGGGTGTTGGTAGATCTACCTGAAGGAGAAAAGCCCATCGGATGTAAATGGATCATCAAGAAGAAGATGAAGGCAGATGGAACTATTGACAAGTTCAAGGCCAGGCTGGTAGCTAAGGGATTTTCTCAGAAACAGGGGATAGACTACTTTGACACGTACGCTCCAGTAGCTCGGATGACCACCATCAAGATGTTAATCGCTCTAGCAGCCATACATAAGTTGGTGATACATCAGATGGATGTAAAGACAGCATTCCTGAATGGGGAGCTGACCGAAGAGATTTACATGCAACAGCCAGATGGATTTGTCGTCAAAGGTCTTGAAGACAAAGTCTGCAAGTTGGTGAAATCATTGTATGGTTTGAAGCAAGCTCCCAAGATGTGGCATGAGAAGTTTGACAAAGTTATTAGGTCAAACGGCTACAGAGTCAGCGAGACGGACAAATATGTTTACACAAAGTTCGCTGATGGAAGAGGAGTTATCGTTTGTCTGTACGTGGACGACATGCTAATCCTAGGGACGGATATAGGCTGTGTCACGGAGACAAAAAAGTTCCTCTCAACCAAGTTCAGTATGAAGGACTTGGGGGATGTAGATGTCATCTTGGGCATAAAGATCATCCGAACAGACACTGGAGTAGCGCTGTCACAATCTCACTACATTGAGAAGATGCTCACACGCTATGGGTATAAGGATCTTCCAGGGATCGATACGCCATACAGTGTGATCAGAAGCTGAAGCCAAACTCGAGGGAAAGAGTCAGACAGCTGGAGTATTCTAGCATTATCGAAAGTTTAATGTACGCAACCACTGCCACAAGGCCTGACATAGCTTTTGCCGTGGGAATGCTGAGTCGGTTCACAAGCAACCCAGGGGTTGAGCACTGGAAAGCTGTGAAGCGGGTGATGAGATATCTCAAGAAGAGTCAGACATATGTACTGCACTACAACGGATATCCGACAGTAGTGGAAGGCTTCAGTGATGCTAGCTGGTATTCAGAGGTGGAAAGCGAGAGATCCACAGGTGGATATGTCTTTTCCTTGGATGGAGCTGCTATATCGTGGAAGTCGAAGAAGCAGACTATACTCTCTCGTTCCTTCATGGAATCTGAATTCTATGCACTTGAAACTGCAGCAGATGAAGCAGAATGGCTTCGGGAGCTCATGTATGATCTTTCAGTGGTTGGGGCTCAGATGCCGGCGATATCGATATACTGTGACAACCAGGCGACTGCGGCGGTGGCATCAAATGACCTCTTTAACGGAAAGAAGAGGACGGACTGTGCGGTTGAAGCACAGGGCAGTACACGATCTTATCAAAAGAGGTGTAATTGCAGTGATTGATGTTCGGAGTCAGGAGAACCTGGCAGATCCGTTCACAAAGGGCCTCAAGCGCCAGATGGTCAATGACACAGCTTGTAAAATAGGCTTGAAGATATTCTGATAGTGTATCTTTGTAATCCTACCATAAAGTTTTATGCTATTAGTTCAAAAAGAAATGTACTAGGCATCTAACTTTTGGTTCAAAGGAGGTTCACTGACTGGAAAACTATCAGGTAACAGTGGGTACTTGTTCTCTGGAACATGGAAGGGATACGAACCCATAACCACTGTTGTCTACTATGTATTTTCTGCAAAAAAAATAGATCCTGTGGAAGGTTGGCTTAAACGCCTTAATGAGTTCTCAGGCAGAGTGAATGCCTGGTGTGTTTTACAGGAAGCACGGTAGAGCAGCACTACAAGGAGTGAAACTCTATGCTATAGTGGGGTGACTCCACCATGAGGTTCCCAGGTCTGGGGTAATGCCTCGGCTTTGCAAGCCAAGTCATAGCGGTGTAGCACCGTAAATAGGCAGGTAGCCTAATGCTGTATGACGTAATTAAAGAGTTGTAGACAGCACTACAAAGGGGAGGATGGCCCCATGTTACAGTGGCACTACACTACGATGAGGTACCCAGGTAGGGGTAAAGCCTCGGCCTTGCAAGCCATGTCGTTGCGGCGTGACACTGCAAGGAAGCCTTAGGCTTCATGCTGAGTAGATTGGCACTACAAAGAGGCTGAGACCTCATGCTACAGTAGTATGACACTACGATGAGGTTCCCAGGTAGGGGTAATGCCTCGGCTTCAGGCCATGTCATAGCGACGTAGCACCGCAAGGAAGCGCAAGGCTTCATGCCATGTCTCTTTAATAAAGAACTCACCTATAGTGTATGGAAAGAGATATCAGGCCGTCTCTTGAGGGTAAACTTATAGACGTCCAAAATTATACACTGAAATCAGGCTGGCACAGGGCCTTTAATGTGCAGCCAGAAGCACACGTAACTATACTTTGTGAGTGGAAATAATTACAATTGTGGTGCAGAATTCAAGGCGTAGTCCATTCTTGTATCACATTGTTATTTAACCCATGCGGGAAGATTCAAGTCGTCAGCGACATCTATCATAATGCAAAATGGACAGTTACTGTGGGGAACGCTCAACCCTGAACACATATATATATTATGATATGTGGAGGATTGTTGGTGCTTTCTTTACATGGAGAGAGCTTGCTCTCAACATGCCTTGTAAAAATTTAGTCCCACATCAAAAATGCACCATGAGTTATCTCAACATATATACTTGGTTGTGTTGTTGAGAGATGCACATGGGGTGGTGACCCTAAGGAGGGAACCATGTGGGTGATTTTACTAGGAGGTAAGAATAAGGCTCCAAGGATTAAGCATTAATGCATTTGTCATTCTCTTGGATTAATTCCATTTGGAGCTAAGCCCCAAAGGGGCTTAGCGACTCGGACTCGGACTCATGGGCTCATGGACTCGTACCAGGCTGACTGTGCAGACTACAAGTCAGTTATGGAAAGACTGATTCAATACGATTAATTCAGATCCACTTTTTTGTGAGATTTAATTCAATCTTTCCATAAGATTTGAATTAATTTCATTACTATCTTTGTGGGATTTGAATTAATTTCGTTGCCATCTTTGTGGGATTTGATTCAATCTTTCCATAAGATTTGAATTAATTTTGTTGCCATCTTTGTGGGACTTAATTCAATCTTTCCATAAGATTTGAATTAATTTTATTGCTATCTTTGTGGGATTTAATTCAATCTTTCTATAACTGAAAAGGCGGTTAGGGTTTCCACCCTCTCTCTATATATACTCTCTTCTGGCCTCCTTTGTGAGAAACTACGAATTTTATAAGTCAGAAAAAAAGAGAGAGAGGGAGCTGCTGCCGCCATTGCAAGTCCATCCGAGGAGTCAGAACAGAGGTGACTTCGAGCGTTCCACAAGTTCTTCAACTTGCTGGTTCCTGAAAGCAATTCGTGTGGGACGAATCTTGCTTTGAGCAACGGTGTTTTGACACCCCAGCAACTTTTCTTCATCTCATTTTTTTTCTAAATTATTGTAACTCGTTCTCTCCCAATTGCAACACGTTTGCAAGGAAGAACGAGAGATCTTCTCTTCTCTATTTTCCTCATTCATATTGTAATCTGGCTATTTAGTTTTTTGCATCATCGTAGATCTTGAGTTTGATCACTGCAAAGTTTTTTGTGTGACATCTCAGATCTCGATTGCATCAGTTTTCCATCTTTGGTCAAGCCCCAGGACTAACAATGGTTTCATATCATAGCCAACCATAAGCAACGATGTATTATGTTTTGCCTGATTGCATAAAGAGAAAAAACATCTCAAGAATAGATTCCAAAATGCAAAAGAATGATTAAAATAAGAGCAATAAAAGAAGAAGAAAGACAATATAAAGTCACAAAGTTTTTCATAGTTGGTTGACAAACAAACCACTAAAATTGCAAATAGTGATAGGCAGCTCCTCCAACTTATCAATAAAGAGCAGTTCTTTCTTCAAGATCGCACCATTATCAGTACCTAAAAACATGAAATGACAAGTTAATCATGCTAAGTTATAGGCTTAAAAGTAACATCAACAAATTACAAATAAGAAAGTGGAAGCCTTTTCTATAGAAAGATAATAAATGATCACACATACACAAATGATACTCCAACCCTGCTTGTCAAGCTCAGAGAAAAAGGCTTCATCTTTTCTGAAGGTTACATAGAAACAAGCCTCTCCAACATCACTCCAAACCATCAAGAGCTTGTTTAGACCAGTTGGCAAGTTGTTCAATAAGCATACAGGGAAGTTGGCCACAACTGTCCCAGACAAATAATCTTATTAATACAAACTTTCTAACATTCAAATCCAAGCTCATCTACTTGTAGAAAACATATTACCACATGTGCTGTAATAAAATTGCCTTGAAATAAAAGACATACAAATTAATAAATCCCTTTGCCTTTCCTCACTCCACTTGAGCGTTTTACCCTCTTCTCAGCTTTTATCAACAGAAACATATATGCACACAGATGGAGGAATGACAAAAGATAAGGGTATTAGGGTAAACACTATCATAATGTAGGAAATAAGGATACAGTTGAGTTCACATACTGCTGTTATATCTCACAAGGCATCTCGGGCAACAATTTTGCAAAAGATTGCATCAGGCAACAAGGAAATACCTAATTCTTGGCTAGAGATTTTATAATACTGTGCATGCTAAGAGAATAAATATCAGAGCAAGGCAATTAAGCAGAAAAGATGGAACAATAGGATTAAGAAAAACCTTTAGGATTTGGGAGTTATTAGCTCTTTCTTTCAACTCATCTAAATCAACTTCTTGACCATGAATGAGCTTTTCTACATCCTTCATCTGCTACAATTTAAAATAAGAAAATCTGTAATGTGTGATACATGCACTTGACTTAAGGTCCTCCAAAGAAAGAGGTGTACGAAAGATCAATACTTCTAATTTTCTTATGAAGTTAGTTGACATGAACATAAAAACAGTATCTTAATAGTGCTCGTTTTGTATTATTTCTACATACCAAATGAAGCGAGGAAGAATTGCAGCATTCCAATTATTTGGAGCAAGAGCAACATTTATCCTCGAATAAAAGAACGAACAATGAGCAGACAATTGTTTGAACTTTGAAGCAAGTTCCAGGCCTACTATTTTTAATCATGTGGTGTTAGAAATTAATGCCTGTTGATTCATGAGATGAAGAACAAAACTAAATGCTGAAGCGTACCTGAATCCATTGTCTCTGCTTGACGGATCTTGAAGTAGACGTCTCTCTTGATGAAATTTGATCTTCCAACCCGCTACGGCCCTTAATAACAAAGATGAAATCTTTGTTCCTCTCTTTGTTGATGGGGATACAAAAGAGAATAGAGAAAACCCTCTCTTGGTGGCCGTATGAGTTGGGGACCATAACCCTAATAAATACATATATTTATATGTTTTGATATTTCTAATTTGGCCCCTCATCAAATTAGATTTATCTTCGGTATCTACATATTAATTCCATGACAATTATACCCTTAAGCCAATTTTCCAAATAGACCACTTTAATTTGGCTTAATTAATTAGATAGCCCAACATAATTAATTTTACATGTATGGTCCATATTATTGAATAATTCCAACAATCTTCCACTGGGCCACATATATAACCTTATAATTGTGTTAACCTTAGTGAGCTCATAAATCGCTATCACTACCAAAATAAGTGGTTTTAGCGACGCCCAAAAACGTCGGAAAAATAGGAAATTCCGTCGCTAATCTGTATCACCGACGTATTTACCGACGTTTAGCTTTTGTCGCCGTTTCCTTAGTCGGTGATCACGAAAACGTCGCTGAACGTCGCAATTACCGACATTCAGCGACGTACGAGTACGTCGGTGAGTTATCGACGTTTATCGTCGTTCCGTCGGTATATTAGCGACGTATATGTAGTCGCCACACGTCGGTAAAACCTGGAATAGTTACCGACGTCTAGCGTCGTTTCGTCGGTAATATAGCGACGTGAGGTTTGTCGCTAGACGTCGGTAATGGTCCTGTACATTTTTGCAGCTAGTGTCGGTAAACGTCGGCAAATACGTCGGAGAGCTGTACTTTTTTGCAGTTAGTCGTCGGTAAATGTCGGTAAAACGTCGCAAACATATATTATTTGCAGCTTGTCGTCGGTAAACGTCGGAAAACGAAGTCGCTAAACGTCAGTAAGCGTCGCTAAACGTCGCTAAAGTTGTAAAAAAAATAAAAAAAAATAAAACACAGATTCTATATTACCACTCACAATTCTATAAAACACATATAGGTACACATTCAAATCCCCACTCACAATTCCAAATCACAGCGCATTGAAACCCCCACTCACAATTCCAATACAAACATCCAATACAAACATCCAATCATAAGTCACAAATATCCAATCATAAGTCACAAACATCCAATACACAACTAACATCCAATACAAACATCCAATCATAAGTCACAAACATAAGATGATACAAACACAAATAAAAGTCCTAACTAGGACTACTAGTGATCTGGTGCAGGAGGGGCACCGCCGCGACGAAGGCGTAAAAACTCCTCATACTCCGCAAGTGAAATCGATACAGATGGAGCGCCAGGCTGTGACGTCGGTGGAGTCGGTGTCGAAGAAGAAGGCGGTGGAGGCGGCGGAGTCGACGACGATGAAGGCGCACCCAGAGTACCAGCATGCTCCAACGCTGTAAGTCGCTGGTTGTATGAATCCATGATAGATAACATTCTACCAGTGCTCTGGACCATCGAATCCTGCGCCTTTCTCACCGTCTCGGCCATGGTCACCTGTCCTGTCTGCAACTCCGTCACCGTGCGCTCTAACCCTCCAACGGCGCGCTCTGTCCTCTCAGTCGTCTCCCTGAGGTCTATAATGCCGCGGTCGAGCGCATCCAATCGTGCTAGCAGCGCAGGATCGTCCGTAGGATGCTGAGACTGCTGCTCGATCCGTCGTAGCAGGTCGTCACGGAGAGACTCCATCATCTGGTGGACTCGGGCAGACTCCTGGGACGGCTGTGGACCATGCACACTAGCAGGAGATGTCCTAGAGGACTGGGTCGCAACTAGGGCGCCATAGGATCCCGTACCGTAGTACGTACCCCTACGGAGGCCACCAGCGGCGGTCATCCACAGCTCGTCCTCCGACGGAGCTTGAGTGGGCTGCGAGGAAGTACCGGCCTCTCCTGCATCAGGTGCACTAGCAGCCGCCCGTTCCCGCAGCCTCTTATACTCGGCCTAGAAAGTATGGATAGTACTCTATGATTTCTAATTTATAATTAATGTACTTATTTTTACTAACTTCATGAATATTTATTTGCATCATATTTACTAAGTTATATTAAAATGGACACGAAGTATTAAATTAAGATAACGTATTGTAATACTTACATAGGTCTTGGGCTAGTCAACTAAAGTCTAATTAGGCCTAACCAACATAGCCTTATATGTTACCCTAGAAACAATCCTAATTGGGTAAACTATATATACAAGAGCCTATATACAAGCTATAAACCAAAATCCTATAATAACTTGGACTACCAATCACATGTATTCAAAACATCATATATATATATATAATTCATACCTTACATATAAACTTATCCCTCACATTCACTCCTAACTCCATACTCCAACCTCTCAACTCTCAACCCATGACTTCAAGGCTAACTCAGCCCCAATTCAACCTCTAACCTATAACTCACATCCTCATGTAACCATAATAGCCTATATATATCCAATAACATATAGATAACATATTATGCAATATAACTCTCACATCTATGTAGTCTGAAAACTCTTAGTCCTAAATATCTACCCATACATTAGCTCAAGAACAACAACCCAATACATATGTATACTATAGATTATAGGGTCACCCATGGAGTATTACCTTAACTTTAACCCTCAACTCATAGACCACAGTATATTTCTAATGCAGACCACATAGGCACCCAACATATTACACACTGCTGCAGTTGGACCAAGGGAGGTACTAGGACCAAGGTGGGGGTATTCAAGGCTGGCTGAGATACACTGGGCAGAAGAAAATGTATGCAGTGAAGGAATTCATGGGCAAATAAAGTGCAGGACAGTACATAATGATGTGGGCTGATACATGGGTAAAATGGACTGATGGAGGATATGAACCCAACCTTTGAAATGGTCATGCCTACTGCTACTGGTTGCTGCTACTCTTCTGCTGCCTGCTTGCTGCTGCAAGGGGGGTTGTAGATGCTAAGCAAAGCCCAAGCCAAGGCAAAGCAGCACAAAATAGAGAGTGCAACACAAAATGGGGATGTATGTATGCAGCTGCACACAGGGGAAGTGGTCATCTATGAAGGTTTACATGAATGATCAAGGAGGAACTAAACAAATGCATTAAAAAGGCTTAAAGACTGAACAAAACTCAGATCTATCTAACAAAACCATGTGTCTGTGTGTGTACGTGTGTCTGTGTGTGTACGTGTGTCCGTGTGTGTGTTCGTGTGTGTGTCCGTGTGTGTGTGTGTCCGTGGGAGAGGAGGAGGAGGAGGAGGAGGAGGGGGAGCTTAGGGTTTACCTGAGCTCGAGGAGGAGGAGCTCGACGGGAGGGGGGGTCGTCGGGGAGAGGGATTCGCCGGTGGAGAAGGGGGGAAGTCGTCGGGGAGAGGGATTCGCCGGTGGAGAAGGGGGGAAGTCGTCGGGGAGAGGAGGGGACTCGTCGGGGGGGAGGGGGGACGGTGGAGTCGTCGGGGGGGGGGGGGGGGGGGGGAGGGATTCGCCGGAGGAGGAAATCGGGTCGAGGGGGGAAAAAAATTTTCGTTCGAAAATTTTCGTTCGACTGAACTCTCTGCCCTAATTATAAAAGAGTTAGCGACGTCCTTATTAGCCGTCGCTAAACGTCGCCAAAATGGCGACGTTAAGTAAGTTACGTCACAAAACGTCGCTATTCAGCGACGTTTTTAGTCTTCTGTCGCAGAACGTCGCTAGTCAGCGACGTTTTACGACGTTTCCTTCGTGGCGTCGCTATATTCAATGTTTGGCGACGCCACAAGCATCCGTCGCTAATATACGTCGCTATATGAGCAGATTTTAGTAGTGTATCTTAATCCTTAGGGTATATCCGGACAATCTCGTCCATTAACCATATCAACATAGGATCAAAGCCGCATTCGTCACATATAGCGTAACTAAACCATCAATGGTCACATATACCAATATAGCTAAACGACATAGATCAATCATGGATGCGTAGCATGAAAATTACACGTAATGTGATCAATACTTGTATATTTCCAACTGGTTCTTCTTAACTTTAGTGAGATCAAATACTTTAACATAATAAAAACAGAATGAACTGAATTTTCCAAATATCTGACCAGATAAATATTCAAAATACTTTAATACATAAATGTGTCCAAAACCAAATAGCATCCAAATACATAAAATACAATCTCCTACTGTATTGCCATATTCTTAATTAAGATAACACCCATATGAGCAGTATGCTCATGAAAGACCCTGAGTGATAATGCTTTTGTTAGCGGATCTGCAAACATGGAGTTTGTCCTAATGTACTATATGGACACTTTTACCATTCTGAATTCTTTCCTTCACAACTAAAAATTTTATGTCAACATCCTTTGACTTATACAAGTTCTTGTTGTTATTAGAATAAAGTACTGCTGATTTATTGTCACACCATAATTTTATGTAGTCTTTCAACACCGTACTGTAGGCGCAGCCTTGTGACAAAATTTTGCAAGCATATTTCCTGAATAGATGCCCCACAGCATGTTATAAACCTTGCTACCATGGTGGAAGAAATTATGTGTATATTTGACACTCATCCAAAATATATCTCCATTAGTCAGCATAACCTGATGTGGATCTCCTGCTGTGTTGGCATCCAACAAAATCAGAGTCGGAATACCTTATGATCTGCAGAATTATATAATCTCCTACAAAGAGCATATAATTTCTTGTTCTCTATTAATTACTTAAGTAGTTTGGCTGCTACCCAATGATCCATCCATATTTGCTTAAATATCTTCCTAACATCCTAATACGTACGCAATATCATGACGCGTACATACTTGAGCATACATTAGACTCCCTACAACTGATCATGAAAAATAATCTATTGTATTTTCTTAATTTTAAGGCTAACCTTAGGACACTTGATTGAAACCGAATTTGTCTCCTTTAACGAGAGGTGTCACCTATTTTGTATTGAATACTTCAATCAATATACAAAACCAGAAAATTATTCCTACTCCCACTGAACTTGTGATACACACAATCTTCAATAGTGTTCATCTCAAAACCAAACGAGATAATCACTTGAAGTACCTTTGACGAGAAGTTTGCTTGAGTTCATAAATAGATTTTGTCAATTTGCAAACCATATTCTTTGGGTCTTTTGACACAAAATTTTCTGGTTCCACCATATAAACTGTTTCATCAATGTTACCATTGAGAAATATCGTTTTGACATCCATTTAATGTAATTCAAGATCAAAATGTACAACATGTGCTATGATTGTTTTAAAGGAGTTTTTCAAAGATACTAAAGAGAAAAACTCTTTAAAATCAATCCCAAAATTTTGAGTAAAGTCACTAGCTACAAGACGTAGTTTATACCTCTCCACATGACTCTTTGAATCCTTCTTGGTTCTAAATGTCCATTTGCAACCAATGGACTTCATACCGTTTGGTAATGGGACAAGTTCTTAAACTTTATTATCTTGCATGGACATATACTCCTTATTTATTAGATCAATCCACTTTGAGAACTGGAACTTTCTATGGCCTGACGGAAGTTGATTAGATCATCTTCCAGTATCCACAGTTTTTCTCATGTTCCTAGAGAAATATGACAATATTATCCGAAATTATATTTCTTATTTTTCTGGTGGACCATCTTAATATTACCGGTTCTTGAGGTTATTGAGTTTGTTCCTTAGGAATAATTACCTTATCTTGAATGGGGGTGCTGCTACATTGTCTTGTCAAGGTATCTCAACGACTTGTAAAGGTAATTCGACATTGTCTTGTTGAGGCTCCGAATTCAATTCTTGATCAATGATAGGTACAGAATCCTGCACATCGTCAAAAGTGATAGTAGGAATCTCAATCGATTCCTCCTCAATGACAATGTTCCAAATTTTATTTCTCCCACAAACTCAACATCCTTAAAAATTATTTTTCTCCTCTTAAAATTTTCTTTTGTGTGGGAACATATAATTATTAGCCCCTTGATTTGTCAGCATAGCCAATAAAGTAGCTGCTTACTATTGAACTTTGGTCTGTATTTTCTTTACACATTAATATAGACATTAAAGTCTATAAAGTCAATAAAATCGAAATCTCATCAGATACAAGTCGTTCAACTCTATTTCTAGAGATGTGACCTAATCGCTTATGTCATAATGAGGCTAAATTTTTATTATTGTTAATTTTGTGTTTAGTACCACATGACTCCACTTGCAAGGTTTCATTTAAGCTGCAATAGTTTCAACTGAATATAGGTGATCATAAATCTTAAATGAATCGTTACCAATAATATTTGGATTTAAAGATAGACTAAACTTATTATTTTCAAATGAACATAATAACTAGATTTGTATATTAAGAAAATTGATACTAAATTTTGTCTAAAAGACGGTGTAATAAAAGTGTTTATCAAATTCAAATAATAATCGGTTCCTAAAATAATTTAAATTGTCCTGTTTCTTTCACTTCTACCGATTTGCCGTCATCCACATAGATGCCTCTTTCACCATCAATTGGCTTCGGTAGCTCAGACAACCTTGTCTATAAACACTAATGTGGGTAGTAGCACCAGAATCTAACCACCACGTGTTTTTAGGTACTAAATCTAAATTAACCTCAGAACAGACCAAATTTAGAAATGTACTTTTCTTTATACGCCATGCGTGGTACTTTGTACATTTTTTCTTTATGTGTCCTCGCTTGTCACAAAAAAAATAACCCTTAATTTTATATTGTTATTTCTTTTGAGCTAGACCCTCAGCAGCTTATGTATTTCTTTTTTTTTTGCCCTTAAAATTTATTCCATTAAACATGAAAATTAAAATCTTATTGGCAGATATTGTAGCAACATTAATTATAAAGAGAACAAAACAACAAAAATAGACATGCTCTAATTAATAACCAAAGAGTAAAATATAGTCAAACAAATTCAAATAATGGTGAACCCTATCTCAAGATACCTGGTACATCATTAATATCAAGTCTTTGGACAGTGATATTAACTGCAAGTGGTACTCTTGGTGTAGTGATCAAATGTTGACAATAAGTCATGTCAAATAATAAGCCTATCTTTGGATCGGGTTATTATTCACATGTAAACCGTATAATTGTCATACATTTATCATCACAAGTATGTATGCAATTCGGCCAAGTATTAACCTTCCTTTGGGCCGACTAATACCCACATGAATGTACACACATAAACATCAAACATCCCTCATAGACTATCTATGCAAGAGAGGTCACTTTGGCGACATCTTGTTTCAATGAGTCTATTTAGAATATTAGACAACTATTACTAGTCATAAAAGGTACCAAAAAATTTAAATGTTGACTAAATTTTACAAAACTGAATCTTGTCCAAAACTTTATGTACATGCATATTTAAAATTAAATATCAATCATCAACAGATTAAATTGTACTTAATATATGCATCAAAAGATCACATCAAATCATCCATAAAGATTACATCAAAATTTATCTACTACATGATAAAGATGTAAATCTTTTGCATGATTTAAAACATGAATTTATTGAAACCAAACCAATTTTTCTGGAGAGTTGATCACAAGATAATAATATCCTTCACTGTGACTAAGAAAATGATATAATAACTTTATGTGCAGAGTTCAAAATTTAAACATGGACAACGAATTAATGTCTAAATATTGCAAATCCGAACTTGTATGTGGAACACAAATGAGAATTAATAAGTGGATTTCCAATACATAATGACCCTAAGATCTCATAGCTATTGGCATTCATGGATATCCATCTGCTTACCTTATGAACTTTTCTCAAGATTCATACAAAATGATCCAACATGTCCTGTTATAGGATCTACATAGCATCTAGCCAATTAAAAATAGCCAATTATATGGCAATCATGACCTGGACCTTACGCCTCCCTTTATGAAGGGAGAGAAAAAAAATGTTACCGAAATCACAGCCTAAAAGGCAATGCAAAGATTTTAAGGTCCGATAATCTCACCAGCAATGAAAAAGATATAATATGATAATTTTCCTTAGCAATAAAGAAATCAAACCTTATTAAAAAAATATTAAACAATAAATCTGTCCACCACAAAAAACCATTGCTTTAATTCAGGAACAATAACATTAAATGGCATAGAACTTGTCATCCAAATTCCTAAATCCATCAATAAAATATAACATTAATGATTTGATTTTGGGTCAACAACTAAAGCTGAACAACCGGAACATTGTTTAAACAATCATGCGTGTCGGGATTCAAGAGAACTCTTTGTTTGTTAATGAAGCCGAGACTTCTCTGAATCCATTGCTGCAAAATTTCATGTTTATTTGGATCTACCGAAAAAAGTAGTTCTAATTAGAAATACTAATATCTTGATGTATTGCTTAAAAGTTCAACAATATACAAGAGAGATCTAAATTGGTGGATCATAAATGTTTTTATAGAACAACTGAACCCTAAATTAAATTAGATTCAACGATCTAGGGTTTTTGAATCCAATAAAAAATGGGATTCTAAATACTTCGATCTCATAAATCAAACATGAGGCTCTGATACCACTTGTTAGAAATTAATGCCTGTTGATTCATGAGATGAAGAACAAAACTAAATGCGGAAGCGTACCTGAATCCATTGTCTTTGCTTGACGGATCTTGAAGCAGACGTCTCTCTTGATGGGATTTGATCTTCCAATCCGCTACGGCCCTTAATAACAAAGATGAAATCTTTATTCCTCTCTTTGTTGATGGGGATACAAAAAAGAATATAGAAAACCCTCTCTTGGTGGCCGTATGAGTTGGAGACCATAACCCTAATGAATACATATATTTATATATTTTGATATTTCTAATTTGGCCCCTCATCAAATTAGATTTATCTCCGGTATCTACACATTAATTCCATAACAATTATACCCTTAAGCCAATTTTTCAAATAGACCACTTTAATTTGGCTTAATTATTTAGATAGCCCAAAGAGCAGAGTAGAAATCACTCCCAAAGAATATGAAAAATTATACTTACAAGATTCAATGAAGACGATTTATAATCAGTCAGTACATGAAAAGGAGGAGAAATGAATGCTAGATGAATGCATAAAACTAGGAAAATGTGCATATTGCAAAGATGTACTGATCTTTCAACTTGCTTACATGACTGAAAAGATGTATCAACTTGAGATTAATTCCTTACAAAAAGCAATCTCAGAAAAAGTAAACTTGTATGAGCAAGCTTCCAAAGCAATTATTTCTATTAATTTTAATCATGAATATAAGATTTTTTGTAACAAATAATATCCATGGAATCATCAACGTAAACAAACTTGTACAAGAAAACTTCCAATAAAATATCTCTTGTTTCCGTTTCATCATTAACCCTGTCATAATTTAGAACACTGAATCCTGATGATTTCTAGTCTAATGGATTCATTATTGGTCATGGTTATGTATTTAGCTTTGCCCATTCCTCAACTTCTTTCTCAACTTTTTTTTTGTTAAAAGAAGAGTTGCACCCATGACCCAACATGCTATGCATAGGAAAGGCCTGCAAACAATTTGAAACAAGCAAGTACCAGACAAGCTTAAAGCTTTGCAAGCAGAGATATCTTGCAACTATAGAGATAGTTTACTGAATAAAAACCTATTAGACTTACAGAAAGAAGATCTACTCCAGCTGCTTCAAGACTGGGGACTACTGTTGCTAGATCCTGGACAGAAAACGATGTATAAATTGTTCAGATTTCCATAGGGGAATGTCTTTCTTGTTAACTTGTAGTAAGGACCAGCTGAATTTTTGCATCACACAGTTGCTGTGCACAGTAAAAGAAGAATTGTTCAAGGAAAGAAAAAGCTAAGCACAAGTTATTTTTTATAGGGGAATGTCTTTCTTGTTAACTTGTAGTAAGGACCAGTTGCCCCCTGACAGAGTTAATTTTTGCAAAAACCATGTTACAGCGATCATCCCCATACACCTCTGTTAGTTGTTTGCCCATTCATCACACTGTCCTTATCTTATATGTAGACATCATGTTGCATGTGAGACAAGCATAATATAAGATACATGGAGACACGCACAAAACCAACTTTGGGATGTTTGAGTCACATCTGAAACTGACGGCGCCAATTTTTTCATGTTCATCATAGTACAGGAAAAAGATGCTTTGAGATCATTTTTTTACAAGTAAAATAGCTTTAATATGAAACTAGAAGGCTGTTTCAGTCTTTGGGCTATTTTATTGGATGATGTTATAGTTACAGTGCATATCCAATTGTAAAATAAAATTAAAAAATGTACTTTAGTAAGCTTCATACCTTGAGGTCTTGGAAACATGCTTCTACTCTGGGAATCTCCAATCCAGCTTTGTTCCATTTGTTCAAGCATCAAAATAATAATCATCAACACAATATCCTACGACTATATCAATAACAAAATACACAAATAACTTTGAAACCAACAACAAGAAGAAAATCACCTTTCCACAAATTATCAAGCCCTAAGGGACATTTTCACAAACAAACAGAGTGCGACGTTGAGGTTTGCTATCCAGTGGATCAGCAGACAATACGTCGGCTTCGCCTGCTGGATGATGCCAATGTGTATCAACCCTTCCAACAGTTCAACACAGCCGTTCGGCTTCAGTCGATCGGATAAGTTGCCGGCTAGGGGTGTTGGTGGTACAAATGGCGGCGATGTAGAAGGACGGGGGGGTCTCGACGACGGCTTAACGTGTTGGAACTTTTGTTTTAGTTCCACTTTGTAAGTATTTCAAATACACCATAGACAAAAGGAAAGAGACTTTTGTTTAGTCCCACATCGCTTAAAACCCACACTTGTGAGTGGGTATATATATATGTTTACACCTTCTACATGGTTGTGATGAGTGGGTAGTAAGAGGGGTGCTCGCGCGCCCGGGGGCATTGGGCTAGAATGCACCCGGTTTGGAGGGAAGCTCCAGAAAACCTTAATGCGCGTGCGACGTGCAATCCGGGCCGTTTAGCCTCGCGCGTAGGCGGGGCACGACCCTACTTTTTGCATTTTCTCTTGGTAGTGAGCCCGCAATTTATGAGATCCAAAACCACCAAATAGAGAGAGATGCAACTCACAGTCGTCGTTCGAGCCTTACAGTTACGATAAGGGGCGAATCTTTTCTTGAGGACAATGATTCACACACCTCAACGATTCCGAGTTCTGTTCCACGAAGCTTCTACACCAACATAACGTACGGAGGAGGCCGCGGAGGGAGAAGGGCTTGCACATAGGGATGACGAAAGGCCAAGGTGATCGGTGGTAGCAGGGCATAGGGATGATAGGCAGCCCCGACGACTGTACATAGAGGAGGGAGAGCAAGGGATGAGGGGTTCTTTTGAGAATGGTGGTTGTGGGAGTGGCTTTGGTGGAATGAGACTTGGGTGAAGCGAAGACCTTCTTCACGAGGCAATTGAAGAGAGGACTGAGAGTAAGACGAAGAAGAGGTTAAGAGTGACTCAGAGAGGGAAATTTTTGGAACCTAATTTCAAGATTCGCCCCTCCACGAAACCATGATTCAATTCCTTGATATACATTCCGGTTGCCCTAATTTCCACCAAAAAAATATGACATCAGAAGTAAAATTATAAACATATGTGTAGAAGCATGAAAAATATGGGGTTCATGCAGATCACAACTGGCCGCATGAGTACTTTGGGACAAATTGGTCTACATAAAGAAGAGTCGCATGACAGACTAGGCATGCCCCTACGGCCCATCTTCACTACCTCGAATTGTATATCAAAAGCAACCAGACTGATTTGAGCCGCAGAATGAAGATGTTATTTATGCGGCCAGGCTGATCAGTCCTTCTGATAAAGCTGACAAACTCTGTCAAAACTGACAAAACTAACAGCTGACACTCTGACAAAAAGAAGAAAAGACGTGACACAGGGTCCATGTTCCTGGACATAGCCATGCGGCCAGAGGGACTGCGACCCGAGACGCATGAGCCTTATGCGGCTCAATTTATGAGCTTCATACGGCTAAGGGTGACTGCAATCTGACTCGCATGAGCTTTATGTGGTCCAGAATATAGAACCTATACGGCTAAAAAGTCCCTAAGCTACATGTGGACTAAGGGAGACTGCGACTTAAGCCGCATGAGTCTAGGACAGTGCGGGCCCAACAAGCCCAGTCAACTGTCCAAGCTGCTGATCGTCAGCGGGCACCGTTAACTGTTATACGGCTCCTAACGGAAAGTTGTACAGAACACCCGCGTCCACTCCCCCAGGGATAACGGACAGGGTGGGCCTCAAAAGTCTCCCTCTAATGATCGAGAGCAAGTGCTTTTACTAGTCTCAGATCTGGAAGCAAACATGATACCTACGCACCCGTGTGCTCGGGATACCCGAGTCCACAAATTGGATGCAAAGGTAGATCGACCTGCTATCGACTTGCGAGAGGTGATTACTCACAAATGCAAGGAGAAGAAAGCAACCTTGGCATGCGATGAGCCCCTCTCGGGACGTCATTGCACCTAAGTCATCATCAACTGCTGTTGCGACAACTCGGCAGCACCTGAAGATCAGCAGTTCGTTTTCCAATGACTGCACCAGCCGGCACCTTTCTAACAACAACTTGAGAAACAGGTGCAAATTTGGGAGACGAGGAATTTCCTTTCGCCACCTGTAATCCAACCAGGAAGGTTCTTTCCGGCAAGGGAGGAAAGATGATAGGCTCTTCCATCCCGGCAATCTCCGCCAGCACTGCAAGGAAACTGTCGTTTGGAGGGTTGCCACCGACAACCATAGGGGGTGCCTACCTAGGCACTCGATCCAGAAAGAATCTCCCAACACTTGGGGGTGCATCCTTGACCTCCTTGGGGGTAGATGGAGCCGGGGGTAGCAGTCCTTGCCCACTCAACCACGTGCGTACAGTCTTTATGACCGGCGATGATCATGAAGCACCTACTGACCGACAATGTCTAGAAGTACTTGAAGCCATGCTCTTGTCAATGGTCAAGTCAGTAGACGAAATCAAAGCTACCTTGCCCACTCAACCAGCAAGGACGCTTGGACAAACAAGCTTGGGACCCACTGTCAACGCGGACTCCAATACGATCGATCCTCCTTTGGGTGACAATCCTCTAGGAGCATCCGCTCCTTCAGCTGCAGATGAAGCAAGGGAGGCATGGAGGGAAGTCCAGGAGCTTCGAGCAATGTTCAATGCCCGAGACTCCTCCCGGGACCTCAGAATACGACAGTCGTATCCCGTTGCATGGAGAGATGTGCCTTTTCCACCACGGTACAAGCTGTTTCAAATCGATTCATATGACGGGAAGACCTCTGCTAGTTGGTACATGACTTATTTCGAGGTCACAATCGACCACTTGCCGTATAGTGACGCCATCCTCACACGATTATTCATCGGAACATTGTAGGGGATCGCGTTCGACTGGTACCGTAACCTTTCTGACAACTGCATCCATTCTTTTAATGGCTTCAAGCACATGTTCCTGGAGAGATTCTACGAAGTGGGGCATGATGTGACAATGTCATCTCTCATGGACATCGTTCAGGGGGAGAGGGAGCTAACAAGGAACTATATCGAGCGGTTCCGCCAAACCGCAATGAGATTGCCCCAAGGCAATCCCAAAAGCTCCTTCATCGAAATCTGCCAGAAGAAGTTGCTCCCCGCAATCAGCCTCTGGATGGGTAAAAATCAATTCAAGGATTGGACGACCTTCATCATAAGCGCCCCCAATGCGGAGGCGAAGTTAAAAAAGGCTCGCCAGCTGGGGTTACACATCCCGGATGGAGAGGTCAAAGGCAAATGTCCTGGTACCACCTCCAATAACAACAACACTGACGACAACTCCAATAACTAGGACAATAAGGGCAAATAGGCCCTGGTCGGTGGTACGACCAAGAAGCCTGAACAAAAGCAGACAGAAGCTCAGTGGCCCAAAGTGAATTACTCATTCGAAGTAGCTATGTCAAGCCTATCTTCGACATGCTCTTGCAAGGGGACATGATCCAACTCCCTCCACCAAGGCGCGAGCCTCGAGCGGCAGAGATGGAGGACCTAAAATACTGCCATTTCCACCGCTATGTTCATCATGCCACTCATGACTGCTTTCAATTAAAGCGGTACATCCAGTCTTATCGACTCCAAAGCTCTGTCGCCAGAATTTGAAGAGGTTATCGTAGCGGCGAACATGGTGTCAATTCAGTTCGGCGACTTCCCTCCAACATGTACTCAAGACGGGGTAATACCTATCCCCCGGACAACGATGGAGATTACTAATCTTTTGCCCGTCCGGGACCAGATAACTGGCTTGGTACCCCTCACCACGTCACGAGGAGAAGTCATGTAGGTGCACCCCTACTTAGTGCCCGAAGTGACCCAGGCGGTATCATCTCCAGCCAACAAAAAGAAGGGCAGGAAGTACAGATCCTGCCATACAATGTCAACCGAAACTGAGGAGGCAGCGACCGTTGTTACCCGTTCTGGGGTACAAGTCCAGTCCACTCGGGGTAGTTCAGTTGAAGACCCTCAGCCAGCAATGCTGGCTGCCACTGATGTTTTGGGGCCATCTCAGCCTCTACCGGGGGACAGGTCTAAGCCGAAAGAAATCCGCTTCGACAGGACGCTCCGTAAGGATGCACCTCAGGGATTGGAGAGACCTTACAACTTTGACATATTAGTACAATTGGCTAATACGTCGACAAAGTTGTCGTTATACGAACTCCTAAGGCTCTCCAAGGATCTTCGTGTCGTATTGAGCGAAGCGCTCCAGAATGTTGACGCTTACTTAGCCCAGGCCAAACCTACAGGGGAAGACTCGTCGACAGATCTCCAGGGCAGCAACTGTGCTGATGCAATGCCCAACATCGTATTCACCCCACAGGACATGTTAATCAAGACCAACTTGCATGATCGCCCCTTGTACTACACTGGATACATAGGCAACATCAAGGTGGATCGGATGCATATCGATCCTGGTACGTCGATAAGCATCATCCTGAAAAGCTTGCTTTAAGTTCTCGGCGTCCCTATGCACCGGCTAGCGGCGACCAACACCGCCATTAGCTCTTTCAACTCAGGTTGGAGCTATCCCTTAGGAAAGATCCGATTGAAATGTCAGATCGACGACCTAAGGACAGAGGTTACCTGCTACGTCATAGATGCAGATATGTCCTACAACATCCTCTTGGGGCGTCTGTGGATACATGACTATATGATCGTGCCATCTACCCTCCACCAGTGCTTCAAGTATGTCAGTAAGCATGGCATCGTGAAGACTGAATTTGCAGACATCGATCCCTTCAAAGGGGTTAAGTCTTATTATTCTTCGGAGGCTTGTCTATATGAAAAATCCAAGAAGCACATAACTGACGAACTAGAGGCCATCACAGGGCCGGAGGAACCCGTGAGAATTCATCTCCAGGCCCGTAAACGGGGCAAAGCCGCACCCCTTGTCGCAACTTTGCACAAGGAGGTGCCCGGTTCTTCCGCCCCAGTTGTGCAGTCGGAACCGATGGTTATCCGACTCCCATGGTCTAGACAAGAGCCAAAACCCGTCATAGGGCCGATGGTGATCTGATTGCCAAAATTCAATCAAAGGCGACCGGAAGATACGAGGCCCTCTGGAGAGCCGATGGTGATCCGATTGCCAAGATCCAGTCAAAAGCAATCGAAAGACACGAAGTCTTCTGCCGAGCCGATGGTCATCCGTCTTGCCAAGACGAGCAGGCAACCAAATGTCGATCTGAGACCCTCAGACAAGCCAATGCCACAAGCAGAACCCTTGGTGGTCAAGTTGCCCAGGACAACATCCTCACCTCCGATCACGCAGGGGTAGCGGAAGAGGATGCAGAACTCGCGAAGTATCTTGTTGCAAAGGTGGACAGTCCCTCTCCTGATGAAGTAATCCTTGTGGACAAAATTCCTTATTTCATCAATAAGAGGCTGCCATTGAACTATCCTGAGTGTAATAAACTTAATCTGATGTATATTGTGGGGCATGGTCGGGACATTAACCTACACACACAGCTGACAACCGTCCATACCATAAACCAACTTACACCCATTAGAGGCACCTACTTCCTAGTCCCAGGCAGAAGAGAAGGGGATCACACGATCATCTTTGGCCGAAAAGAAGGTCCTCAACCATTTATGCCATAAGAGTTCGATCTCGAACCCGACGCTGGAAGGTTACCGCTCTACCTGTATAGTCCTCAAGCCAAGTACTTCATACAAAAGCATGGGTACGACATCGAGGCTACCCCAGGTCTGAATCATGGCAACGGTCGGCAATCGCCTCTGCAACTAACAGCCCTGGCCAAAAAACCTCAGGATTATTACAGCAGGTCCAGACAAGGTCTCAGTTATGTAACACCAGCAACAATGCCCGAAAGCTCCGATAAGGAATGCGAGTAGCATTCTCACTCATCTGAATCACCTACATACGATTCCGAGGACCGTATTAAATATATATTCAGGCAGATATTATCTGCCAACATGGCATCCGCTGACATTGAAGAGGAAGACGAAGATCTACTCGAACCTCTTGAATTGGAGCCATGGGCCCAACAACTGGATGCACAATGGGAGAAGCGCTTTGAACAAAGAGACCCTCCCACTGAAGATGAGGTCATACAAGTTGACCTCGGTAATGAATCCTCTCCAAAGCCAATCTTCGTCAGTAAAAACCTGACGGACGACGTACGGAAGTCGTTGTTGCAACTAGTCAGAGAATATATCAACATTTTCGCTTAGAGCTATGAAGACATGCCAAGACTAAACCCCGAGATCGCATTTCATAAGATCAATATTCATCCGGACGCAAAACCAGTTAAGCAACAGCAACGACGGTTCCGTCCAGACATCATAAATTCTATCGAAGCAGAAATAAACAAGCTTATAGCTAGCGGTTTCATCCGCGGGGAGCAACACCCAGAATAGATAGCTAATATAGTACCAGTCGTCAAGAAGAACGGGAAGATCCGAATCTGGATCGACTTTTGCAATCTGAATGCGGCATGTCCTAAGGATGAATTCCCTCTTCCCATTACCGACATAATGATCGATAATACGCGTGACTTCGAGCGCATATCCTTTATGGATGGCTTTTCAGGATACAATCAAATCAAAATGTCTCCTGACGATGAGAAGCATACGTCATTCCGAACACCGATCGGCGTATATTGTTACACAGTCATGCACTTCGGCCTGAAGAACGTCGGTGCTATATATCAGCGAGCGATGAGCGTCATCTTCAGAGATCACTTGCACAAGACGGTGGAGTGTTACGTTGACGACATCGCCGTCAAAAGTTGCTCCAAGGATGACCACCTACACGATTTGAGAATAGTGTTCGATCTTATGCGAGCGCACAATTTAAAGATGAATCCCACCAAGTCTTTCCTGGGCGTGTCCAGCGGAAAGTTCTTGGGCTTTGTCATTACTTCCAGGGTATTCACATAGACCCCGATAAGACAAAGGCAATCCTGGAGATGAGTCCGCCGAGGAACCTCCGTGAACTCCGCGGCCTTCAGGGAAGACTAGCCTACATCAGGAGGTTCATATCTAATCTCTCAGGGCAATGTCAACCCTTCACACAACTTATGAAGGAAGGCGTCTCTTTTGTATGGAATAAGGAATGTCAACATGCTTTTGATGACATTAAGGAATACTTGACGAATCAGCCAGTTCTCGTAGCCCCGGTCGCCGGAAAGCCCTTCCTGCTCTATGTACGGGCGATGGAACACTCCCTTGGAACCTTGCTAGTACAAAACAATGATGCGGGACACGAACAATCCATCTATAATCTCAGCCGAATGATAGTGGGGCCGGAGCATAGGTAAACCGCCGTGGAGAAAGAATACCTTGCCTTGGTGTTCGCCATTCAGAAAATACGACATTATGTGTCAGGGCAGACCATCCATGTTGTCTCGCAAGTTAATACCCTCAGGGTTCTCATGACCAAGCCAGTCGCACTCAGTTCTCGCCTAGCCACATGGGCGATATTGTTATCCCCTTACGACATGGTTTTCGTCCCGCAGAAGACTGTCAAAGGTCAAGCCTTGTCCGACTTTCTAGCAGCCCATCCAGGCTCAGGAATAGCAAGAATCTATGAGGAAATCCCAGACGAAGTCGTTAACTCAAATATGACTTCACATGGTAACATTTAGCGAATGTTCTTTGACGGTGCTTCAAGAACATGGCCACAAGGTGATATCGTCACTGGAGTTGGGGTAGTATTAATTTCTTCCTCTGGGTTGGTGGTCAACCGGGCATATTCTCTCACAGAACCCTGTTCAAACAAAATAGCCGAATATAATGCTTTGGTCATTGAGCTCCGACTTGCAAAAGAGGTGGGAGTCGAATACCTAGAAGCATATGGCGACTCATAGTTAATCGTTAATCAAATTCGAGGCTCGTACGAGGTTCGTAACGCGGACCTGATTCCTTATCATCAGATAGCAATTGCTATCATAGCAACCTTGGAGGAGTTCTTTGTAGAATATGTTTCCAGACTCCAGAATATTGAAGCCGATGCCCTAGCAGGCCTCGCCGCTTCTTTGGCGGTACCAAATTATGCTCATCATCTAGTCGATATGATAGGCCATGAGCTGGTCTGTCCCAAAAATAATATTCAACTGGATACGAGTTACTCCGCCCAGATAACCAATGATGTGCAAGAATGGAGACTTCCGTTCATCGACTTTGCAGTCTACGAAATTCTGCCAGAGAATGTGAAAGAAACAACTTCAATCAGAAGGCGTTCTCTCAGATTTTTTTATGACACGGAAACAAAAATATTGTAACGACGATCTTACGATGGACTACAGTTAAGATGTCTGTCAAATGTAGAAGCCAAAGAAGCATTACGCGAGGCTCATGATGGTGTTTGTGGGGCTCACCAACCGGGCCCGAAGTTACAGGACTGTCTCCATTGGATGGGTTACTACTGGCCTACGATGGTAGCAGACGCAGTCGATTATGCAAAGAAGTGTAAGACATGTCAGCTCTACGCAGATTTCATACATCTGCCATATGAGTTCTTGCACCCAACAGTGGCCTCTTGGCCATTTGAAGCATGGGAAATGGACATTGTTGGCCCAATCACCCCGTCGTCGTCAAAAGGGCACCGGTTTATTCTCGCAATCACCGACTACTTCTCCAAGTGGACGAAAGCTGTTCTATTAGCAGAGATAAAGACATCAAATGTGATCAGTTTCATAAAATATTATGTCATTTACCATTTTGGACTTCCAAGGAGGATCATTCATGACAATGGTCCGCAGGTCGCAAGCTATGCCTTCTATCGATTCTGTGACAAGAACCGAATTCAGAATGTGGCTTCAACGACATACAACCCATCAGCTAATGGTCTGGCTGAAGCTTTTAACAAGACCATAATCAAGCTTCTGAAAAAGTTCGTGTCTTCAAACAAGCGTGACTGGAATGAAAAGTTGGACGAATGCTTATGGGCGTACCGCACTACGAGTCGAACGGCTACCGAAAATACATCGTTCTCTCTGGTGTACGGGAGCGAGGCAGTTCTCCTATTGGAGACTCAGATCCCCTCACTTCGTGTGGCCCTTACTTACCGGTTAATGTCAGACGATAACTACCGTCGACGGCTACAAGAATTGGAAGCTTTGGACGAGAAACATTTGCAAGCTCAACAAAGCATCGAGCTCTATCAAGCACGCATCTCTCGAGCCTTCAATAAGAAAGTCAAGCAGTGGACATTCCAAATAGGCGATCTCGTCTTGGCCATTCGCAGACCGATGGTCATGACTCACAAAACCGTCGACAAATTCTAGCCCAAGTGGGAGGGTCCATACATCATCGAGACCGTATTCTCCAACGGCGCATACCGGCTCACGAAACAGAACGTGGACTTGCTCATGATGCCCATAAATGGCAAATTCCTGAAGAAATACTATGTCTAAAGACATGCTGGTACTTCCTCAAACCGTCAAATCTTCCAGACGATCGAGTTATGTACACCAAGTACCTATGAACTCACACTCTATTTTCTCCAAGTTGATTCGTATCGCATCTTCCTGAGCGGCGAGTCATGTATGATGATACCTCTGAAATTCCACTCTAATGCTTTATCACACAGGAGTTTGCCCAGCTTATCATTATCACTGAGCAAACTTCCTGGTCCTGATTATCATGTATCACGTCCATATTACCTCTGATATCGATAATCTTTTGACTTAGCACCTGTACCCAACCTGGGATAAAATACATCGTGTTAAGACCACAAAATCTATCACGTCCATATTACCTCCGTTGGGTTTTGTGTCAAAATCTATAACTCGCACCACCAGTGCACAGAAGAGTAATAGGTCCACCAAAAAAATTATTCTTGATTATCGTGTATCACGTCCATATTACCTCTAATATCGATAGTCTCTTGACTTGGCACCTGTACCCAACCCGGGATAAAAGACATGGTGTTAAGACCACAAAATCTATCACATCCATATTACCTCTGTTGGTTTTGTCTCAAATCTATTACTCGCTCCTAGGGCTGCAAATGAGCCAAACCGTTCGCGAGCTGCTCGAAGCTCGGCTCGATAAAAGCTCGTTTGAGCTCGGTTCGTTTACTAAACAAGCTGAGCTCAAGCTTCATTTTTGAGCTCGTTTAATAAATGAGCCAAGCTCAAGCTTAGAAGTACTCGGCTCGTTTGAGCTCGCGAGCTGGCTCGTTTATGAGCTTGCGAGCTTGCTCGTTTAGAAGCTCGTTTAAGAGCTCGTTTAAGAGCTTGTTTAGAAGCTCGTTTGTTATTTGTTGAATTCTAATTATATATATATATATATTTTTTTTGTATATATATATATACATATATTGTGCATTATATATATATATATATATATATATATATATATATATATATATATATATATATATATTTTATATATATATATATATAAAATATATATATATATATATATATATATATATATATATATATATATATATATATATATATATATATATATATATTTATATATATATATATATAAAATATATATATATATATATATATATATATATATATATATATATATATATATATAAAATATATATATATATAAAAAAAAATATATATATATATATATATATATATATATATATATATATATATATATATAATATATATATATAAAATATATATATATATATATATATATATATATATATATATATATATATATATATATATATATATTGTGCATTAAAAAAAAAAAAAAAAAAAAAAATATATATATATATATATATATATATATATATATATATATATATATATATATTGTGCATTATATATTTATGTCCTTAATAATTAATATTAAGGAACTTTTTATATTTTTTTTATAAATAAATTGTTAATATTATAAGTACTTGAATTCAAATCTAATTAAATTGAAATCGAGCTTGTTAAGCTTGAAATCAAGCTTAATGGGCTTGAAATAAAGTTGGGCGAGCTTGAAGTCAAGTTTAACGAGCTTAATTTTGAACTTATCGAGCTTGTTTATCAAGCTTGAATCAAGCTTGCTTATCAAGCTTGAATCAAGCTTGCTTATCAAGCCAAGCTCGAGCTCAAACCAAGCCAAGCTCAAGCTTAATATAAACAAGCTCGAGCCAAGCTCAAGCTCTAAAATAAAAAATTTATCAAGCTCGAGCTCGATTAATTCTAGTCAAGCCAAGCTCAAGCTTACAAAACCTTGGCTCGGCTTGGCTCGTTTGCAGCCCTGCTCGTACCACTAGTGCACGGAAGAGTAATAGGTCCACCAAAAAATTATTCTTGATTATCATGTATCACGTCCATATTACCTCTGATATCGATAGTCTCTTGACTTAGCACCTGTACCCAACCTGGGATAAAAGACATGGTGTTAAGACCACAAGACCTATCTCGTCCATATTACCTCTGTTAGGTTTCATTTCAGATCTATTACCCGCGCCACCAGTGCGCAAAAAGGGATAATATGTCCACAGAAGTTATCCTAATCTTTTACTCACACCATCGGTGTACCAACGAGTAGTAGGTCCACAAAATATCATTCAAATTTATTTGCTCATATTTTCAGATGCACAAAAGGATAATAGGTCCACAAAAAGTCCGCCAGTGGGATGTCCTTTATCAAACACAAATGATGTATTAGGCCCTCTAGTACAAGCACCACAAAATACCACAAATAAAGAATAGAGTGAATGTATTCTATTTATTCAAAATCAGTTATATTTGTTACAACTCAAAAAAAGGAAAAAAAGAGAGGAAAGAGCGGAAGAAAAAGCTGCTACTCATCAGCAACGCATAGTTTGGCAAGAATGTCTTCTAACTGTGCAGTTGAGCGCTCGATTCTCAGTCTGCCTCGGCGTTCAGCTTCCTGGGATAGCTTTTCAGCATCCTCAAGATGTGTATGAGCCTGCCAATTATCCTCTAATTCTTCAGTGCACCCTCAAGAGCGGCAGAGGCTCGTGTGACCTTATCACTCTCCTTGCAGATCTGCTCTCTCTCTTGACGAGTGGCTTGAAGCTCAGTCTCCAGAGAGGTCAGCTTGGCCTGGAGCTGGAGAAGATGATCGTTAGTTTCATTCATAGCATGAACGGTGGTCTCCTCACGAGTCAAGCAAATCTCTCCCTCTCGGCTCAGCTTGTCATATTTAAGAGACTGCTTATGAAGGTCCTTCTCCAAGGAGAGCTTGGTCGTCTTCTGTACAGCCTTCACTTTCTCTATGGCTTTTATTAGAAAAGTACGTTCCTGTTCTACTGCAACAGACACATCGACTTGTCGTAGTTTTTATAACTGGACTAGGCGTTGATCAGCCTCTGCCAGCTTATGCTCCAAAAGAACGGCCGTCCCTTCTCCACCCGGAAGCGTCTTCAGTAGGTCAATCTGGCTTTGGGCACAATGACGGGCTACGTCAAATGAAGTTTCTCTCCTTGAAGTAGCTTCAACCCTCCGTTTTAGATGACGGTAGAAGCTCTCGACTATATCCCTTGACGATTCGTCTAGATTCTCCAAAGAAGACGGCGTTGAAGGAATATCAGCCAAGGAGCCAAAGAGGTGTGATTGGAAGGCATAGCGGAGTTTGACGACCCTGTCAGAAGGGAAACAAACTCCGAGTGACGAGACTCCCGCACAGCAGCAATCTCTCCTTCCGTAGCCCGAAGGAACTGAAGACTAGGCAGGGCGGAGAGCTCAATCTCCGGGGAAGAGGTAGCTTCAATTGACCCTACATCCACCAAAGAGGTTGAGGGAGCCGAGACTTCTGTCCTCAAAACGGTGGAAGGCCCCTCGACTCGAGCTGGAAGGGGAGAAAGGGATACTTCTTGCTTGTACCAGGTCAGCTCCTGGATCCTCTTCTATCCCTTCCTCTGCGACCACATCTACCATCGGTAGTAGAGAGGAAGATCTTGTAGGTCCAGAACAACCAACAATCAGCTTGACCAGAAGAAGATGGAGTTAAAGCGAAAAAATCTTCTAATTTGTAAGAATGTGACATGGCTTACCAGAGGCGGGAGGCAATGACTGGGGATCTATCGGGGTAGTCTCAGCTCCTCCCGTCGCCACTACATCCCCTGTGAGGTCAGCAGCGGTGCCAGAACCATCCACGCCCGCCTCCTCAGCCCCTGCTGTTTCGGGCAGGGATGTAATTATGTCAGCACCAGTTTGTGAGGACCCCGCAGCTCCAGGGTCAGATCCCAGAGAGGGAAACGCACGGGCAGCATTTGATGGTTGAAGGTTTGCCTCCTCCGATGCCTGCAAAGGAGAGCCTTCAGATACCATTCCAAGGACAACATTGGGACTTGTCGTGAAATAACTTACCCCATGTTAACTTCGGTATCACTACCCATTTCCTCGACGGCAGGCCCACGGAACATAGCCGTAACTCGTTTCTGGGAACGAGGTCTATCAGTAACAGGAGGTTCAGGCCTGCTTCGTTTACGCGGAGGACTCGATACAGGGGAAGGCACGTGCATCGCCAAAGGACTTACAGAGGGCTGGAGATCTTCGGAGTTATCTTCCTCCTTCTCCGTATTGTCGGAATCAGAGTTGAAAGCTTTTCTCTTTCCCTTCCCCGTCCTCTTGCAGCAGTCCCTCGGTCTTGTACCAAAAATAAAACTGGTACGGAATCAAAGTCGTTGGGAGTCACATTCACGGACACATAACGAAGGGCCGCTATACATGCGATATGCCCCGAAGTCCCAGCTTCAGGCAGGATGAAGCTGGCATGGGTATAGGTCGTCGAATAATAGTGCCAGGCCCGAATACCATCCAAGACGCTCCCCTCGAAACCCAGGCAAAGATTAGGGTTATCCAAATATAATTGGCTATACCCAAATTGCCGAGAATACCGGCTGGGTAAGTATGGCACTAGGTATACAACATTACGGTTGCGGTACACCAGATGTGAGTGATGAATGCTCTGCAACCAGCGAAACAACTTTTCAGACAGGACCTGGGGCGCAATAGCACTATCAAGGTGAACGCGTCCCATCTATTTCTCAGTAAAATGCGGGACCGACACAAAAAAGGAGTATCTATCCAACCGCACAAGAGCGATTCGGCAGTCGGGAAAAGTGGTACAGTTCGACGGCATGTCACGATAGTGATAGATGAAGGCATCGTCACTTGTCGCATTACCCTCCGGGCCAGGTCGTATCAGAGAGGGGCAATGCATCAGCAGCCACCCCATTAAATAATGATACGGTAGCTCGATTCGGTTGAAGGGTTTCTTAAGTTCACGGGCGATGACTTTTGACGTAAAAATATGAAGACCCCGATGGATGCTGCATACCATAGCCGGAAGCAGAACCAACTTGCCTCCAAATACCAGCTTTACCGCCAGAAGGATTAGGTTGCGGTTGTTCCTCTCAATCGAACCGCAGCCCGCCGAGACGACACAAACCCTCAGCCATATCATCAGGTATCCGTCCAGGATGGCCTTAGCAGATAGAGGATGGGTATCATGATAAAAATAGTTAAAAGTATCGCTCAGACTCCCGAACCTGTTACCAGCAGCGCGGGCCCTCTTGGTGCTTTGCACCTGAGCACCCACTTGTTCCAAAGATTGGGGACTCCTAACAGCAACCCGACTGGAGGCTCTAAGGTTAAAAAGATAACCAATCCAAGCCTTGGTATGAGAAAGGTTTCCTTCCGAACTATCATCCTTCTTCTTGGATATTTGTTGACAGGTCCCAGTCCGATAATTGTACATCTCGAGCAATGCCACAAATAGCTTTGGGTTCATAAACAAGCCATAGCAGGAGCCCCTAATGGCGTAATAGAGGTCGATCCGTCGTAGAGTGTCCTCATACTCTACCAAAATCTAAGAAGTTAGATTGACCCATGGAGGGGAACGATGCTACCAGTTCAGTAATAATAATCTCTCTGCAGGGTATGACCCTTTATGAGCAATCCGATTCAAAAAGGTATCAGCCTCGGAGAATAGCATGTTGGGCTTCAGTTCGTTGATAAAACTGCCAGGAGCCAGGCCAATGACGGAGTAGCTCATTGTTTCCCTTACTGCAACTACTGACCGCGTGGGGTTATTAAAACGGATATGGCCCATGAAGATCCCTCGCTGATCCAGAGTTAGATCACCCAACATCTTCCTCTCAAAAGGCACCATATTGAAACCGGATAGGGGAAAGTAGCGCGCCATTAGGGGTATGTGAATCGCTTCCCCCTGAAAATAGAAGTCCCAACTCTCAGATTATAAACCCCCTAAATTTCTACTCTTAAATTTTTTTTATATAAATTGGGTATTTAAATTTTTACTTGGTATTTGTACGCCGCATAGTCGTATTACACGTCGCATACGAATTCGCATTTTCGTATGTCTCGTCGTATGCGAATATGTGCGAGATACATATTTTTGTAAAATATTTTTATTAGAGATTTTATTTATATAGAAGAATTTTTTTAGTTTTCAAAACACTATGATAAATATTTTTATAAAATAGTTATTTTGTTACTTGTTTAAAAATAAGTAGGGATTTGAAAATTTTGGGTTATATGAAATGTGTTTCAAATGTTTGCGAAATTTGAAAATTACTAATAACATATTTTTGTTAATTAGAAAAGCCATTTCATGATTTAATATTTAAGAAATATTTTGATTTTCGAAATTAATTAATGCTATATTTTAATATTTATGGAAAAGATATTTTGAATTTTGTTTCACTTAATATTTGAATTATTTTGATAATTTAAATTGGAAAATATTGTATTTGCCTTAATTTAAATGGCTTTTAAATTAAAGATAGGTTTTGAATTAGATTTTAAATCAATTTAAATTTGCATGGAATCTATCTATTGGGGATTTAAACAATCCCAATCATTATCCTAATGGGAATTCCCACATCCTACAAATAGGCAGGTACTCCTCCAATTTCCACACCACAATCACAATGTGCATCGTGTCGGTGCCCTTCTTTCCCTTTCTACTATATTTTTACAGATACATTATTTTCTGACCCAAGGCCGACAATTCGACCCTCCACTCTCGTCATGTCGAACACTCTCGGCACAACGCAACTCATCTCCGACACAAATTCTTCCTATCCCAACCCTACAACCTACTACTACCAACAACCACCGATCATCATCGCTGCCACCGCAACATCTCCGCTCCCAGGAACACCAAAATCCGGCCAACAACCCGGCCAACCACCTCATCACCATCACCACGAAACAAGGAGATGAAGGGGATGGGACTCTCACCTTCGTCGTTAGGCCTCCACTCAGCACCGGCCGGAGAAGCACCACCCCGTGCCGCCCAATTCCCAGCACCGCGGCAAGCCCATCCTCCCACGCCAACTCTGGAAAACCCCAGATCCCAATCGCCTCTCCGTGCCTCCGCGGCCGCCCCATCTCATCCGGAGAGCTCCGGCGGAACCGCGGACCCGTCGCCCATGCGTGTGACCGGAAGCCGTCGGTGAGATCCTCAGCCACCGTGCTAGGCTGTTCCACCGCCCTTCCGCGCCGTGCTGTCTTTCCATCATCGCACCCTTCATTCGGAGCAGCGAAACCTTCGCCGCCGCCATCTCTTCTCCTCAGTGGCTGCGCCGTCTGGCCCCTCTGCGCCACTTCCTCCTCCGAGCTACCTTCGTCGATCTCGTCCACCGTCCTCCGTACGGATGCCTCAACGATCAGCTCCGCCCCCGGCCTCGGCCGCGACGCCGCCACCGTGCCGTTGGTCCGCCGCCGTGTAGTTTTCCCTCTCCGCCCGGAGCGCGCCCAGATCTACACGACTCCGCCGCCGCCGTCGCCGACCTCGGCGACCGCCCCCGAAACCCCCTCGTGAGTGAACCCCTCTCTTCTCTCCACTCCTCTCTCTCTCACCTTCCCGTACTCTTCCCCCTCTTTAGAAATTTTTTGTTAATTTTTCTTTCTCTCTCTCTCTCTAACTGTTGATAAGGGATGAGTAAAGTAGTTGTTAAAGTATGTTATTATTAATACATTACCAACGTATTATTATTATTATCATTATTATTATTATTATTATTATCATTGCTATTATCATTATTTTTATTATTATTATTATTATTATTATTATTCTGATTATCAGAATTATTATTACTGAATTATTATTATTATATTCTTACTAGTATTATTATTAGTTGTAAAAACCTATATATATTTCTAAAAATAATGTGTAATATAAATATAGAATTGGGCTTAGACCTACATTATTTTTCTAGATTATTTATTGTGTACTAGGAATATTTTGACCCGGAAGAAATATAGTTTCCAAATAATGAATCGATTTCCTAAATATTTTCAAAATATTTATCTAAATTATTTTTACAAATAAAACATTATTTCTCTATTTGTAAATTTGTTTTGGTAACTTAGTTTATGAGCCTAAAAAGATTTTTAAATTTTCAAATATTTATCTAAAAACTATTTCAACTGCCGAAATATATTTTCAGTATTATAAATATTTCTTTCTAAAATAGTATATATAATTATTTTCATAAATTTTCTCGATTATCACCAACCTTGACTAAATCGTATTTTTCATATTTCTTCACAAATCCGGGCCCTCACATATCGACCATGGCTATTGGACGAACAGGACTTGTCGAATTATTGTACCACACCAGGCGTAACACCAGGCAAGACACCTTGCCTTTACTGTTTAATTTATTGCTCAATATCATACATGCTTTTTTTTATGTTGTTCTTTCAAAATTATATATATATATGCAAATTATTATATTTTATGCAATTGGCCTAGAGTTAAGGGATCACCGTATGTTTAGTGCATCTCATAAACAGTCACGATGTGCCACGGGTTGTGTGTGAGTTGTGAGTGGCATATAGATACGGACTTGCGTACCGACCGTACATCGGTACGTACAGGCCGTGCGTTAGGATATAACTGCCAATAGATTATGTAGAATACTTGGCAGTTATTAAGGATTAAACAGTGTCGTGGAGTCGACACATGTATAGTATCATGGGGAGGAAGGAAGACAGTTATTAGCGTAGGGGCTACATGTTCAGTGCACACATAGATTTGGGCCGATAGTGTCTCGTATGAGCGCTACTTACTGCCCCGGGGCCGATAGTTCTCGTATGAGAGCTACTTTCTGCCCATGGTCGATAGTGTCTCTTATGAGCGCTACCTACTACCACTCTCTCTCCATCTATACTGAACACCTAAGCTCCTGCGTAGAACGTTGTCTTCTCAAAGTATATATCACATAGAATGGTTAGGAACCTTTACGCATGTATATTTTCTATTGAGCTCTTACCATTCAGTTTATTGGCATGATATTATGTGTCTTGTTACGTCCCTCTGAGGACCTGGTTTTTCCCCAGGTGTGTGTTCATGTTTTCTGCAGGTGTTCTAGCCAAGGCCGTGATCTTCCCCATTTCTCGAAGATGATTGCTCTTGGTTTGTTTTATCATTTTGTCGATCGCTTTCTTGTACATTTATATCATTGAGATAGTTGGTAGTGGACTTTGTCTCCGCCCAACGATTGTACCATAACTATTCAAGTTGATCATATCTTTATTTTATTATATATTTGTGGATGAGATTTAGCATGTCTTGGCTTGCTACATTTATAGCTTATGTATACCGACGAGCTGTATATTTACTCGTATGTATACAGCTGGCATGATACGTACCTAGTCCCAAGTATTTGGGACTGGGGCGTTACACAGATGTCTCTATGATGCTCGGGTTTGAAATAATCAAGGCATCCCCGAATAGAAACATAGGCTTCAGATAAATGCCATTCAGTCGCCCAGAGTTCATCATGCTAAGTAAAAAGAAGAAGGATTGGTTTCGGATCTCCCTCAACCTGTTTTCAGGTTGACTTCGGGTGATCTGAGTTGACACATCTTGGACTATCTGGTCAAATCTTACACCCAACATAGATTGGGCATACCATACCAAGAGTTCCTCCGATGGAGCTGTGGGCAAGGTCACTGCAAAGGACAAAGCAGAAATATAGTTAGAAGAAAACAAAGTTCATTCTTCATCTATCTGGCCTAGCCAAACAGAACCTATGCGGCCTAGTTATGAGGGATGCGCATGCGGCTTAAGAACATGAGACGCATGCGGCTCAATCGTACAGTTATGTTAGGCAGCACTCATGCAGCTCAATCATGAGGCACTTACACAGTTCTGTTATGCAGTGCTCATGCGGCCCAATCATGATGCATTTATGTGGTCTAAGATAGACAGTGCTCATGCGGCTCAGTTATGAGGCACTTATGTGGATAAGTCTTGAGGCACTTATGTGGCTCAGTTGTGAGGCACTACTCATGCAGATCGATCAAAGAATCATTTATGCGGTTCAGTTGTGAAATACTTATGCGGCTTGGACAGGGTCAATTATGTAGCGCTCATGCGGCCCTGTCACGAGACACCCATGCGGGTTAACAACGCTTATACGGCTCAGCCCATGTGGCCCTATCATATAGAACACATACGGTCCAATGAGATAGGGCATGCATCAATCAAGCCTGACGCACAGAGGCGATGCATGATAGGCCAACGCATAAAATATGCGATATGGCCATTCAAATATTAAGTCGTCATCTTTCTACCGTCCTTACCCTTGATAGGGGGTTGCACGTCTGGATGATTGGAAGGAGAATCCGCAGCACTAGACGGAGAGGCGAGTCCCTTCCCTTTAGCCGCAGCATTAGTCGACTTGGAAGCTTTGGGAGCCATGGTAACTGGGACAGAAAGGATGACAGGGACAATACAGACGAAGGAGAAGAAAGTGAAGGAGAAAATTTTCTCTCTCCGAATGACCCATATTTATAAAGGTTTTTAAAAGAGCACCGTTTCGATTCTCGAGCCCATTAAAGATAATAATGACGTTTGGAGATTTTATGCTTAGTAACCGTCAACTTTATCTCAAAAACAGAACCTAAAATCAAAACCAAATCAAGAAATTAAATATAGCAGTGACAGCTGGCAGTATGGACAAGATCTCCCTGCGACTCAAGATCTCCATGCGGCTCAAGATCTCCATGCGGCTCAAAATGTCCCTGCGGCACAAGGTCTCTCTTGACTCAAAGAACTCCCTGCGTCGTGACATATTTCCATGCTTCTTATTCAAGTATTCCAAATTTGTAATTTGAAAACTTTGAAGGGGGTCTTGTAGAAGCATGGAAAATATAGGGTTCATGCGGATCACAACTGGCCGCATGAGCACTTTGGGGAAAATTGGTTCGCATAAAGAAGAGTCGCATGACAGACTCGGCATGCCCCTGCGACCCATCTTTGCTACCTCGGATTGTATATCAAAAGCAACTAGACTGATTTGAGCCGCAGAATGAAGAAGGTACTTATACGGCCAGGCTGATCAGTCCTTCTGACAAAGCTGACAAATTCTATCAAAACTGACAAAACTGACAGCTGACACTCTGACAAAAAGAAGAAAAGACGTGACACAGGGTCCACGTGCCTGGACATGGCCATGCGGCCAGAGGGACTGCGATCCGAGCCGCATGAGCCTTATGCGGCCCAATTTATGAGCTTCATGCGGCCAAGGATGACTGTAATCTGAGTCGCATGAGCTTTATGCAGCCCAGAATATAGAACCTATACGGCTAAAAAGTCCCCAAGCTACATGCGGACGAAGGGAGACTGCGACTTAAGCCGCATGAGTCTTATGCGGCCCAGCATGGCCGAACACTGAAAGACTTATGAGGCTCAAAATGACTCAAGCAGACCGATCCTATCCTGCGATAGGACACGTGGCAGGCTGACCAAGTCTCAACCACCCAGATTTGCTGCAATAAAATCTCAACAAGTTACCAGCTGGCGGCCAAGGAGCGGGTCTTTGTATGCTGCTGTAGCCACGTGGTCACGTGGCCATCTATGCGGCTTAAGATATCTATCACTATAAATAGCAGGATACCATACCCATGCAAAAGGCTGGCAACCTACGAAGGGCAATTTCTTCAAGAGCAAGGATCGCGTCAGATAGTCCAAGGAGTAAGGCAGAGTTACTACACTTTTTCGAGCCTCTATCATCATCCCCCAGTATAAAAAACTAAACAATTGTACTTAGATTATTTCTTAGGATTTTTTTCTAGGCTTTCTCTTGTACAAGCGAGTTTGCAATCAAGTTCAATTCCTCCGTAATTTTTGTTCTTGATATTAAATGGCAAACAATATAGAAAGAATTTGGGGGAAATTTTTTTGAACCCTAGACTTACTTCTTGTTGGCATTCATGTTGTGGCGGCTCTGCTACTCTTGCTACTGTCATCTTCGGTCCTCGACCAGAAGACGGCCGAAGCAGTGGACTGTGCGGTCGGCTCGTCGACGAGAAGGAGATGAGGAGATGAAGAGGAGGAGGAGGAGAGAGAGGGGACAAAAAAATAAAAAGGGGGAGTTGCTTTGGTGATGGAGGGCGCGGGAAGGAGGTTAGGGTTTGTTGGAAGGGAAGGAGGGAGGAGAAGGAGGAGGAGGAATGGTAGTGAAGAAAATGAAGAGTGAGTTTCTTCTAGAGGATGATATCGGGTTTTGGGGAGGGTGGGGGCGGGGAGAACGAAAATTTTGAAACTTTTTATAATGCTTATATAATAAAGTGTTATAGAAGTTTGTACTTTATATCACATTTTGTATACAAAAACGTTATGATAAGCCAAAAATCTTCCAAAACCATCATGTTATTGGAGATTTCTGAAATGTTGTAACGCTTATAACTGAACTATTGTAATAGCCTCTTTTCAAACGTTATAACAGGGTCTTTTTCTTGTAGTGAAGGGACTCCTATTCCTAGTCGTCCTCCTAAATTTAAATTATTCCAATTGTGAATAAGCATTTCCTAGTTACAGGCTCGCAGTAGTACGACTAAGTTACGTACTTCAACAAGTTCGCACAATTTACAAAAACCGACCTGCATGGGCCACCACAAAAACTTGGCATGACCCGCATCCACTTTTTAGGATACGAGTGCTTGTCCAAGCCAGCCTAAGCCGCAGTGTCGGCGGTAGAACGCTGTCTAACCCAAAATAAATAAATGCTCAAAAATAAACTTTATTGCTCATTTTATAAATTGATTACAATATTTACGAGATTTATATTCAAAGAAAAGTACAAGGTTCTTACATATATTGAAAATGACTACAATATCTATCTAATCTCTAGGTCTGGCCGGCAAGTACACGCGTATCTCCCAATGCTAAGAGAAGCCATAGCTACCCTAAAAAATATAGGTTTTCAGTCAGGAATTGAACAAGCACACAGACCGAAAAACTATTTCCAACATAATAGGATTTATAATACATGAAAATAGCATATGTGGAAGAAAACTAGAAGTAAACTGATGTCATGGTATAACTAGTATGAAAGCAGGAATCATAGAACATGGCATGTCAACTAGAAAAGAATATATAAACATGGTGACATGGCAAGTGGTGAGAAAATAAATAAATGAGACAACTATCTACGTATTTTAAAATATCAGTTTCGACGTGTGAACGACTAGAGGGTAAATCAGGCACCCCGTACGTGAAATGTGCGACTGCTATTCACCACGAAAGACACGAGGGATAGAAAGGGTAGTTCACACATCTACTAAGATATTTTCCCTTCCGACTAGTACTCATGGACCCGAACAAGTCACGAAACACGAAAATATGATAATTATGAAATATAGTATGTAGAGACCCATGATACTAATCCGTGTAACATCGTGTCAACAAGCAGGAGAGCATATGTATAAAAATGAAATAGAAAAACTACTATGAATCGAAAGTGTAACGCCCAGTCCCAAAATACATAGGACTAGGAACGTAGCATGCCAGCTGCATATATACGAGATATACTCCAATATATGGAAATCTCGAATATACACATAAGCTGTATTGTGAAAAATAATAACAGACAGTCACAGGTAAAAGCTATATCTCATCTACAGTAAATATAAAGAAAATGGTATCTCACAAATCAAGGTAAATGTCAAATATAGCTGTTGACCGGGCGGAGACAAATCCACTACCGGCACTAGAATAAACTGAAAGGAAATAGAGTCCAACCTCTAAGATAAATAGAATAAGAAATGATGACTAAATAGGCTCCTCGACCCAATAGGGACAACTGTGATCAGAAGGTACAACTCGCTCGAGCGTGAAGGATGAGTCTACACCGGAGCCATACTCCTGCGGAAAGTCCTGCACACCTATACCTGGAAAGATCACCAGGTCCTCAGAGGGACGTAACAAGATACAAAAAGAACATACCACATAAACTGAATAAATACTGCTCAATAAGAATAAGTAAAATCAGATCATAACATGGTCCAATACACACCTATTGAACTAGCCTACCATCCCCCCAACCAAACAAGGACAGGAGATGGTAAACTAATTCACAGTGACGTATCTTTCCATGCTATGAATCCAATATGGTATCCGGACCCCAACAAGGTTCAATACCTTCTCATCAAAGTAGTAAGCCACACCTACAACCAAACAAGGACAAGATGTGGCAAACTAGTCCGCGACAAGTTATTGTTCCAAGCCATAGTCAGATACAAGTACCCAAACCAAGAGTACTCGTGCCTAACGGATAAGGGTAGCCTACCAGTCTATGTGAATGCAGTTAAGTACATCCCTCCAACGCATGGGCCCTGGCTAAAAATGGGATCGGCATAGTCCCCCCTTGGGGCACCAGGGGCCTCAGGTATAATCGTTCCATGAACGTCAGTAGCCAGCAGTAATAAGGGGTCGTCAACCCGCGTCTCCGGTGGAGCGTACGGTCACAAGGGAATGTGTAAAGTAGCCCATACGCTAAGGATATGTACTCCCCACCCAATGCCTACTATGTTGTATCCACAACACATAACCCCTATTAACCGCTAAGTCAAACTAAGCATGTAATATCTATTAGTGGTTAATCCTACCGCACGGCTTATACGTACTAGTGGCCAGCCAGTCACGCATGTCCGAGTTCTATATGTGACTCACAACAACGTGGTACAAATGTGTCAAGGCCTATGAATGCAACACACAAAGAGTGGTCCCTTAACTCTAAGTTTAATGGGTAAGAAAATAATACATAGCAGGAAATATAACTGAATAGTAAGTTCTAACAAGTTATGCCATGTATCACAGTTTATTTTGCATAAAAAAAATAATGAATAATGTATGGAATATGAGCTAAAATAAATAAACAGCGGGTGGCAAGGTATCTTGTCTGGAGGTAGTGTGCAGAATGGCGACGCCTGGTGACTCAAATCGTCACAATATGGAAGCAATAAAAGCCAACTTTTACGAATGACCTCGAATGCTGAAATAAACATCACGAACAGATTTGGCATAAAAGAAATACCTAGGAAACATCTGTCCAAAAGTCTAATTCTGTAACAGGGGCAAAATCGTAATTTCGGGTCAAAACAATGTCTGCCGTTGGACCCCATATTGCACCGAAATGCGTACCAGAACCTACGGTCTCTAAAGTCATCAAACTATATATCTACGAATCCGGTTTGAGGAGACAAACCCAACCGTATGTCCAAAGTTGGATTCCGGTGGGCTGTGCACAAATTTGCTCGTTAGAGCGGGTCGCGGGCCCGCCAATTTGGCGTTCCAATCAACCTTCTCAGAATCGGACCAAACTTGGCATACATGACCAGAAAAATGATACGGTCCTAATGGCGTAAGTTTTGCGTCGATTCGACGAAAGTGCACGAAGTTATGGGCTAGTTTGCAAAACGTCGATACGGGGGTATCTCGACCGATACGTACTGATTTCGTTGCGCATGCACAACGAAATTGAGTCCTGTTAGTTCCCACACGTTGGTAACATCCATACGCGCCTTTCGGTGCATATATTGCACGACCACGTCGCCCGGTTTGTCGGGGCGCATGCCGTATCGGGAAAATTTTCCTAAAATTTATAGTTTTAAAAACTGTTTTCCCTAAACTTTGGGTTCGAAGTTCATGGCATAGAATGAACGAAAATTTAAACTAAAAGAAAGGACTCATAGTGCTACAGGTGGTCTATTTTACTGTTTAATTATTTTTGGAATAATCCTACTAGGTTGACGGGAAAATGCCTCTAAACTGGGGTACATGGATCTGTGTATACTGTTGTAAAAATTAGTTTTTTTTCGGAATATTGGCATCAAATTTTCGACGCGATGGTTCGACAATAAAGAAAACCAATTGTTGGGTCGTCTAGGGGGTCAGGTGGGCTATCTACGACAACTCGCAACATCGAAAATTATGAATTGTACATGAAGAATCGGGTAGGTGATGGAGGGTACCTTGTCTGGAACAAAACAGGGGATGTCCTATTTCCTTGGTGGTTTGTGGTGGTCGTCGGCGGTCCGACGGCCGTGGCGGCAGGGCAGAGATCGGAGAGGACACGCCTGGGGTCAGGGGTACTGTTCGCGTGCGCAAGGGCTTGAGGAGGCTGCATGGTGAGTCGAGAAGGGGAGTAGTTCCTAGGTTTAAAGATATTTATATAGAGTTTAGATTTGATCTAAAATCAAATCTGAAATTTGATTTTTGAATCTAAATTTTGGGTGATCCGGAAGAGAATAGGTTTAGGAATTCATAGGATATATTTGTCGAGAGATTTAATATGAAAGATTCGAAGAAAGAAAAAAATGCAAAGCAGCCGAGCTGCTTGCTGGGGTCGGGGTGTTCGGTGTTCCCATGGTTTCATGGCTTCATGGTTCCCTTTTGGGCCATTGCTTTGCTGTGTCGGGTTCTCCCATTCAATGCACTGTTCCCTTTTGGGAACAGTAAGCCGCATGCCCCTTTTTTTTTCTTTTTACCATTATATATGTATGTATGTATATATAGATATACATATACACACACACATATATACCTTCATAAACCCAATAAAAATTTCTATTAAACTCCTAAAATCTTAAACAACTTTCTAAAATAATTTAGTAATTATCAATATATAAAAGGTAATAAAAATAAAATCCCTGATATATATATATATATATATATATATATATATATATATATATATATATATATATATATATAACTAAATTCTTTAATAAAAAATTAATGGTAGTATCCCAAAATCTAAATTTAAATAATTAATAAAATTTCATAAAAATCTTTTAATAAAATTACATATCAATAATTATAATACTAACTTAACCATAATTCCCAAAATCTTTTTTATAAATAAACTTCTATATAGAACCATTTTTAAAAATCAAATAAAATTTATAAAATCTCATGAAATATACACGATGTCCTTTTTAATTAATATAAAAAATATTTTCCACCATTTATGCAAGTATTTATATATATAACATTGATCAAATTTAGAACTATCATTATTTTTTTTACAAACATTTAAAACTTCTAAACTCCAAAATAAAAATATATTTTAAATATTAAAAGGTCAAGATAGCCATAATACGATTTCATAATTTAAACAACCAAATATTTATGTAATAAAATATAAAAAAATCTCCAAAATTTTGGGGGATTACATCCTACCCAACTTATAAAAATTTCGTCCTCGAAATTAATATAACACTTAATATAAAAATATAACAATAAATCTTAATGGGAGAATATAGTGAGATTGCATACGAAGGGAGGGTAGGTAGTCATTTCATAACATAGAGAAGTATTTTGTCATGCCTAATGTCTATCTATCAAAGGGGTGGTTTTGGTGATAAGTCATGTCTAATAAAACAATTGGTAGAACTAGGGTAATACCTGCTAGATCCTCAATCTTATGACGAGTTTCTATCGCCTCCATGGTAAATGCTTGCCCATGCCTTTGTCTATTCAACTCCTGCCTAATATGAGCTGCCTGGTCAGGTAAAGGTGGTCCCCGCTGATATCCTTGAGGTGCTCTCATTCCCGGTGCTAGGGGCCTTGGCATCTGCTGCTGAGCTGGTACTAAAGCAAGTAGCATTGGTCCTTGGGTCTGCTGATGCGGTGTTAAGTCATGTCGTCTAGGACAATCTTTGACCTTGTGTTGCTCCGATCCACATTCTAAACACTGGCCCAACCGAATGCGACAATCTCTCTGAATGTGCCCTTGTCTTCCACAGAAATGGCAAATAGGCTTCTCTCGAGCCTGGTAGGGCCCTGCTCTCTCCTGCTGATATGCCATGGGACGTCTGATTGGTCCACTCGGGTCAACTCTAATTGGTCTGTGCATTGGGGTAGGACGCCTCTGGTCATGTTGTGCCTCCTTACGGAGGAGCTCCTGACTACGTGCTTCCTCTAAAATAGCTGTATGAGAGACTCGAGACTGTGTGGTAGTGTAAGGCTTGAGCTCTGGTGAAAGCCCTTGATGGAATCTCCTCGCTCTCTCCTGCTCCGTCGGTATCAACGACGCACCAAATTTACTCAGGCGGCTGAACTCTGCATCGTACTCATCTACCGACATGTTCCCTTGCTTTAGATGAAGGAACTGGTCATAGAGAGCATCTCGAACATGGATGAGGAAAAATCTCTCATAGAAGAGGTCATAAAATTTCTTCCATGTGATCCCAATGCCCAGTCGTCTTTCTTCAGCCTTCCACCAGTGGTGAGCATTGTCTTCTAAGAGTAAGTCCACTGCTGTCATCCAATCATGTGCTGGCAACTGGGATGCCCTCAAGTATTTCTCGGTGCTGATAAGCCAGGCAGAAACTTCTAAAGGACTCTCAGTACCCTTAAAATTCTTAGGCCCCATGTCGATGAAATCCTTAATGGAGCCCAGATAAGGTTGTGGAGCTGGTGCTGGATTTAGTACCGGGGCTAGTGGTGGAGGTCAAGCTAAGTAGGTCATCATACTCTGTCTCAACAGTTCTATTTGTTGCCACTGAAATTGTAGCATAGTATACATAAATTGGGTGGTCGGGTCCGCATCAGTCAGAAGTGGAGGCAGTTGGGGTCCGAGCTGTGGTAAAAACTGTTGAGGAAAAGGTGATGGTGCAGTCACTCTTGGTGGTACTGCAGTAGTTTGCTCAACCTGGCTGACTGGGGGCACTTGGGCTTTCTGCTGCACCGTCGATGGGTTCGTGGTATTCTGCTGTGGCTCTAGCTGATACGGGGTCACCGGTGTCATTGGGGAAACTTGTTCTTCCGGAGAAGTTGCTTCACCAGATGTGATGGCTAGGGTAGAGGCGTGTCCGCTGTGTAGAATCATATTGCTGGCACGAAGATAAGGGAAATGTTAGAATAGATTCAGATAGGTTTTGAGTCAAGCAATTGAAAGAGAGTTTAATAAGGAATTTAAAATGTCAAAAACTCGTGGATAAGATCCTAGAGGGCAAATATGTTAAGCTAACCATATCTCAATCCACGTAAAATCGTACAAAAGGTGAACCAAATGCACTATGGTTGATCAGACCATAATACACAGGTTCTGATAAGACAATGTATCAGTGGGCCCCCACAATAAAACATATGTCATGAACAAGCTCGATGAGAGAGTAAGCTCGCAAAACTAGGCTATAATAGCAACATTAGTCAAGGTAGTTCAATTACAAATACGCAAGATAATAATGAAAGAAAATGTAAATAGCTTAAGCTACTTAAGAATCTATGTCGTGTCCGATATTCGTACCTATGCAGTCGTCCTACTGTCTTCTTGTCTAAGGCCTTGGTTAAAGTCAAGGAAGTTAGGTTGCGAGGCTTCCTACCCAACTTATAGGAGTTGAACTGGTAGTGTGATTGAATGATGGAACATGACGACCTAGTACGCACGATAGTGAGATAAGGGTTTACGGAAGAATAATTCAAGCAAGAAGCAATCAAGATAGAAAGTTGGGAGTTCGAAATAAAAGCGGAATAGAATGTCATATATGTGGATGAGATCCTAAATTTCTAATCCTATACGCAGACTTACTTAGTACGGCAAAGTAACCAAACAATTTATCCCGACCTGCATGGGCCACCACAAAAACAAGTAACGCCCCAGTCCCAAAATACATAGGACTAGAAACGTAGCATGCCAGCTGCATATATGCGAGATATACTCCAATATATGGAAATCTCGAATATACACATAAGCTGTATTATGAAAATAATAACAGACAGTCACAGGTAAAAGCTATATCTCATCCACAGTAAATATAAAGAAAATGGTATCTCACAAATCAAGGTAAATATCAAATATAGCTGTTGACCGGGCAGAGACAAATCCACTACCGGCACTAGAATAAACTGAAAGGAAATAGAGTCCAATCTCTAAGATAAATAGAATAAGAAATGATGACTAAATAGGCTCATCGACCCAATAGGGACAACTGTGATCAGAAGGTACAACTCGCTCGAGCGTGAAGGATGAGTCTACACCGGAGCCATACTCCTGCGGAAAGTCCTGCACACCTATACCTGGAGAGATCACCAGGTCCTCAGAGGGACGTTAACAAGATACAAAAAGAGCATGCCACATAAACTGAATAAATAATGCTCAATAAGAATAAGTAAACTCAGATCATAACATGGTCCAATACACACATATTGAACTAGCCTACCATTCCCCCAACCAAACAAGGACAGGAGATGATAAACTAATTCACGGTGACGTATCTTTCCATGCTATGAATCCAATATGGTATCCGGACCCCAACAAGGTTCAATACCTTCTCATCGAAGTAGTAAGCCACACCTACAACCAAACAAGGACAAGATGTGGCAAACTAGTCCACGACAAGTTATTGTTCTAAGCCATGGTCAGATACAAGTACCCAAACCAAGAGTACTCGTACCTAACGAATAAGGGTAGCCTACCAGTCTATGTGAATGCAGTTAAGTACATCCCTCCAACGCATGGGCCATGGCTAAAAATGGGATCGGCATAGTCCCCCCTTGGGCCACCAGGGGTGTAATGCCTGTAGTTCGTATTGCGTATCTTGGTATACGTATACGTAAATTGACCCGTATTGCATGTCTCCCTGCTTGATTTATTCTAGCATTTCATTGATTGGTTTATTCTTGGATTGGTTCGGCTTGGCTTGGTTTGCTTTGGTTTATCATGAACCAAAGGTGAACCCTCCTACCTACCACCACCCTCCTTATTTATAACCCCTTCCTTTTCTCTCTCATCAGTATTTCCTTCCTTCTTCATTTACTCTCCACCATTACTTCTTCAACCACCAGAAGGGAGAGAGAGAGAGAGCTTAGGCAAGTATAAACTTGCTTCATGATGGATCTCAAGTTTTATTGATCTATTCTCTTTCTTACTTGATTCTAAGTCTCTTTAGAACTTGACATTTTTGGATTTGATGGCTGGATTCTTGTAGATCTAAGTTTATAACTTTTCGGTTTTTTTTTGTTTTGATCTCTAAAACTTATTTTTGAAAACTAATGGTTCTACGTTGTAGAGAATTCAATTTCATGCAGTTTTGGCTTTTGTTTCGCTTGATTTCGACTTCGGATGAGTAAGTTATGGCCAAGACAAGTTTTCGGAACTTTCATGGCTGAACTTGCTGTTTGAGGACGATAACCCCCAAGCGCCCGGGAGGCCATGCGCCGTGAGGCCATGCGCTGTGAGGTCCCGGCAACGCAATCCCATGTGCCGATTGGTGCAGGAATCCCACGCGCCGATTGTGCAGAAATCCCATGCGCCGATTGGTACAGGAATCCCATGCGCCGATTGTGCAGGAATCCCACGTACCGATTGTGCAGGAATCTCACGCGCCGATTGGTGCAGGAATCCCACGTGCCGATTGTGCATGAATCCCACGCGCCGATTGTGCAAGAATCCCACGCGCCGATTGGTGCAGGAATCCCACGCGCCGATTGTGCAAGAATCCCACGCGCCGATTGGTGCAGGAATCCCATGTGCCGATTGTGCAGGAATCCCACGTGTCGATTCGTGCAGGAATCCCACGCGTTGATTCGTGCAGGAATCCCACGCACCGATTGTGCAGGAATCCCACGCGTCGGAATTGCTCTATTTTGCTGTTTTTGCCTTTTAAGTTGTTTTGTAGCTAGAATCCTGAAAAATTCAAAACATGAAAGTTGTAGATCTTTTCCTTAGCTTTAAGAATATGTTACTAGTTATTTTGTGCAAGTTTCTCTCATTCACGATAAGGTAAGAATAGAACATGATAGTGGCCCGCCGTGGCGCACTCTTAACAAGTAAACTGATATGATATATCTCGACATGCTGTTACGACAGCTAGTCTGACATGACAAGTATGAAAGACCTAGACACCATGGGCGATTGTGTTTGTACAAATAAACTGGTACTGTCTTGCATCATGTCTAGGATGGGGATCCCTGAGTACCACGGTCAGGGGTACCTACTGAAATTGACTAAGGCTAAATAACTAGAATGATTCAGTAGTCATGAAGAGATTCCCAGCTACAGACAATCACGTTATCTGGGCGCATTCAGTGGACTTGTAGCCTACCGACGAGTAGGGCACATTTCCAGCACACAGTCACGTGTTGCATTCTTCATAAACGGACCTTCGACCTGGATAACCGGATGGTCTGCAGGGCTTGTGGTTGTTGGGATAATCTCATTGCATCTTGCTAGTAACTAGGCCTGTGATAACCCTAGTTAGTTAAAAGTATCAATCCGTACTCTTGATTGGCCGTGATTGATTGGATGGAGTTTATTCCAGCTTAGTCTTATCATGATCCTGTGCAAGATTGTGACATGACATGATTATTGATGCTTGCCTTTACAATAATGATCGGGGGTCCAGTTCTGTTCAGGCGAAGGGTTACAACCTCGGTCCTTATTTGGTTTAAGGGTTGTAACCTGGCTCCCGGAGTAGTTCTGTGTCCTCTCTTCGTTTATTGTCTTATTGCAACCCCATGCCATGTTCGTCATGTTTTATCTTACCTCAGTAGCATGATTATCTATACTGGCCTTAACAATAAAGATCAGGGGTCCAGTTCTGTTCAGGCGAAGGGTTAGAACCCCAGTCCTTGTTTGGTTTAAGGATTATAACCTGGCTCCCGGAGCAGTTCTGTGTCCTCTCTTCGTTTATTGTCTTCACTGTACCAATAGTATTTGAGGCGGGTTTCTATTCAGGCGAAGGATTATAACCCCGGTCCTTGTTTGGTTTAAGGGTTGCAGTCTGGCTACTTGAATGGTTTCTCCGTGCTCGATATATTACCTTACCAATAGTATTTGAGACGGATTTCTATTCAGGAGAAGGGTTACAATCTCGGTCCTTATTTGGTTTAAGGGTTGTGACCTGGCTACTTGAATGGTTTCCTCGTACTCAGTTTACTATTGTTATCTCTATTATTATCAATCCTTATTTATTATCTTACATATTCTATTGTGATTTGCTGGTTTTAGTTCCTAAGTGAAGCCTCCTTTGTGGCACTTGCTCTTTCTGGGGTCTGACCCAGCTGGTTTTGTATGGCCAGATATCGGAGCAGCTCCAGAGGATCTACCTACCTTCCAGCCAGATGGTAACCACCAGGCGTAACCCTCACAACGAGTGGGTTTCTTTTTGTTCCCCCACTTTATTGTAAAATTATTCTTTTGAGGCGTTTAGCCGACGAGCACGTGTTAGCTCGGTTGTACCTTTATTTACTGTCTGCCTACGGGCTATAACATGATTGACAGATCCTAGGGTTGATCATGTATGACTAAACTCTTGCTAGGCTTGACATTTTGTATGACTAGCTTCATGATCATCCAATATGTAATGTATGGGACGCCTTGCTATTATATATTTGGTGCTCTGACATCTTGTAACTATTATTGCTTGCTTGAGATTGAGACAATAGGCTTGTTCATGACCATAGGAGACTGTTGGCTTGTAGTTAAACCCTCATGTATCTAGACAGCCGTGACCGTATAGCGAGGTGGGTTGCACTTCAATATACGTAGCTGGCTATGTACGCCCCCGCTCTCCAGTATTCTGGTTCTGGGGCGTTACAAGGGGCCTCAGGCATAATCGTTCCACGAACGTCAGTGGCCAGCAGTAATAAGGGGTCGTCAACCCGCGTATCCGGTGGAGCGTACGGTCACAAGAGAATGTGTAAAGTAGTCCATACGCTAAGGATATGTACTCCCCACCCAATGCCTACTATGTTGTATCCACAACACATAACCCCTATTAACCGCTAAGTCAAACTAAGCATGCAATATCTATTAGCGGTTAATCCTACCGCACGGCTTATTCGTACTAGTGGCTAGCCAGTCACGCATGTCCGAGTTCTATATATGACTCACAACAACGTGGTACAAATGTGTCAAGGCCTATGAATGCAACACACAAAGGGTGGTCCCTTAACTCTAAGTTTAATGGGTAAGAAAATAATACATAGCAGGAAATATAACTGAATAGTAAGTTCTAACAAGTTATGCCATGTATCACAGTTTATTTTGCATAAAAAAAATAATGAATAATGCATGGAATATGAGCTAAAATAAATAAACAGCGGGTGGCAAGGTATCTTGCCTGGAGGTAGTGTGCAGAATGGCGACGCCTGGTGACTCAAATCGTCAGAATATAGGAGCAATGAAAGCCAACTTTTATGAACGACTTCGGATGCTGAAATAAATATCACGAACAGATTTGGCATAAAATAAATACCTAGGAAACGCCTGTCCAAAAGTCTAATTCTGGAACAGGAGCAAAATCGTAATTTCGGGTCAAAACGATGTCCGCCGTTGGATCCCGTTTTGCACCGAAATGCGTGCCAAAACCTACGGTCTCTAAAGTCGTCAAACTACATGTCTACAGATCCGGTTTGAGAAGACGAACCCAACCGTATGTCCAAAGTTGGATTCAGGTGGGCTGTGCACAAATTCGCTCGTTAGAGCGGGTCGCAGGCCCGCTAATTTGGCGTTCCAATCAACCTTCTCAGAATCGGACCAAACTTGGCATACAGGACCAGAAAAATGATACGGTCCTGATGGCGTAAGTTTCGCGTCGATTCGACGAACGTGCACGAAGTTATGGGCTAGTTTGCAAAACGTCGATACGGGGGTATCTCGACGGATACGCACTGATTTCGTTGCGCACACACAACGAAATTGAGTCCCGTCAGTTCCCATACGTCGGTAACATCCATACATGCCTTTCGATGCGTATAGTACACGACCACGTCGCCCGGTTTGTCGGGGCGCACGCCGTATCGGAAAATTTTTCCTAAAATTTATAGTTTTAAAAACTGTTTTCCCTAAACTTTGGGTTCGAAGTTCATGGCATAGAATGAACGAAAATTTAAACTAAAAGAAAGGACTCGTAGTGCTACAGGTGGTCTATTTCACTGTTTAATTATTTTTGGAATAATCCTACTAGGTTGACGGGAAAATGCCTCTAAACAGGGGTACATGGATCTGTGTATATTGTTGTAAAAATTAGTTTTTTTTTCGGAATATTGGGATCAAATTTTCGACGCGATGGTTCGACAATAAAGAAATCCAATTATTGGGTCGTCTAGGGGGTCAGGTGGGCTATCTACGACAACTCGCAACATCGAAAATTATGAATTGTACATGAAGAATCGAGTTGGTGATGGAGGGTACCTTGTCTGGAACAAAACAGGGGATGTCATGTTTCCTTGGTGGTTTGTGGTGGTCGTCGGCGGTCCGACGGCCGTGGCGGCAGGGCAGAGGTCGGAGGAGACACGCCTGGGGTCAGGGGTACTGTTCGCGTGCGCAAGGGCTTGAGGAGGCTGCGTGGTGAGTCGAGAAGGGGAGTAGTTCCTAGGTTTAAAGATATTTATATAGATTTTAGATTTGATCTAAAATCAAATATGAAATTTGATTTTTGAATCTAAATTTAGGGTGATCCGGAAGAGAATAGGTTTAGGAATTCATAGGATATATTTGTCGAGAGATTTAATATGAAAGATTCGAAGAAAGAAAAAAATGCAAAGCAGCCGAGCTGCTTGCTGGGGTCGGGGTGTTCGGTGTTCCCATGGGTTCATGGCTTCATGGTTCCCTTTTGGGCTATTGCTTTGCTGGGTCGGGTTCTCCCATTCAATGCACTGTTCCCTTTTGGGAACAGTAAGCCGCATGCCCTTTTTTTTTTTTACCATTATATATGTATGTATGTATATATAGATATACATATATTCACACACATATATACCTTCATAAACCCAATAAAAATTTCTATTAAACACCTAAAATCTTAAACAACTTTCTAAAATAATTTAGTAATTATCAATATATAAAAGGTAATAAAAATAAAATCTCTTATATATATATATATATATATATATATATATATATATATATATATCTTATACAAAATACAAAGGTTTTTGAATCCTAGGGCTGACTGTGCCAAGATAAAGTGTGGTTGGGATTTATTCTTGGTGAATCAACGGTTGTGGGGTTTTATGGGGAAGAGCATTATTGGGAGTGGAGTTTTATGGGGAAGAGCATTATTGGGAGTGGGGTTTTATGGGGAATCCAAAGATGGGGATTTAATATTTTGATGGTTGGGATTTAATATTTTGATGGGGGCCTCATAATGGTTGTGGATGAGCATTATTGAGAGTGGAGTTTTATGGGGAATCCAAATAAAATTCACATCCAGCAGTGGTTGAGATTTAATATTTTGATGGGGGCCTCAAAATTATTATTGTTCGTTTAAAATTGGGGGTCCAAGATTTTGAGGGGGAATACCTTAAATGAACCATGCCCTATGGGCACGGGTTATGACTAGTATATATATATATATATATATATATATATATATATATATATATATATATATATATAAAACTAAATTCTTTAATAAAAACATAATGGTAGTATCCCAAAATCTAAATTTAAATAATTAATAAAATTTCATAAAAATCTTTTAATAAAATTACATATCAATAATTATAATACTAACTTAACCATAATTCCCAAAATCTCTTTTATAAATAAACTTCTATATAGAACCATTTTTAAAAATCAAATAAAATTTATAAAATCTCATGAAATATACACGATGTCCTTTTTAATTAATATAAAAAATATTTCCCACCATTTATGCAAGTATTTATATATATAACATTGATCAAATTTAGAACTATCATTATTTTTTTACATACATTTAAAACTTCTAAACTCCAAAATTAAAATATATTTTAAATATTAAAAGGTCAAGATAGCCATAATACGATTTCATAATTTAAACAACCAAATATTTATGTAATAAAATATAAAAAAATCCTCCAAAATTTTGGGGGATTACAGAAAGTAATCAGAAAATGCACTTGTTTGTGGTTCTTTGCTGGTGAAACCGATAATCTCATTGGATCCAAGTTAGTCCAAGGGTCGGAGTTGGGTTTACAGGAAAGTAGAAAATGATCGGTTAGCTACGATTAAGGATAATCTAAGGAAGGTAATTATTTTATTAGAAAAATATATTTATTTATTTAGAACAATATTTATAATTTAGTTAGAAACTATATATCATACTCTAACTATATCTTACTAGTCAAAAATATTTTTGGCTACTACTTGAAAATGTAGAAAATATATAAAGGCACAATAAGTGCCAAATTAACTTTTATTTAAAAAAAACCATTACATATACCCATTATAAATAACCAGTATATAAATAAACTATAAAATATGTATAACTACTTAGAAAACTAAAACTATATTAATCAAAATTTTGTAAAGATAAATACTTAAAATCATAATTTCATTAAGCCTTAATTTTAATTCAAAAAAAAAACTATATAAGAATATATTAGGAATATTCTAATATATTAATAATAATTAACAAATTGATATTATTGAAACCACCAGAGTAATAATAATCAAATATTTCTAATAATAAATAATCATAGTATTTGCTATGTATATACATAAAAGTCCAAAACTATTTATATGAATCTTTCGCTTTAAATAAAAGAAAATCCTAATAACACTTAAAAGTTAATATTACATATATAAAAATAATGATTTCCATGATAGTAAATTATAATAATACTTTTATTTAACACACACACACACACACACACACACACACACATATATATATATATATATATTTGTATATTTATCCTGACACTAGTCCACCTTAGTTAATATAATACTAATAAAGCAATCCATATATAGTAAATACAATATTATACATTCTGACTAAAATAAGTAAATTAATAAACTATTGATGGTAAGTACAGAGACAACACATCTGTCTTCTTTCTCCCATATAGCTTAGTCCTTTTATTTACACTAGAAAAAATAACACAAAGAAAGTAAAGTGAAGAAGGGAGAGAAAGGTCAGAGAGTGCTCTTAATGGAGGCTTTCTCCTTTGAGAAAGTAGAAGATGGGAGAGTTAGAGGGGAAAGAAGGGTTCGAGAACTTACATAGGGGTTCCTCTCGATGAAGCAGCATGCGGTCGCGGGGCGCCGAGGCACGGTGACACCGGGCGACCGGAGAAGGGGTCGGACTGCGGAGGCGCGGTCGCAGCATCGAGTGGCGGCCACTGCAACGTGCGCTACACGGAGGCGCACGGTGCTAGAAAGGAGCGGCCACGGCGGGCGGCATCGACTTTATCGTCGCTCGCGGGACAGCAGATCCGGCGCAGCTGGATGCGCACGGTGGTCCGGGGTCAACGAGGTGCGGCACTTGGCGACGACGTCTGGTGGGGTCAAACTTTGACCCGAGGAACAGATCGGCGGCTACTGCGTCGAGATCGATGTCGAATGGAAGACGGCTCGAGCGCTGCTAGGCGCTGCCCGTTTGCTATGGACGCGACACCGGAGGTGCTCAGCGTTTGGTGGCTCTGGCACGGAGGTGGGCGAAGATGGCGGAGGCGTGTCGGGATGGTCGGCTGGATGGCGGCCGGGTGATGTTGAAGATGGAGTCTGGAGGAATTTTCCGCTCTGGCTCGACGGCGAAGCGGATCCGGCCATCGACGTGGTGGTTTATGATGCGGCCATGGTAGTGATCGATGGTGATGGTGATGGTGATGATTGTTGTGGTTGTGGTGTTTAATGGTGGTGGCTGATGGGTTGGGGTGTCGTGGTTGTATTGACAATAAAGAAGAGGGGTTGCTCTCACATATATGGTTATAGGGAATAGAGATATGGTCAAATATAAAAATGATATAAACATGATCATATAGAGGTAGAGATAATAGATTTAGATTTTGGAATCAATCTTATAGGTTCAAATAATGTTGAATATAACAAATTCTTAGTAAGTTAAAACCAAACTATAATAATTTAGAAACAATACTAGATTTTATTTAATGATATTTTGAAATACGTTTAACCAATTCTAAGTCTAATACTTAAACTAATACTTTTAAGATGAGACTTAATAATATCATAATTTTTTTGAATTCAAATTGTAGCATAAGTGACATTACTAAATTAAATAATTTTAGAAATATATTTCTATCAATAGCAAAGGTTATTTGACAATTTCGTTGTCATCCAAGACATATTTTGAAAGGATATTCAAAAAATATACCAGTAAAAATTCAATCTTAATGTGAATAAGAGTAATTGCATTTAAATATAACACTTGATACCATCAAAATAATTTAGAACAAACTTTTATTAATCTAAAATTTTATTTGAAAAATAAATTGGGAAATCCTCTTCAAAAATACTTACCAAATATTTTGAAGGTCAAAATTGATGGAACTGGGGATTCCCAGGACCCTTCCTTTGGTGTGCGTATTGATCGATAGAAAGTTAAACAGATCTAATACGTGTTCTAACCCTTCATAGGCGGAAACTATGGTTCACGAATTATACCTGCGACAGAAAGGAGACAAGTAATTCCTGGCAATCTCGAGCGGACGATCCCAAGATCTTCTGCACGTATTCCTTCCTCGAGTTGGACGTCGTGTGGGCGACGATCTCCCAACCTTTTCTTCTCCTTGGCAGCCCTCTCTTTCTCTCCTTACGTGAATCACGAATTTAGAGAAAATTTCAGATTTCTAATCAGTAATCTGGCGGCCAGAGAATAGAGGATATATAGGCTACGACAGGGACCATGAGAAGAAATTAGGGTTAGGCCACCTAACGGATCTGGATATCCCGTGTTCAGCCCGAACACACAATCCAGGCCCATTAACAATGGTTCGGTCCACTAATGAGCTATTGTTGCACTACCTCCCTAATCCCAAATTATGTTTGTGGGCTCCTTTTATTATATGCTCGTTTGGCTCCCCATGTTAAGATATCATATGTCCGTCGATCAAATTAAGTTACTGACAACTATATTGAATCGACATCTTTTATCCTTAAGTAGTACCGCTCAACTTTATTTATCATGTCGGATATAATCCACCTGCAGGGTTTACATGACAATCTTTATGAGCTCCTTAAGAGGACATCATCAACCCGATGTATCGAGACATGGATTCCATTTATAATTAACAGCCCATCATATATACAATGTTATTACCCAATTCATAGAGGTTGTTGATCCATAATGAATCGCACTCTTTTATGAGTCAAAATAATGCACACTGCATATACATGTCCGTTATTATATCCGGATTAAGAGCACAAGTATCCATAATAACAGAGGTGTTTGTTCTCTTATGTAGTCAGTACAAAGAGAACAACCTCAAGTGGTCCTGTTCAATACACACAAAGTGTACTAGTGTAAACCTATAGTCAAGATAGACTAATACCAGATTACACTACAACCTTTCCAATAGATTGTCCAAGTCCATCTAGGTTGTGAACTATTTATATACTCCATAGGAAACTGATAATATGATCTTCTGTGTGACACCACACACCATATTATCTACAATATAGAATATCAGACATTTGCATTAACACTTGCAACAAATACAATATGCAAAACATTTGCCCATATGATTCTCATTTTCAATTTAAGAAAATAAGGTTACTACAAAAGTGATGCTTTTAGTATATAATCCTAACAATCTCCCACTTATACTCAAAGTATTGCTTTTCAGTATACTGTTACAAATCTTCCACTTATCTTAAAGCCATGCTGCTACACATCTGACTCCCATTCCCTCAACATGACTATCAAAATCTTTAGCTGGTAACCTCTTTGTAAAGGGGTCAGCTAGGTTGTCGGCTGATGCTATCTTGATTACAGCAACTTTTTCTTTTTTTATGAAATCTCGTATCAGGTGGTACTTGCGCTCAATGTGTTTGCCTGTCTTATGGGCTCGTGGTTCCTTCGAGTTTGCAACTGCACCACTATTATCACAATAAAGTGTAATAGACTTAGGCAAACTAGGTACCACATCCAAGTCCAACAGAAAGTTTCTGAGCCAAACCGCTTCTTTGGCTGCCTCAGAGGCTGCCACATACTCGGCTTCTATGGTGGAATCAGCAATACATTTTTGCTTGATACTCCTCCACACAATGGCTCCACCTCCCAAAGTAAACACATAACCTGAGGTAGATTTCCTGGAATCCCTATCTGACTGAAAATCTGAGTCTGTATACCCCAAGGGAACTAAACTATCTGCCTGGTAAACTAGCATATACTCTTTAGTCCTTTTCAGGTACTTCAAAATATGCTTTACGGCAGTCCAGTGCTCTTGTCCTGGGTTAGACTGATATCTGCTGACCATGCCTACGGCAAAGCAGATGTCTGGTCTCGTACATAGCATTGCATACATTAAGCTTCCTACTGCTGAAGCATAAGAAACTGCCTTCATGTTCTCTATCTCTTTAGGTATCCTCGGACACTGCTCCTTTGATAGAGCAATTCCATGTCTAAAAGGTAAGAAACCTTTCTTAGAATTTTGCATACTAAAACGAGTTAGTACAGTATCGATATAGGAAGCTTGGGATAAGCCTAACATCTTTTTCTTGCGATCTCGTATAACTTTGATCCCAAGGATATGACCTACTTGTCCCAAGTCCTTCATATCAAACTGTTTGGATAACCATACCCTTACATCAGATAATACCTTCACATTGTTTCCAATGAGCAAGATGTCATCCACATAAAGTACTAGGAACACCACCACGTTTCCGTCACACTTTCTGTATACACATGATTCATCCTGACATTGATCAAATCCATAGGATTTTATCACCTGATCAAAACATATATTCCAAGATCTGGAAGCTTGCTTAAGTCCATAAATGGACTTCTTGAGCTTACAAACAAGATGCTCCTGGCCCTTTTCAATGAACCCGTCTGGTTGCTTCATATAGATGTCTTCCTCAAGACTTCCATTAAGGAAAGCTGTCTTGACATCCATTTGCCAAATCTCATAATCGAGATGAGCTTCAATAGATAAAAGAATCTGGATAGACTTAAGCATGGCTACAGGAGAAAAGGTTTCCTAATAATCGATACCCTCTCTTTGAGTAAAACCTTTTGCTACAAGCCGACCTTTAAAGGTTTCAACCTTACCGTCTGATCCTCTTTTTCTCTTATAGACCCACTTGCATCCAATGGCTTTTACACCAACGGGTAGTTCTACAAGCTCCCAGACCTGATTAGAATCCATAGATTCTATTTCAGATATCATTGCTTTTTGCCAAGACTCTGCATCTTTATCTTGGAGTGCTTCATTGTAGGTACATGGATCATAATCTTGTTCCTCAGGGACCAAGTCTGACGACTCTTCCAAGAACATATATCTATCAGGTTGTATCACAACCCTCCCACTACGACGAGGCACTATCGGTTGTGGTGTAACATTTGTGACACGTTGTGCAGTTATTTGTGGTTCATCCTCTTGTACTGTTGGTACTGAAGTACTTGGTGTCTCACGTCTCACTTCTTCTAGAACAACTCTACTTGTGGGTTTATGGTTCATCACATAGTCTTCCTCTAAGAATCGGGCATTGGTGCTAACAATGACCTTCTGATCCTTAGGACTATAAAATAAACCTCCTTTCGTTCCTCTTGGATAGCCTACAAATAAGCGTACTTCTATACGAGATTCTAACTTATCTGCTTTCCCATTCAGCACATGTGCTGGACTACCCCAAATGCGAACATATTTCAGACTAGGCTTACGCCCAATCCACAGCTCTGTGGGAGTAAGAGGTACTGACTTAGAAGGAACCAAGTTTAAAATATAAGCTGCAGTCTCTAAGGCATATCTCCAAAACTAATCTGGCAAATCCGAATAACTCATCATTGATCTAACCATCTCCATAAAAGTTCTATTCCTTCTTTCGACTACACCATTCTGCTGGAGCGTTCCAGGTGCAGTCAATTGGGATACAATTCCACCCTCTGATAAATAATCCCTAAAGTCTCCAAAGAGGTACTTGCCACCACGATCTGATCGTAATGACTTGATACATTTTCCATGACGTTTCTCCGTTTCAGCCTTGTACTCTTTGAATTTCTCAAAGCACTCAGACTTACGGCACATCAAATAAATGTATCCATATCTTGAATAATCATTAATAAAAGTGAATAAATATTCAAAGCCACCTCTAGCTTGGATAGTCATGGGTCCACACAAATCAGAATGAACCAATTCCAACACATCTGTGGCCCTATACCCCTTTGCCGTAAAAGGCCTTTTGGTCATTTTACCTTCCAAGCAGGATTCACAGACTAGTAGTGCCTCCACTTCCAATGAACTCAAAGGTCCATCTTCAACCAGTCTTTGAATCCTTCTTAGGTTAATATGCCCCAATCGCAAGTGCCAAAGATATGTTTGGTTCATATAAGAAGGTTCTTTTCTCTTATTTAAGTTAGATGACATATTATTCATTTTCATAAGTTGCATTGTGGGCAAAATAGGATTAATGACATACAAATTATCAACCAATGTACCAGAACAGATAAAATGTTTATTCTTTCTAATAACAATATTGTCATTAATATAAACTAAATATCCATCCTTAACTAACATAGAAACAGAAACTAAATTCCTTCTAAGTGAAGGTGCATAAAGACAATCTCTCAATATCAAAGACTTATTTCTACCAAAAGATAAAGTAACATCTCCTAATGCAATGACCGATACTTTTGTAGCATCACCCATGAACAAGCATATCTCTCCATCACTGAGCCGTCTGGTTTCCTGGAACCCCTGCAATGTATTACAGACATGATTAGTGGCTCCTGTATCTATACACTAGGTTGTCACGACCCGCACCCGGATATACGGATACGGATACGTGGGCCACGCCCAGCCTACGCCACAGTATCGACGGTAGAACGCTGTCAAGTATACTATACTAACTACAACATCTAAGAATCCATAACTAGAAATGTACTCATATCACATCACGAAAACTAAGGAAGATAAGACAAGAATTAATAGCAATATCACTAGAACAACTAGAATCTATAATGATCATAAGACAGGAAAATAAAGAAGGAACAACAAGACTAACTAAAGATATCTACCAGGCAACTCATAGAGAAGAATAGTGGGAACCACCTCAGCTAGCATCAACATCTGTAATATTTTCATAAAATATCCAGTCAGGAGCAAAACGAGTACAATACATCTCACGCAGTTCATATCATGTTGGGAAATGTAAAGCATGCATAGAGTAAGATACATGGACTGTAAAGAATATATGTAAAAATGAGAGAGATTTGATAACTGGAAATATCTATATATATGATAAGTAAGAACTGTAGGTAACCTGTGATTTAGAGCATGATATGGTTATATAAACGGGCTTAGGACATATACAAGATTTCACAAGATTTCACAAAAATTTGTACAAGATGGAATTTTGATCACATAACCATTTCCTACTCACCCTTCCTAATCAATACACAAGGATCCAGTCAAGTTACGTTACTTTGTACAAGAGGTTTTTATCATGTTTGCTCACGTGATCATGAGAGTACAAGATTGCACAAGAGTATACATGAAAGCGGTGTACAAGAAATACAAGATGTTCGTGAAAAGCATATGACAACTGTATCTGATGCACCCCGAGGGAGATAACATCGCATAACAAGATCCATATAGTACCAATCCGTGATAATGACGTGACAGCATCATGTAAAGTAATCTAAAGCAAGAATATAAGTCCTAACAAGTATGAAAAGATCAGAGAATGTACTCGCCTGCGGTCCTGAGCTGTTAAATGGGGTCGATGCTCAGAGTGATGCCACAGACCTAGAGATAAGATATATATAAGCTAATTAGGGTTCAACAGTGTTAGGCTTGATTCTATAGTATAAGCTACGTAATCTAGGTCAGACTCAGTCCACTAAGTCAAACTAGGCCACAATAAGTCAAACCAAGTCAAACTAGGTCAAACTGGGTCAATGGTTGACTTACAGTTGACATTTAGTCAACTGGTCAACTATGGTCAACTCTAGGTTAAACTAGGTCAAATGTTGACTCTACTTTGACGTTCAGTCAAGCAGTCAACCATGGTCAAACAGGGTCAAGGCTAGTCTCTATAAACATCTACGGGGTCAACACATCAATTTCAGTGATTGTGAAATCACCGGAATCGATGGAACTCAAAATACCACAAAAGGAGAAGGATTATAATAATAGGGTAAAAATCTACAGATGTTGTCGGATGATAAAATAAATATCACCAACGTGTCCAGAATGGTCAAATCAGCTAGGATAGCCTGTCCAAAAGTCCAATTTGGACATAGGGGCAAAACGGTAATTTTGGGCCAAAGTGATGTCCGTCGTTGGACACACTTTGCACCGAAAAATGTGCCAAAATAAAAGTGCACAAAATCTAAAAAATTATATGTCCACGAATCCAGAATGACGATAGGAACCCAACGGTATATCCAGAATTGGATTCCGTTGACCCGATCTCAGATTGGTCCGTTGACCCGGATATTGGAAACCGATTTGCACGGAAAAGCGTGTCGGAGCCAATGTCCTCAAAACCCAACAAATTATATGTCAACGAGTTCAGAATGACGATACGAACTCAACGGTATATCCGAAATTGGATTCCGATGAGCCGAACTCAAAATGACCCGTTGACCCAGAAAGTAGGACCCGCTTTGCATCGAAATGCGTTCCAGGGCCCACGTTCTCCAAATCAAGCAAACTTTATATGAAAACATGCCAGAACGACGCCACGAGTCTACTGGTGGTGTCAGAAATTGAATCCAGAGTCCCGGGTTCAAAAATAGAATTTTACAAGTGCAATACTAAGAATTCGAACGGCCAACTTTGGCGTCGAATTCGACCGACCTAACAAGCTCAAACTGAAATAAAATCTAAAGGGGGAAGGAAGAGGGTTATACCAGCTGTGCACCAGAATAGGTGGCGCGCAAAACGGAGCTGCAACGACGAAGATACGAACCCGCGAAGTTGGCGTCGCAAAATTGTCCAAAAACAGTACAAATTAAAACGTCAACTTGGTGGCCGGTTTTGATGTATCAAACGACAAAATTAACGGATGAAATTTGACAGGGATGAAGGGGTATATACCTAGATTGCGACGGAGCAAGAAGTTCGTCGATCCAACGGTCGGATCTCCCGAAAAACACGTGCAAAGTTGCTGTTTCGAGACGCGATTCAGAGTTCCGTTCCCGCGCGCGTCACGTCGGGAACCCGTGCGAAACGCACGAAACGCCTAGGCAGCGCGTCCCAGAGGACGGTGGCCGCCACAGGGAGGTCGCCCAGGGTTCGCCCAGCCATGGGGGGGTGCTCGTCGGCGGCGACGACGACCGCGGCGGCGCGCGGCTGCCGGTGCGCGCGCGCGGCTGTGCATGCGCGCTGCTGCAGCTGCTGCCAGCGCTGCTGCGTGTGCGCACGTGGCATGGCCACGCCTGGCCGTGCCTGGCCGTCCGAAGTTGGCTCGGCATGAAGGAGGGCGGCTAAGTGGAGGTGGTGTTGATGAATGGTGGTATTGATGATGATGATGTTAAGAAGATGAGGAATAGGAGGAGGAGAGTGGGGAGTCTCAGCCTAGGGTGGTGGTGCTTGGCCGTCGGCCAAGGGCTGGGCTCGGCTGGCCAGGGGGGGAGTTGAAATCGGCCATGGGATGGTGGTGGTGGTGTTGCTTGTTTAATGAGAGTTGGAGAGAGAGAGAAAGAATTTGTATGTGTGTGTATAAGAATTTTAAAAGGGAGGAGAGAGAGAAAAGGTGAGATAGAGATGGGGGGGTTGTGTTGCTCGTGCAGCAAGTGGGGAGGGGGCTGCTCGTGTGATGGGGTGAGAGAGAGAGAGAGAGATTGAGATATTTAGAGAGAGAGAGAGAGATATATATATATATATAATATATGTGTATATATTATACAAAGAATAGAGAGAAGTAGATATTAATGAGGGGGAGAGAGAAAGTGAGAGTAGAGAGAGAGATGGAGTGTTCGGCTGACATGGGGAGAGGGGGGTGTGTGTGGGAGTTATTTTAGGAAGAGAGAGAAAAAGAGAGTTATATATATATGTATATATTATATGTGTATATATATACAATGAGAGGATTAGGTATTTATACATAAAAAGAGATATTTTTGAGTAGGAGAAAAATAGAAAAATATCAGTGGGATGTATGGACAGTCATGGCAGGGTCCACGCCAAACTGGGTCGGACGTTGGACCAAGTTTGGACAAAGTCGAAGCCAAGATTTAATTAAAAATAATAAATTAAATCAATTAATTCATGGATGAATTGGGGGCACAAGAGAGATCAATTGATAGCGCGTAAGTGGCACGTGCATAGTAGGCTCAAAACAGGCCAGGGCCATATATTGGGTCGACTGGATTGGACCGATATCGGGCCCGAAAATTAAGTTGGAAATTAAATCACAAATTACGGCAGACGATAAATTGGTCTAAATTGATCCGAAGTTGTGCGAATCAAATGGAGCACAAGGAAACAAGTTCGAGTGGGACACGAAATATCAATATGAAGATAATCTTGTCTACTACAAACTTCAAGAAGGAAGTTTCCAGAGACTGGCATCCCTGATGCTCTAGAAATCCAAGTCACGGTAAAGAGCATTAAATCAAAATTAATCAAATCGAAATTAATTATATAGAAATGAATTATTGAAAATAATTCATTGGAAAAATTCGAAAAATAATTCAGGAAATTCAGGGGGCTTACACAGGTGCCGGTAGATAACACCGCTAAACATGTTTTAACTACTAGTAAATGAGATATACCTTCTTTGTTCCCTTGTTTGAGAAGTGGACAATCAGTCTTCCAATGTCCTGACCCTTTGCACTTGAAACATTTGTCTTTCGGCTTTTTCACCGCGCCTTGAGGTCCCATGCCCTTCTTTGCTAAGTATGCCTGTTTCTGAATGTTATTCTTCTTCTTACCGCCTTTTGGCTTAGAAGTAGAAGCCTTTTCAGAAACAAAAACATGACCACTCTGCCTAAAGAGAGATTCAGCATCCTGTCGCTCTTTTGCAAGTTCTGCCAAACTATACAACCTTTTGTTTATGTTGTAATTAAGGCAAAAATTATTAAAACTTTTAGGCAGAGTCCCGAGAATGATATTGACCTGGGATTCCCCATCGATTTCAGCTCCAAGGATCTCCATCTCATTCAGATGACCCATCATCTTGAGAACATGATCCCTTACTGGTGTACCCTCAGCCATTTTTGTATTCATCAAATATTTCATAACAAACTGCCTAGCTGCTATACTCTGATGTCCGAAGAGTTCCTTGAGGTTATACATCATGTCATAAACAGTGGCCATGGCCTGATGCTGATGTTGCAGTACATTTAATATAGATGCCAGAATATAACACCGTACCATCTCATCTGCCTTTTTCCACTTCTTATAAGCCTCTTTGACATCTTCATCAGAGTTAGCATCAGGCTTAGCTGGGCATCCTCAACAAGTACATATTTGTACTCCTCAGCAGTCAGAACAATATCTAAATTACGTTTCTAGTCAGTATAATTAGGTCCAGTAAGTTTGTTTTCTTTAAGAATCACCATAAGTGGACTGAAAGAACCCATTTTTGAAATCCTGAGAATCACATAAATAAAATTATGTAGGGCAAATTTTTTTTTTTAATTAACTTAATATTGATTCCCTTAAAATAATAATAAGAAATTCACCAACACCTTGAACACCATGAATTTAGCATGCCACGATAGTGTGGACGTATACAAATTCAACTTTGTTCAAGTAGATTTTTCTTATTAATTTTACTATCATGTCAACATAACTTTATGACAAATAAAATTAATATGTTGGTCTTGCTCTGGTCATACAAATAATAACAGTGACTCCGATGGGGAGGATACCATTATTTGTATCTAATTGTGTACCATTACTTAATACTAAGTCCATTATCTTGTAATGAGTTCCTTCAGATGAAGAAGTGAACACATACTAGATAACTTTCTACAATTATTCCTAAGGAAGTTTGTACTGGTGATCCATAATTATACTCATCCGATATGGAAGAAAGCACTAAAGCCAACACGCAAGTATAATTACATCACCTACAAACCAGTTATGGAGACCATAGGATTTATACTAAATAAAAATCCTCTCCCACTTAGTTATTTAACAATGAAGGCTTTTCTACTAGTTGAAATTATGTCCATATTGTCCATTATTAATGTAGGCTTGATTTTTCAAAAAAAACAACCACACAATAATAAACATACATAATCAGAAAAAGTAAAATGACAAAAATAAGAGAAAATATCCAACTATTATGGTCATCTTTGCTCCTCCGTCCTCGACTATCCGAATCCAAAATCTGGCGCTGCGCAGATTATCTGTCTGCCTCTGGACTGCTTAAAACCAGCATCTCGTCCGGCGTCAAAAAATAGCCACCACCGCCATCACGATTGATCAAAAATAATTAAAATTACATCAATCATATGCCTTCCGAAGGAGTTCACACATAATCTAGATTAAAAAATTAAAATAATAAGCACGATCAACCCTCGTGATTTTAATTACATCCACAGCAACAACAACATCCACGACATGTTCGTAGTTTAAACAACACAATCAAAAAATATGCATTGGACCATAATAGTTGGATCTAAGATGCCTGCAAAATCGAGTTAGAACAGATCTACATCTACCGACTATTACACAGCACAGATTTTATTGGACAACATGGACGTATCAATCAATACGTAGATCCAAAGTGGCTCTGATACCAATTAATGGAACTGGAGATTCCCAGGACCCTTCTTTTGGTGTGCGTATTGATCGATAGAAAGTTAAACAGATCTAATACGTGTTCTAACCCTTCATAGGCGGAAACTAGGGTTCACGAATTATACCTGTGGCGGAAAGGAGATAAGTAATTCCTGGCAATCTCGAACGGACGACCCCAAGATCTTCTGCACGTATTCCTTTCTCGAGTTGGACGTCGTGTGGGCGACGATCTCCCAACATTTTCTTCTCCTTGGCAGCCATCTCTTTCTCTCCTTACGTGAATCACGAATTTAGAGAAAATTTTAGATTTCTAGTCAGTAATATGGCGGCCAAAGAATAGAGGATATATATAGGCTACGGCAGGGACCATGAAGAGAAATTAGGGTTAGGCCTCCTAACGGATCTGGATATCCCGTGTTCAGTCCGAACACACAATCCAGGCCCATTAACAATGGCTCAGTCCACTAATGAGCTATTGTTGCACTACCTCCCTAATCCTAAATTATGTTTGTGGGCTCCTTTTATTATATGCTCGTTTGGCTCCCCATGTTAAGATATCATATGTCCGTCGATCAAATTAAGTTACTGACAACTATATTGAATCGACATCTTTTATCCTTAAGTAGTACCGCTCAACTTTATTTGTCATGTCGGATATAATCCACCTGCAGGGTTTACATGACAACCCTTATGAGCTCCTTAAGAGGACATCATCAACCCGATGTATCGGGACATAGATTCCATTTATAATCAACAGCCCATCATACATACAATGTTATTACCCAATTCATAGAGGTTGTTGATCCATAATGAATCTCACTCTTTTATGAGTCAAAGTAATGCACACTGCATATACATGTCCGTTATTATATCCGAATTAAGAGCACAAGCATCCATAATAACAGAGGTGTTTATTCTCTTATGTAGTCAGTACAAAGAGAACAACCTCAAGTGGTCCTGTTCAATACACACAAAGTGTACTAGTATAAACATATAGTCAAGATAGACTAATACCAGATTACACTACAACCTTTCCAATAGATTGTCCAAGTCCATCTAGGTTGTGAACTATTTATATACTCCATAGGAAACTGATAATATAATCTTCTGTGTGACACCACACACCATATTATCTACAATATAGAATATCATACATTTGCATTAACACTTGCAACAAATACAATATGCAAAACATTTGCCCATATGATTCTCATTTTCGATTTAAGGAAATAAGGTTACTACAAAAGTGATGCTTTTAGTATATAACCCTAACAATATAAAGAAAATTATTTTTAATAAAACTAATTAGTACTTATTATTTTAAACTAATTTTTGAAATGACAAAAATAATAGCAAAGTTAAGTTTATATGTTTCAGAGAGGATTATTTTAAAATATAAAACAAATAGAATAAAAAAAAGAAAATAAATTTTAAAATTTCAGGAAGAGGGGTTACACACGCCCCAGTCCCAAAATACTCGGGACTGAGATACGTAACAAGGCCAGCAGATATGTATTCGAGAATTTTTCTAATTTAATGGCATCCTTGAATACGTACTAAGCTGTATCTAAACAATATCAAAATCACAGGCATGCTAAATCTCATCCACATAATAGGAAATAAACAAGTCTGAATATGAATAAGTCCTGTAATCAGATTAAGTCATATAGAATCATAATGAATATAAAGTTGGTGGAGACATATCCACTACTCAAATAGTTTGAAAATAGAAAACTGAAGGAAATACATGATGAAAGTGCTGAAAGTAAGATAACTAGACCCAGATTCTGAATGAAGACTGCATCCAAGATGGCATCGTACCCAAGATCAGATGTGCTTTCCTGAGAATATCTTCTCGACCTCGGCTCCAGCGTCAGGTCCCGGCTCGTACATCTTCGGATAGTCCTGCTCGTCTAAACCTGGAAGGAGACTAGGTCCTCAGCGGGACGCAATAAGATATATAATATACATGCCACTATGGTATGAAAAAGCATAAAGAATCAGGGGTGCTATATCAATTATGTGTATATGCAAATGAGGACAATTTTTGATATATGGGGCTGTCAATGATGTCATGGGTACTCGTGCAGTGGCGGTTCCTCCGGGCACCCGTCATGCAGCAACGTCAAGTGAGTAAAACTCGTAGTCCCTACGTCTAGTGACTATCCTCTCCACCCAATAAATCTAGAATATGTCGACTCGTCATCACGTTCAATCCCTAATAAGAAGTCCAGTAGCAGTACAATGAAATGACCAACATGACTATGCCGACAAACGCTCCGTCGTACAGATGCTCAGTCGAGTACGGGGATACGTGTCCTATATCTCATTATCATCTCTCCGTGTTCAGAGTAGTGTTAGGGTCCTGCGGGATATCGGTGTATCCGTTCATCAATGTAAGGGTAGTCTCCTATAGCCTATATTAGAAAGTAGAGAGCCAACGTATCTTGTTGGTTGTACCCAGAGTTGTACTCGAACGCGCACATGCAATATATTGATTTAAATAGCATGCAGATAGAAATGTAACTGAACAAGAATTTAACATAGTGGCAAGGTATACTTGCCTGGATCCGAGCATTGAAAATGCAAAGATGGTACCGAGTCCAAGTCCGTAGGGCCCAAGGAACCTAGATAAATATTAGGAATTAATCAATTATTTAAGCTAATAATCCCTTGCATAACCTATTTAAACATATGCTAATATTGCCTATGTATTTGTATTTATTAATTGCCTATTGCTCCCATACCAAGAGACCAACAAATTTGTGATTTCTTGTCCATAACTGGGCCAAAACAGAAAGTTTATAAGGAAACTCACACAAACCACCTATTCCTTTCTACTGATGTTTATAAGAGCACTCACACAAAACATTCCTTTCTACTAATGTTTAATAGAACACTCACACACACACAAAAAAAATAAAAACCTTACAACTCCCAAACCCATGGCTCGTACTTGAAACCTCCCCTATGTAATCCCACCACACAACCAAATAAGCTAAAGCTGAATATGGGTTCTAATTGTATTATGGGTGTTGGCACTAGCCTTAACCTAACTCACGCCACACGAAGACCACTCCTGTCACTAGCACCTCCATACATATTCAGATGCTACTACCAACTGCTTGCGACATGAAAGCAAAGGAAATCGCCATACATAAGGTCACACTCCTAGCTCCTCGCACCAGAGGCTCCCTACTCCTGTGCTTTCGACCAAGAGCCATATCCCACTTGTATATGGGCAATGGTTACCTATGGGTAAAAACTAAGCTCCAAGCTACAAGTTTAGAATTACACACTGCCATGCTTCTCCTTGCTGCTGTAATGAGCAACACCACCCTAACACTCACACGACATGTATACATGCACGACAGGAGACGCATGGCTAAACCCTTCTATGATTCTTCTATAGGTAGATAGAAGAAACTCACACATAAGGCCTTCATATCATCTCCTCATTTATGAACACATCAAATTTAATCCACAACAAACCTTATTTATATCTAAGAAGAAGGAGATGAAGCAGGAGGAGGAAGGATGCTTACATGAAAGAGGGAGCTTACGCAACGGGGAAGGCTCGTCGCGCGGTGGAGGAAGGTCGCTGCGTCCTCCGTGCACAGCTCGAACAAGGTCGGGGAGTTGTCGTCGACGACAACATGATGGAGGAAGTCGTCCTTGACTGCCCAAGCTTGCCTCGCAACAGCGAGCGGCTCGCCGGGATGCTAGCGCTCGACGACAAAGGGGAAGGGAACGCGCTGAGTTTCTATAGGAAGGTGGCGGCTAAGTTATGGGAGATTAGGGTTTGCTAGAGTGCCCTATATATAAAGAGGAGGGAGAGAAGCAAGGAGATGGTGATGAAGGGTTGGGATGTAACGATCGCCGCCGTATGACGTGCATCTAGCATACCTGGCGCGTGGCAGCGAGCGCACAACTGTACATGTAGTACCTCGCTCCCGTTGGGGCGAAGCACTATGTAATAGGCTCGTGACAAGTCAGACACGATCGGGAACATAGATGACTAATCTGTCTCAGCGACGAGTTTGGTATACAAAAACCATGACATCAATTGTCACTACCACTTTTCTAGAACAAGGATATTTTTGTCATTTTACAATTATCTAATTATCGTATATTTTTTTAAATAAATATGATGATCGTATTTATTAGTGGGCTAGCCTAATCATTAGATTTAGTGGACCACATTTGACTTAACTTGACCTATAGGCTTAATTAAATTGGGATGTCATGACTAGACAAGTTAGTTAATATCTTAATTATGAAAGGAATATTAAATATTCCATTCATGATAAGACAAGAGGGGCCTTTGAGTCATCTTAGCCAACCCTACAACCAAGCCCTAACCCTAATGAAACTCTATTGGAACCCCTTCATGACAAGCTCTTAGTTCATTTATTTCATTCCAAACTAGAAGAGAAACCCTAGGACACCATTCCAAATCCCACTCCTTTCATTCCAAGAGGTTAGAGGCTTGCCATTACTAGGATAGCACTTGAGGAGGGAAGCTTGGGGTGGAGCTTGCTAGAAGGAGGAGTCCACCTACTTCCTTGTGTCCCCTTGGTACACTTATACATTGGAAATCCATCTCCCAATAGGTAAACTCTTGCCATTTCTTCATAGTTTGAGCTCCATTTTCATACATGACACTTGCAGGAACACTCACATGGACTAGAGGTACCTATAGGGAGAAGAGCAAGGCTCTAACTTTTATTTTGGTAGATTTTATTTGGAATTTTTATGTCATCTAAGGAGAAATCCAAGGAGAGCCCACCAAGTGTTTGTCAAAATGACAAATAGACTATTTTAGTTCCATTTTCAGTTTTTCATTCATGAATAGTTTAGTTACTCATTTGGAATAGGTGTACATGATATCTAGTATTCATATCTAGGCAATTACATGTATATATTTATATGTATTATATATATATATATATATATATATATATATATATATATATATATATATATATATATATATATATATATAGTTTAGTTACTCATTTGGAATAGGTGTACATGATATCTAGTATTCATATCTAGGCAATTACATGTATATATATATATATATATATATATATATATATATATATATATATATATATATATATATATATATATATATATATATATATACTAGATATCATGTACAACTATTCCAAATGAGTAACTAAACTATATATATATATATATATATATATATATATATATATATATATATATATATATATTTTAATATATATATATATATATATATATATATATATATATATATATATATAAAAATATATATATATATATATATAGATGTTAGGCTATGTACTCACTGTTTTGAGTTTCTTTGGTGTTTACTATTTTGTGAGGATTCAGTGAGCGGTAGGGTTGGTGAGTTAGTATCCTATAGATGAGTATATGTATACATGAACTTGCATATGGGCATTTGTTTACTGATTTAGGGTTTTAGTATAGGACTTTCCTATGAAAGTGAGTGTGGACTGTCAATGTGACAGTGAAATGTATTAGTGAGGGCTAGAGGTGTCAACGGATGCTTATTGATACGGACATGGCATTATCCGAATCCGTATCCGAATTTTTTTGTAATATCCGAATTCGATCCGATATCCGAACGGATATCTCTTTTGACACTTCGAATTCGTATCCGTCTAGTTTAACGGATATCGGATAATATACGATCCGATTAGCCAAAAAAAATCGAATGCTATTATTCGAATATTCGAAATCCGAAATATTAAAAATTTAGTTATTATTCGAATATCCGAAAACCAAATTCAATTGCTCTACATATTTGAGTCCCTTATGCTTCTGTTGTAAATTATAATTAATATATACTACTATTATATATAAATTACATTATAATTGATTTATGTAAAAGTCAGTTAAGAATAAAATCATTTAATCGTCTCTATTAATTAATATATACTACGATTAATTAGTCACTAACTAAATCTATGATAATTCCTATAAATGATTTAGCTATCTATTAGAAATGCTAAAGGTCTAAATCCTATAGAAACTTGACCAACCTTAGCAACAATTATTACTAAAATTAAAATACCTTAGAATTATATTAGCTTAAAAAATAGTTTGTTTAGAAATATTATCATAAGTTTAGAAATATTATCAACCTTAGTAACACCACTGCACCAATCAATTTGAACATGCAGCACAAAACATACCAATTCAAACTTCCTACTACGACCCAACAATCTAAATTCACTTTTATTTATATGAGCATACAACTCACCATATGGTTTCAACAACAACCAATATTAAACCATACAATTGAATCTAAACCATTTTAAACCAAGCTCCACTCTATGAAATTCTCCTAAGCTTCGAACCCCACCTGTCTTGGTATCAACAACAATTTAAATAGCATCTGCAGTTTGTCACGCCCCGATCCGGGAGGATCGAAAATAAGCCACTGGGCGTGATGCCGTACAAGTCTAGATTGCACTTGTACAAGGCAAAACCATTACAGTTCCTGGTAATTCTCAGAAAATATCGACAATGCAGCGGAACCAAGCAGATAAATTGAAGTCACACAATTTATATAGAAATGTATCTCTTTATTGATATTCAAAATGGATTACAAGACTTTCAGCGGAATATAGAGTTTACAACTGAATACAAGACTCTTGAGTAGCCAACTGAATGTATACACTTGCCCTTTAGGCTACAAATGAATATACCGACTTCTTTACAATGACTTGCCAATTTGGCTACAATCTCACTGGTACATCTGAGTTCCACTGTTCCATACATTATGTCCCGTATAGCAGAAGACATCATCTTAAAAGAAGAGCTTCTGCACACCCATCCGATTCATCGATGCCAAGCACTGATTCACAGGATTTCCCCCAAGCAAACACCTGTAATATTGTCCACAACGTGGGTCAGTACATCATCAATGTACTGGCGAGCGGTGCTGGCCCAACTCACCTAAGAAGACAACACTAAGTAATCATGTTATAGCACATTATTAACAGTGGTCTTTCTCGTTGCCTTAGGGTCAATTTCATGTTATAGCCGACAAGAAGTAAAGCATGCAAATCTCATAGCCAACATAATTTAAAGTATGCAGTTATCACCCTTTGGTGATTCTTACCCACGGTCGTGTAGCCATCCCTGTACATTTATAATACTTACTCTGCCTGCACAAGACATTGTTAGGAACAATATCATGATTCAATATGAATATCACCGTTCAGGTGATTCTTACCAACAGCCGACATCCTTCCCTGTATTTGAGTAATAACTTACTCTGCCTGCATAAGACATCATTAGCACCTGACCTATCTATATGAAGGTCACTGGCGACACGCCATCCTGGACCGTCTTCCTGGTGAACGGCTAACTCCAAATGGGGTGCGAATCCATGGGAGGTTTCCGAAACACCGTGCTACTACTTCAGCACCATAGGATTTCAGCGTCCTTTCAGTGGGCGGTAGCAAGCCCCCACTGCAAGTCCTGCAATCCCGATGTCAGTACATCGACACCATCCTTGTTCCCCCTAGGACGAACCGGGTTCCATGGCCCAGGAATACCGTTCGAGGAACGAAACCTTGTCGACAAGTTGTCCATGACCATGCAACTATATGCAACTTATCTAAGAAGAAAACATATAATGCATGATAAGGAAAACTAAGCAAAACCATCATTCTCATCCATCTTGCCATCTAGCCATCTTGCCTTGAGCAAATGCTCACATTATTATCTGCCCATCCAGGGTCTTAGTGAAACCAACATTCTACATCGGCACAGGATAATAGAATGTTGTTTTCCAAATCTCTTTTGCCATATCTTTCCAACCAACTCAATGTACTTACCGCCCAATCTTGGGACTTAGCATCTGTTTAGCATACATTCATTCGAATGCAAATTAAGCATACTCACTGCCCAGTTCTTGGGTCTTAACATCTGTTTTGCCATCTTATTCATTGAGTCAAAGCTCGATATACTCACTGCCCAAGTATTTGGGACTTTGCCTTCACCTGTCATGTAATTTATCGCGACAGCGTACAAGCATACAATTCATTTAGCCACAACAGTTTACGTTCATGTGATTATTATCTTTCATTATCTTTCCGAATTCCATGCAAGGTGTTATTGAGCAACACAATAAGAAACATAGCACACTATCCTTATTTTAAGCGTGAAGCTAAAGGATCTTTGAAGGGTTCAACACTACTCACATTCATAGGACGATTTCCGCCACGATCGTATAGTCTTCCAAGCGATCCTTCGCATAATCCCAAGTCCAACAAGGCTTCATCGAACCAACCATTCAACATAAGGCATCTTGCGGGTCGGGGCACTACAATATATACCACCCAGAAAAAGTTTCGTCCTCGAAACTTAAAACAAAACTCATCCCCAAAACTTCGACCAAGCTTTCATGAAACTTCTCTACAATTAACTTGCACCATCTAATATTCTTCTGCAATCTCTCGATTAATTTCAAGTAATGTGCCATCTCGTTACAGCATCCCAATTAATTCAACATAGTTTACCATCTTTGATCTTTCCTCCGACACTCGTGCAAATCCTTAGCACATGATAATCCTTTCCGTGGCTTCGTTTGAATTCAGCATACCACTTAGTCGAAATCATACACATATTTTAGGCGTCCCCGAAATACATGCACTTCAGCCAAGTTCAGTGATAGAGAAAACGAACGAGCTACGGTGTACCTTCCTTTTCGAACATCAGTAATTCTTTTTAAGCATCTCGTATAATCCCACTTTGTTTATTCAATATTCCAACCAATTACTAAGACGATAGATGTCGCCAATTCCAATTCGATAAATTTTCCTCAACCGATCCAACATTTCAAAATATTCAAACTTAGATGTATCAAGTATTCCTTTCAAGTTCATTGTCATCTATGCCACCAAAGTTGATAAATCCCATAGCAACATTTTATTTCGATACCCCGATTCTCATCGGTCAAATCTTGTACTCATCATCGATCGCATCCATACACATTATTTGCAACTCATAAATTCTCTCGATCCTGATTCATCCATCAAATTGTACCATCATCCCACTCTAGTAATATTTCTTGCTGTACTCCAACATTTTCTCGTATTGATCAAGCCATCATATTTATCCTCTCGCATAGGCAACTATCATATTCCAGCAACATTAATTCTGAGGGTCATTCATATTCACATTCGCCGATCTCGGCTACATGCACTATCCAATTCCGTCATTACACTTATCCTCAATCTTGATCCGGTCAATGAAATTATTCCAACTATCTCAAAGCACTACCAACAATTTTCGCAGCTCAATATTAATCAACCAATCCAACCAGTTCTAACAATTCCCAACATTTCAACCAAGGCAACTCAATTTCCGAAACCAACATGATCCGTCATTCCATCCAATATTATAACATCAAAATTTCCCAAATATTTATTCCATTCCAAAGCCTACCTTCCAACACATCTTATTCATTCCAACTATACTCATGCAACACCAATAGGGACATCCTACGGTTTTCCAATAGTCAACTTAGCATACAATCAAGTCTCTACGGTCAGCTAATCTAAGCTAAACCAGACATTCAGCTAACCCATATGAGATGAGTAGCTATCAGGGGCATACTTATCTTTTATCTTAGAGGCAACCAATTTTCAACATAGGGCAACTCTATGGTCTGACCAACTTAGGGACATGGGACGCCACCCCAATCTTATGAACTTATACCCAACACGGACAACTGAAGAACATAGCCAACCAATCTGAGACTTAAGCAAGCAACCAACAATCTAGGCAACAAACCGACAATCTAGGCAACTAGCCAACAATCTAGGGTCAAGTCTTTCTACCCGTACTCATACTTGAGTCATACCCAACGAAGTCTCATTCTAGACTTACCCGTAACCGACAAAATCTATCCGACAATTCTATCCAATAATTTTATCCCACAATTCTATGGGTCAATCTCGAAGCTATCATATAAAACTCCTCAATAAATATTCAACTTTCAATTTCCGTTTGCATAGACATAGCATCACTTGTTCAATCCGACTTGCATCCTCATATCGTACTCAAATTGTCTATTCAATCGGGTCAACTATTCTGAATCATCATCGGACATTGTTATTTTAATACTTTATCACTTATGATCTCTTTCCTACGGTCTCTTTGTGACATATTCGTTTCCCATATTTTTAGATCATCGATACGGTCTGTACTCTCTTATCCAACAAAATAAGGCAACTACACAATCATATTTCTTCCGAGGCATCATTTATAAATTTTCTAGCACCAACACGGTCATCTCTTAGCAATTCACGTTAACCACCAATATTAGTTTTGCATCACCTCCTTGTGATCCCATAAGAAGATTTACTATTCATGCACCGATCCAAATCTCTATAGCACCAATCATCTAGCATTCTTACTTTGATCATCCAATTGCATATGACATAACTTAATTAGCTAAGTCATAATCCCACAATTTTATATTCCACCAAACTTGTTATCCATGCGACAACATCATCATTTGACAGGGTCTATTACATATCGCTGCACCTCGATACTTATTTGTATCCCAGCCATTCGACTCTCATAAGGGACATCTACCCTTTCATGCATCAAGGGACAAGTACCCATTCTCTATGCCTCAAAATAGTCAAGGGTCATAACTTGTTAATTCGGGACATCAATTTCCTTCAAGCACACTGCACCACGTGCTAAGATCATCTATTCCACAAGCCCATTCTCAATCTTTTCGGCAGTCGATGCAACTCTCTGCATTTTCTAATTCATTCGCAACATCCCGATAAGCGTCTAACATTACCATCAGTTCTATCGATATCCAACATGCAATTTCTTTCACTCAATTCCAACATCGTTCAATATTCGGTCCATAGTTATTCCCACAAAATCTTTCGATAGCAACACCACACTATTGTTACCAAGCCTACAATCCTTTTATCCAACTGATTCAAGTACTCGCTTGAATCTGAAACTCATTTCATTCCCAACCAAGTCATTCATTTCATATTCTCAATCTCCTATTACCCAACTTAATGCTAACCGACAAGGTCTAGCGATGGTTCATCTGAACACATCAAAATCTCACAACGGTCCTCCAACTTAACAATCAAGAAACACGCCTAGCCAACATGTATCAATCGTAAGCTCAGCTACGATTCGATACCACCCACTACCTTATAGGTAAGGCAATCACAAAATCATAGACACATCAAGGGTCAAGGGACATCTTATCACGACAAGGGTATATGTAATATACCACCCAGAGCTCAAGCCATTCCAAACACAATATTCCTTCGCATCAAACCAACGTCCAATATGGACAATCCATCCTGCAGTGGTTATGCTGACCACAAATATCGACTCAAGATTATGTCGATTCCCATTCACTGAAATCCATGCACCTTCTGTTCCAACATACCATGCCATCACCCACTATCGATTGCTGCATAACAATCGATTCAAAGAATCCCACACATAAGACATCCAGCATACATCACAAACTTACGTATCGCATCATTGTTATTCTTTTTGGTATCTTTTAGAAATTCAACAAAGCACACATATCACAGCCCACATATTTAGACTTATTGTATGGAACACCCAGTGAGAGGTTAGAATGATCAACGGACTTTCAGTCAAGGGAACAACATAGAATAGTTTGGGAGCAACACCGAATAATCGCAGAAGCACTATGACTCATCATAGAGGCAACTTTGATTTCATCGCGGAAGCAACTTTTGAGTATTCGCGGAAGCAACTTTGATTCACCGCGGAAGCAACTTTGAATAATCGCGGAAGCAATCTTTGAATCATCGCGGAAGCAGCTTAGAATCATCTTAGTAGCAACGTTGATTCGAAACAAATCGAATAGGAATCCAAGGACGTAAAGCCGTGCTCTGATACCATTATGTCACGCCCCGATCCGGGAGGATCGAAAATAAGCCACTGGGCGTGATGCCGTACAAGTCTAGATTGCACTTGTACAAGGCAAAACTATTACAGTTTCTGGTAATTCTCAGAAAACATCGACAATGCAGCGGAACCAAGCAGATAAATTGAAGTCACACAATTTATATAGAAATGTATCTCTTTATTGATATTCAAAATGGATTACAAGACTTTCAGCGGAATACAGAGTTTACAACTGAATACAAGACTCTTGAGTAGCCAACTGAATGTATACACTTGCCCTTTAGGCTACAAATGAATATACCGACTTCTTTACAATGACTTGCCAATTTGGCTACAATCTCACTGGTACATCTGAGTTCCACTGTTCCATACATTATGTCCCGTATAGCAGAAGACATCATCTTAAAAGAAGAGCTTCTGCACACCCATCCGATTCATCGATGCCAAGCACTGATTCACAGGATTTCCCCCAAGCAAACACCTGTAATATTGCCCACAACGTGGGTCAGTACATCATCAATGTACTGGCGAGCGGTGCTGGCCCAACTCACCTAAGAAGACAACACTAAGTAATCATGTTATAGCACATTATTAACAGTGGTCTTTCTCGTTGCCTTAGGGTCAATTTCATGTTATAGCCGACAAGAAGTAAAGCATGCAAATCTCATAGCCAACATAATTTAAAGTATGCAGTTATCACCCTTTGGTGATTCTTACCCACGGTCGTGTAGCCATCCCTGTACATTTATAATACTTACTCTGCCTGCACAAGACATTGTTAGGAACAATATCATGATTCAATATGAATATCACCGTTCAGGTGATTCTTACCAACAGCCGACATCCTTCCCTGTATTTGAGTAATAACTTATTCTGCCTGCATAAGACATCATTAGCACCTGACCTATCTATATGAAGGTCACTGGCGACACGCCATCCTGGACCGTCTTCCTGGTGAACGGCTAACTCCAAATGGGGTGCGAATCCATGGGAGGTTTCCGAAACACCGTGCTACTACTTCAGCACCATGGGATTTCAGCGTCCTTTCAGTGGGCGGTAGCAAGCCCCTACTGCAAGTCCTGCAATCCCGATGTCAGTACATCGACACCATCCTTGTTCCCCCTAGGACGAACCGGGTTCCATGGCCCAGGAATACCGTTCGAGGAACGAAACCTTGTCGACAAGTTGTCCATGACCATGCAACTATATGCAACTTATCTAAGAAGAAAACATATAATGCATGATAAGGAAAACTAAGCAAAACCATCATTCTCATCCATCTTGCCATCTAGCCATCTTGCCTTGAGCAAATGCTCACATTATTATCTGCCCATCCAGGGTCTTAGTGAAACCAACATTCTACATCGGCACAGGATAATAGAATGTTGTTTTCCAAATCTCTTTTGCCATATCTTTCCAACCAACTCAATGTACTTACCGCCCAATCTTGGGACTTAGCATCTGTTTAGCATACATTCATTCGAATGCAAATTAAGCATACTCACTGCCCAGTTCTTGGGTCTTAACATCTGTTTTGCCATCTTATTCATTGAGTCAAAGCTCGATATACTCACTGCCCAAGTATTTGGGACTTTGCCTTCACCTGTCATGTAATTTATCGCGACAGCGTACAAGCATACAATTCATTTAGCCACAACAGTTTACGTTCATGTGATTATTATCTTTCATTATCTTTCCGAATTCCATGCAAGGTGTTATTGAGCAACACAATAAGAAACATAGCACACTATCCTTATTTTAAGCGTGAAGCTAAAGGATCTTTGAAGGGTTCAACACTACTCACATTCATAGGACGATTCCCGCCACGATCGCATAGTCTTCCAAGCGATCCTTCGCATAATCCCAAGTCCAACAAGGCTTCATCGAACCAACCATTCAACATAAGGCATCTTGCGGGTCGGGGCACTACACAGTTAGCTGGAATGCATCCACATATGTGGAAAATTAAAGGTGGCAATAGCTACTACTCTCCATGCCATACACCACAACAAGCTAATCTCAAACAAAACCCAACACACAACTCAACTCAGAAATTCCCACTCTAACAGTAACAAAATCAGAAGTAATTATAAGACTAAATATACATTGATCTTCAGTTAAAACCCAAGCAAATCATGAAATCAACTTAAATATACAAAACATATACAATTTAAATTCAACAAAAACTCATGCTGCAAAGTCTCAGTTCATCCAATAATTGAATGTCCAAAGCCAATGTCTCGACAAGTAATGACATTGCATCCCCCCAGTTCCTCCTATGCCATCCTCGGACACGCACACAGTCACCGGACAAGAACAACACCAATCACGAACAAAACTCGAACTTACGCCAGACACGAATATAATTCAGGACACAAACAGAGTCTCGGACACGCACATACGAACACACCTCGACCTGAACATGATTTCAAACCGATTCTCCCCATTAATCTAGCTACGAAGCCACAATTCAACAATAGGAACAATATAAAGAAATTACCTGAGAGGAGAATGTCGTTCTGGAATGAAGACACGAGCAGACACGATCTCTTCGTGTCCGATTGCAATATGCAATCTCGCTACAGCATAATGTCGAACAGGTCCTGAACCAGAAACAGAAGAAGAAAATTCCCAGAGTCAATCATAACAAATTCTTCTAGAATTGTATGAAGAACTCGGATTTGTATACTCACACTGGATCGTAACGAAGAACATTAATCGATCAACCCGAACTCTCGATCCACTCCTCCAGAGCTGCATCGACGAACAGTCACCGACTTCTCAAGAATCAACCATAGAGTTTCTAATGTATGAATCGATTAATTCGATCAAAACTTACCAATCAGTTGCAGTCAATCGACTCCTCAATGAAGATGATTAAACAGCTCCGATGATCTAGATCTGATCGAAACTGTAGATCGATGTCGAGTCCACGGAGGAAGTCGCCAAGTACGGAAACTATTGCCAGAAGAGTCGCCTCGCCGTGGGTGATGAAACGAACGCCTCCGCAACGCGACTCCGCCCCGGGCTCAATCGTCGGTGAGTTGCCGCGCTGTCGATCGGAGAGAGGACTTCAGTGGCTGGCCTCCACATCGAGCTCGTCTGCCATGGTCGACTGCTGAATCTTGCCGCTGGGGTGGTGGCTCCGCCTCAGATGGTTCAGTCGCCGGAGGTGCCGGTGGAGAGAAACCTCGCCATCACCACCGTGAGCCCACGCTCGGCTGAGCTGAAAAGGAGGAGAGGGCTCGAATAACATTTGGGAAAAATGAGAGTGAATTCACACTCTCTCTCTTCCCATGCTGTAGTTATAAGGAAAAATGTAACTTTTGCATAAAACCCCCCTCCCCGCTCCAACCAATTTACCAATCAGCCCCTCCCCTAGAACTAATACATAAATCCCCTCTTCCTTCTCACTTTTGCAGAATTTGGTTAAAATCAGTTAGAACATTAAATGGTGGACCCCAAAGTTTGTTACAACAAACTTTCAAAAAATTTTAAAAATTAATTTCTGCTCCAACTAATTTCCCTCCAAAAGTATAAATCAAAATATTTATTATTTAAAACTAGACTTATTATTATTAGAAAAAAAATTTTAATTCTCTAAAAATAGGAAAGTGGAGTTACACATTGACAAGTCTAGTGAGGGCCATTGGTCTTTTGGCCTAATAGATTAGAAAGGAGAGTTGGTATCCTAGTGAATGTTTTAGAGGGTGAGTGAAGTGTCTTTAAGTATCAGTTAAAATTCAGTTTAGTGAGTCAGTTTCTAGTGACAAGGTAGACTGCTTTGTTCAGTCCTAGTGTTGGTCCAGTTAATATTAGGTAGTGTGAGGACTATTAGTGAATTGTCAGTTGGGAATTTGAGTACTGTTGTGGCTAGTAACAGTGGTCTGGGCCAAAGGGCCATAGCAGAGCATCCTAAGGGTCAGGTTGGGCAGCAAATTTAAGTAGGAAAGGTAGTGTAGGAAGGAGAGAAAGACATGTGCAATTAGACACAGGGTATGTGCCTATGGTAGTATGTTTCAAGAAGTGGGAATTCAGTGTAACATTAGGATGAGGAGAATTAGAGAGTGCACAGGTTGCCTAGTCGCCAGTGTAGTATCAGTTAGGAGTTTGGGGTTCAATTAGTGAGAGTGTCATGGTTTGAGTGTGTGTGTATCTGAGAGAATGAGAAGGGAATTGGGGAAACTGCCAGTACAGTGGGTTCCCTAGAAGTAGGGCCTTACACAGGCTACTGCTGGGGCTGTAACGTCCCAGTCTCAAAATACGCGGGACTAGGCATACGAAACATGCTAGCAGTACATCTCCAACGGTTATATAATATACTAAACTCGTTAGGGAGTATCTAAGCTGTGAATATCTAAGTAATTTAGTTACAATAAATGACCACATGTATAATGCTAATCTCATCCACTCAATATTATTCAAATATCAAAGAGTGCTAATACAGGATAAATAAAATAGTCTAAATAACATGAAAATGAGCTGTCCAGGAAATAAGAACTAGAGAATGTCTTGGGTACATCCCGACAATAAACAAAAGGAAATAAACAGCAAGTCTCATCACAAAGGATGTTAAGAAATAATCATCCAAAGATGGATGAACTACGTACTCAGGCAAAATCCTCTGGCACAATCTCGTCCTCCTGTATGGGTATGTCTCCTGTAACAACACCTGATTCGTAGACCTCATTATATGCTCCCTCGCCTATACCTGGTGGAGATGACTAAGTCCTCAGGGGACATAACAAGGTACACAATGAATATGCCAAAAGATAGTAATAAAAGTACTAAAGTAAACTGCATAAGGATTTCTATGTAATTCTATGTGAGATGCAATCGAGAACACCGTCCATACACCAGGCTATAGTCACTGAGTCGCCCACCGGCTCCTCGGCTAGGCTAACGTCGCAAGGCGTCGTGTCGTGGAATCTTGAGCTCATCTAGATGAAAATCCAAAGATCTGATCCAGAGACTAAGGCGATAAAGCGAGTAGGGTATACACAATCTCGGGAATAGAGATCATGGAATATAAGATAGCCCGGTAGTAAGGCGAATGTCCTCCCCTCCCATGAACTAATCCAATATGTCATGTCAAGTAACTATCATGTATGTCGGGTCATGTATCCTATCACAGGGTCTGACCTTGAATTATCATGTAAGCAACCCTGTATAATGAGGTGTCAGTGTCCTGAGGCCTTTTATGTCAAAGGACATGATCATACATGTATGGAATGCCTAACGTCAATACCTAATACCCGTACGGGTATTGACACCCGAGTTTGATCGGACGTGCAGTATTTACAAGATTCTATGTAAGTAGTAACTACATACCAAACTAAATAAGCAACAAGAAATGCAACTAGAGTAAAGTACAACATTAACATATCAATGGCAAGGTACACTTGTCTGGGTCATGAGCAGCAGTTTGGCGATAATCAGATATAGTCCTAGGAAGTACGTAAGTGCCTGCTGTAAAAATATCAAAAATGATTTAGAATAAGGGAAAAACTACAAATGGATATTCACATGTCTGACTCTGGACACATGGAAAATTGGTAATTTTATGTTGACACGGGGTCAAAAGGTGGGCCACATCGCACCGATCAATGTGTCGGTATCAAATATTTCAGAATTTTATAAACTTATTGTCCGCGAATATAGTTTGACACCATGAACCCAATGGTACTTTTAGAATCGGGTTTTGACCCCCCTTTGACAAAATCGTCCGTTGAGTCGGATCGTGGGCCCACAAAACGGTGTTCCAGTCAACGTTCCCAGATTCGTACCAAACTTGGGTCACAGGACCATCGTCATGTGACGAGTCTGATGACGCAAGTTTTGTGTCAATCTGATGAGTTGAGTGCAAAATTGTCGAATAAATTGAAAATAGGCCAATACTTGATTTATTATTATGGCCAGGAGTGCATTTATATAATAGGAAGGGTGACAATATCATTAAAGCTTGCATTTAAACTTCTTGGCAATAACTTTTTTGTTTCTATTATTTTTAAGTTAGAAGTTAAATTCTAGTTTGTTTCTCTTTCAAACTTGTGGTGTAAGAGTTGAAATATGAGGGGTTTTAATGTGATTTAACCATCATCATTACTCAAAGAAAAGTGTGCCACTCATTTTCCTCCTGGTCAGTTCGTGAACAACAATAGGCCATCTTGCTTGTAGAGGAAAGTGTGCCACACATTTTTTATGTGAATAATGTCTTGATTTTTAGGAGAACATTGCACAATTGATTGTTTTTATACGTGCACAGTACTTCTATATATGTCTACGTTTTCTCTAAGTTGTCTTTACAACAATTGCTTGCAGAGGAATGTGTTTTTATAAACTTACTAATGAAGAAGGTGGTCGCAGTCGTCGACACGGTGTCGGTTCAGCGGGTTGGTGTTGAAGGTCGGTGGGACAGCTGGATAGGTCGGCGTGGCGGACAGCCGGATGGTGAGCAACGCCGATGGGTCGGGGGTCGGCTGACGAGCGGACAGGGCTGTCGGGCGGTCCCCGACGGCAACGACGGTCAGAAGGCGGCGGCGACGGTCGTCAGTGGTAGGGTAGGGTTTGTGTTTGGATTTGAAAAGTATATGTGTATATTTATAGATGTATATAGGGAGGGAGGGGAATAGCTTCCGTTAAGTATTGGAAGTTTATGAGTTTAAGGGTTTAGGAATGGGAGGGAGCTTGGGGGTTACACACATGGAATTGAAAGGGGTCGGGGAGTTAGCTATGAGGGAGGGGAAAAGGTTTGCTTGTGGGTTCATTTTGTCCTTTTGTTTTTTCTTTCTTTCTTTCTTAAGGTTTTAGCTTAGGGTGGTGCAGGTCTGTGGGTATTGGTGAGTTGGCTTTACATCTGGAGGTGTGTTACTTAGTTTAGGTTTTTAATTAGAATTTGAATAAATAGGGATTTTAATTTTTAGCAATAAACATTAGAAATTTCCCAAAAATATATATAAAAAAACTAGAAAAATATTTTGGATGCTTTTAATTCTAACCAAAATTATTCTAGACCAGTATTTACAGAAAATGTTCATTACACCATATCATCAATATTTATTAATTATAACATATAAATAAAATTTTGAAAATTACCCAAATATCCTTAATCGAAAATCAGGGGGTTTACATTCTTTCCCACTTAGAGAATTTCGTTATCCGAAATTTAAGATATAATTACATTTAGAAATCTATAAGGACAATGATAACTTAAGATAATTTTTAGTCATACATGAATCCTCAAATATGTGAGGATAACGCTCTCGTATGGAATCCTCCCGTTTCCAGGTAGACTCTCAAGGAGATTGGTGCTTCCACGCTACCCGAACCAACTTGACCGTTTTGCCTCTCAATGTCTTCTCGCTAGCATCTAGTATCCCGACTGGATGTTCCTCGTATGAAAGGCTCTGTTCTACTGTGATCTCGGAATTGTCAACTATATGACTTGGGTCAGTCATATATCTCTTCAGCTGTGAAATATTAAATACATCATGTAATGATGGAGGTAATGCAAGACGATATGCCATTTCTCCAACTCGCTCCTAAATGTCAAATGGTCCAATATAACTTGGACTCAGCTTCCCTCTGCTCCCGAACCTGATAGTGTTCCGTGTAGGTGAAATTCTCAGAAATACGTGCTCTCCTTCCTTGAACTCTAAAGGTCGGCGGTGTGCATCAGTCCAATGCTTCTGTATATCCTGAGCTACTCGAATACGACTCTGAATCTGCTTCACCTGCTCAACTGTCTGAGTCATTATCTCTGGTCCAAGTATCTGACATTCCCCCACATCACTCCAACATACCGGTGATCGATATTTTGTCCCGTACAGTGCTTCATTTGGCGCCATCTGTATGCTAGCTTAGTAACTATTATTGTAGGAGGATTCCACCAGATACAAGTGGTCTTTCTAAGATTCCCCAAAGTCTAGCATACATGCTCGTACCATATCCTCTAAGGTCTGGATAGTGCGTTCTGACTAGCCATCCATCTGTGGGTGATAGGCAGTGCTGAATTTGATTCTAGTGCCTAGACTCTCCTGCATACTTCTCCAAAAATGTGAGGTGAAGCGAGAGTCTCTATCCGAGACTATACTAACTAGTACTCTGTGTAACTTCACGATCTGCCTCATATATAAGTCAGCTAGTATCTCGGTGGACTGTCCAACTCTAAATAGCAAAAAATGTGCCAAATTTGTGAGTCGGTCCACGATCAACATACTGCATCCTTCCCACCGTGGCTCCTTGGAAATCTAGTAACAGAATCTATAGTAATGTGTTTCCACTTCCACTCAGGGAAGTAAAGTGGCTGTAACAGCCCTATGGTCCTCTGATGCTCTGTTTTGACCTGTTGATGTAGTGCCCTGATTCCGTTGCGGAGCAGGATCGGGCTAGCGACCAAATAGTCGAGTCGGATAAGATTGAGGAAACTTTACTTGGAAAAACTTTACCAGTATTATAGGATAATGAATTGAGATCATTTCCTCATTATGGATTGGACACTTTTGGAATGATGTCCAAGATGCAGTGGCACGCGTCTTGGGGGAAGAATTCTATATAAGAGTCGCTTGCCCCGAGACCATAGCCCTACTGGTTTTTGATGTCGCTTTTGCTGTTGGCTTTTGTGTACATTTTCGTGATTCTTTTCGATAAATGTTTTCACGGATTTACATTCACTGTTTGTGCATTCATATCGAATCACCGAGATAAAGAGAAAGAAGTATGATGATCAGACGTTGGTGCCAATACAAGTGCTAATGCAGTGAACCGAGCTTGACGTTGCGTGAAAGACCTCTTTCTCTCGGTAATTCACCAACAAGTGAGTGGCTTTGATCCTTCGATGAACCTTAATCTTCGTGCATAACAAAGGCAGACTTGTTATTGCGTTTGGTTCTTAATAAAAGATGCCTAGTAATAACACAGAAAGATAATGAAAGATAAATTATCACATGGCTAGGCTTATGTTGCAAATTAAATGATGTCTTGTATGCTGCGATACAAATTATGGAATAGGTGATGCAAAGACCCAAACACTGGACAGTAAGTATATCGTACTTCAGTTCGAAAGAATGGTAACACAAATGAATAGTCCCTTGTTTGGATAAAATGAGTATGCGAGCCTATGGCTCAAAGAAAGATGGTAAGATGGCAAGATGAATGAGAACTGTGGCTTATGTACTTAAATTCTGTTATCATGCATGTTATTTCTTATTTAATTAAGTTGCATTCACATGCATGGCCATAGACAACTTGTATACAAGGTATAGTTCCTCGAACGGTACTCCAAGGCTACGGAATCGATTCGGCCTAGGAGGAACAACAATGCTAAAGTAGTAGCAGAGTGCTGAAGTAGAAGCACGGTCTTTCGGAAACCTTCCGGTCGGGCTAGCTATCCACCGCTGAAGGGGGAGCCGTTTGACCACGATGTCCAAGATGGTGTGTAATCAGTGATCTTCATATAGACAGGTGTGTCACTACCACATTTTAGTTTGAGGGTATTTTGGTTATTTTGATTTTTGTGAATTATTTTATTATTTATTGCATTGGTGTTGTAATTTTTGACTTTTGCTAGTTGAGGCTATAGAGACTAGCCTAAAGTTTGACTATGACTTGGGTGACTTAGTTAGCATAATAGAATGGTAGTGGGACCCTAATCTAACTTAAGTTAACCCAAGTTAACTTGAGTGTGGCTAGGTTTCATGGAGTGATTAGGTGCTTAGAGTTATTGGGCTTTTAGCTAGGAGGTAGAGCCAACTAGCTAGTATGCAAGGCCCATGGCCCATTTCCCAAGAAATCCTAACCCTAATCCCACTATGGCCGGCCATCACAGCCCCTTGAGACACATCACACCCATATATAACATCTCTTAACACTCACTTGCCTCTTTTAGAAATCCTCCTTTAGAAACCCTAATAGTTCTTCCCCAAATCATCAAATCTCACCATTCCTCCACCAAATTGATCCTACTCACTTGCATTGGAGGTCATTTCTGGAGTAGATGTTGAAGGGAGCTTGCAAGGTTTGGAGCTCACTTGGCCATTGCTATAGGAGGACTTCTCATTTTGGGGCTTTTTGATTGAGATCTCTCTCAATAGCTAAAATCCCTCAAATTAATTCAAATCTCCATTTTCTTTCCATAGAAGCATCCATCTAGGTGTCCCTTAGCTGCAGAGTGAGTTTGGTAGGAATTGGAATTGGTTTGGTGTACGTATCGGACACGTATCAATGTCTATGCATGTGTGTTTGATGAAATGTCTCAACAGGGTTTTTGTTCGTATTTTTGAAATCTATTTGAACAAATTTATAGCCATATATGTGATCTTTGATTTCATGTCTAACTGAGGTGATTATCGTGTCTGTGTCATATCCACAGAGAGCAGGATACGCCGCACAAGAGTGTGCACGAGTGCCCTGCTGCTCGGGTGGATATCTGTGTGTCCGTGTCACTTGGACACGCGACACATGGCATGGACATGGGGGCAATGTCTGCAAACATGCCCCCAAAGTCTCATAGCTTATCGTGTCGTGTCAGACACGAATTCCTTTGCACACTGGTTTAACACTGAGACCGAATCACGAAGATTTTGTATCTGATACACGCTTTGTGTCGCGTGGACACGTGTCATGGACGTCTCGTGTTGTGTCTATTGTGTAGCCCTAGTGTTGGGCTACGTGTGGACACGAACACAAGATGTGTCGTGGCTCGTCTCGTGTCCACGAGCTCGTGTGCTGCCCGTACGAGGCAGTGTTCGAGACTGCTCTGTACAGTGTATGTCTGTGTGTGTTTAATAAAGTTTGGACACCTCGTGTCCAGTTGTTTGGACACGAGATGACCCTTGAGACATGTATGCATATGCACGACATGTTATCAAACACTGATTTGTGTTGATTTGGGTTTTCGAGCATGGATTTAGGGTTTTGTTCAAATGTTCTGATACTATGAACATTCTGAGTTCAAACTGAGTTTAATATGAGTTAAATTGTTAACTGAATATTAAATTGATGATTTGTGCAATATTTAGCATCTGTGAATCATGTTCATATATTAGGGAATAAGTGATGTTCATGTTTGGGTTTGATAATGGGGTTTCTAACCATGTTTGATACATAAATGCAATATGAGTTTATATAAACTAGAATGAGGGTCTACATTTATGTAATTAACTGAGATTTGATGGTTGTTCACATGTTTACATTTCTAAGATAAGGGGGTTATATATTGCAATACCTGAGATTGATACCCCCTTTCCATTGTATCAATGCACTTGACACAGTTTTCACATGTTACATGTTCACTTGACACCCTTTACTTGTTGACAACTGAACACATAAAAACCTACTTGCTGCCATTACATGTTATCCCCTCTTTACATTGCTGTCACACTCTTCCCCTATACACACACTTAACTGACCCCCTCTTCATAGTTACACTCATTGATGACACACACACACACTCACTACCCCTATATGCTAACTGAACATATTGACACCATCACTCTTCACTTGACACACTCACACACACTTACATATATACATGTCACTTATGCATTGACACTCTACGTCACTCACCCTATATATATGTATACTTGACATATGAATGTATATAATGTGATGAATAATATTCATATGCTATATAGATAGCGAATGTATGTGTGTTAGTCAATAGCCTATATATATATATATATATATATATATATATATATATATATATATATATATATATATACTTGTGTTGTTTCATTTTGGCTTGTATTGTGTTTGTTTTTGTTTCATTTTGGCTTGTATTGTGTTTGTTTGCTAGTATAGGCTTGGCTAGGCCTAGTGAGACTTGTTGGACTAGGTTTAGACCTAGTATGGCTTAGTTGACCTAGTTTGACTTATATAGTTGACTAGAGTTGACCAAGCATTGACTTTAGTATAGAATGACCTAGACATCATGTAGAATGTATTGTAATCTTCAATATTACCATTCTGGACATGTTGTAACCTGCGTTGCTCTAATTATGACTCATCTACTCTGTCTGGACATCTATACTCATCAGATACTCAGGATATCAGGCGAGTACATTTTCTGACCATTTTATACTTGTTAGGATTTATCTTCTTGCTCTAGATTACTTTACTTGATGCTGTCACGTTGTTAACACGGATTGGTACTATATAGATCTTTTCATGAGATATTATCCCCTTGGGAGTATCGGGATACGTCATGTCGTGTGCTTTTCACATACATCATGTATTCATGTGCTTTCATCATTCATGTGCACTCTTGTGATTCATGTACTCTCATATTCACAGAGCCCCCAAGTATACTTCATGTGTACTCATTTACGGGCCCCCTTATAAAATCATGTGCAATAACATAACTTATCTGGATCTTTGTGTATTGATTGGGGTACGGGAGAGTATAAATGGTCATGTGAACAATTCCAAAGTAGTGTAATCATGTGCAAACTCTTTAGTGTAATTATGTACAAATTCAAGCCATTTACATGTCTATCTTGTACTCTACATCACTAGCCACTGATAGTTCTTTACTTATAGTAGATATTTCCTTATCATCATCTCTTTCACTTCATGTATATTCTTCAGCGTTTCATGTATCTTACTCTATAGCATGCTTACATTTTCTGTCATGATATGAACTGCATGAGACGTATTGTGCTCGTTCCTGTCCTGACTGGACCTGTTGAAAATATTACAAATGACCCAGATGAGGAGTTTTGCTCGACCTACTATGGAGCAGGCCTAGTAGACACCTGTGAGATGGACTCCCAGGAGGACCCAGTTCTTGCAGAGGACACTACCCCAGTAGTCTAGGCTAGTTGGCTAGACTAGTTATCTTACTTTACTGTCTTGTCTTTACTTTGACTTTGAGATATATATATTTTTGGATGTTGTTGATGAGATGTCATGTCTTAGACACTTAGACTTATTCACCTCTACTATTTGTATTTCATTTGGTGATATCTATCTTATCTTATCTATCTTATCGTACCATTCTACCTTAGCTTGTGATTGAGTTACTTTCTGTATTATCCACTAATTGGAGAGTATATCTGTGCAGTATATTATATCCTGTTAGATGTATGTGACCTAGGATAGCGTTCTACCGCCGATACTGCGACGTGGGCTGGACGTACCCACTTCTCGTGTCCTTACACTGGGTACGGATCGTGACACATTTTTAGTGGTGGCCCATGCATGTCTAAGATTTTGTGGTGGTACTCGAACTAGAGTATTACTGCAGCCTGCAGTAGGATATAGGATAAGGTTTTGGGGGTACTCAATCACATTTAGAAAAAACTCTTATCAAATACTTGTCATCTAAATTCTTGCTGATTAAATGCTTTCCTTTGAAAATAAACTGTCCTTATTTGAATTTTTTTTGCTTCATTCTCAGTAAATGCTTCTTATCTGATCTGTCTTCAGGATGGTTATGGAGACACTATCTCATCGCTTTGGCCTGGGAGGTACTATCGAGAGGTCGGCCACCTCTCGTCATGTTCAGCAGGGCTCCGAGACCGCAGCTCCTGTTATGCCAGCTCATGTTGGCGTTTCTGCCACATTTGGAGGTGCACCTCCGCCTGTATAGAGACCTTCCCCGTTATTCTTGATTTCTTCCAGCAGCAGCCGCCTTCGGGATCGGTTGATGCAGCACAGTTGTTCGTCTTCTTTCAGAGGATGATGGAGGCCCAGAAGCATCAATCTACTCATTTTTAGCAGGGTATAGAGAATGTCCATCAGCTTGCCCTGACGACGGTGGAGAGATTCATTACGTGGCCCCAGGCAGGCCAGATACAGCAGTATCAGTCGAGGACACCAGGGATCCAGGAGTTCCAGAAAATGCATCCGTAGGACTTCCGCGGCACAGAGGGGATTATGTATGCGAATGACTGGATAGAGCACATCGAGGAGATCTTTCGGCTGGCAAAGATTCCATCTCGACTGCAGATTGAGGCGGCAGGTAGCCAGATGTAGGACTTGGCTCGCACTTGGTACCAGACGGACCCAAGGGTGGGTACCGAGGGTCAGACTTGGTCAGCTTTTAAGAAACTGTTCAAGGAGAAGTTTTTCTCTGACACAGCAGTCGTCGCTCTGGAGATGCAGTTCGAGAGTCTGGTTCAGGGGAACCAGACTGTGGAGGAGTATGCTGAAGAGTTCTGCCGTCTGGGCAGATTCGTCGAGGGACTCAGTGAGACAGCGAAGGCTCGAAGGTTTCGGAAGGGGTTAGTCAAGGAGGTCAAGTCCATGACCAAGAGCGACAGGGATGCTACGTTTGAGGAGATCCTGTCGGGACCATGGCAGCAGAGGATGATCTTGAGCTGAAGCTCAAGAGATGATGGGATGCACACGGAGCCGGGAGCAGTGGAGGCCTGGCCAAGAGGCCTCACATTCAGCAGTAGTACAAGCAGAGGTAGTTACAGCCACAGCAATTCCAGGGGTAGGGCCATGCACCTTTCCATCAAGTGCAGCAGCAGTAGACGAGGTTTCAGCCACAGGCACTCAGGCAGCAGTCTGTTAGTTGTAGCTTCTGCAAGAAGCCAGGGCATGTATAGAATGACTGTAGGAAGAGGCTCGGGAAGTGCCTACTCTGCGGTTCGGCGGAGCACCAGCTGAAGGAGTGTCCCATGTCTTCGGGATGAGCAACTCAGGAAGCGGGAGCCAGGGCTCCAGCAGTGCATGTCACGACCCGCACCCGCTATTTCGGATACGAGACGTGTCCAAGCCAGCCTACGCCGCAGTGTCGGCGTAGAACATTGTATAGACACAATGCTCAAAATCATAAATAATGCTCATTCACAAAATTAATTTAATTTACAAGTTTTATATTTACAGAAAATATAAACTCTTATAAATATTGAAATGATTACAACTCATCTATCTAGCTAATCTCTAGGTTTTCGTCTGTAAATACACCCGCAACTCCCAATGCTAAGTGAAGCCACAGTTAACCTGAAAAATGTTGCTTTCAGTTAGGAATGAAACGAGTACAATTCACTGAATGCAGTTTCAATATATGAAAATGAATATACAACAGAGGTTAGCCTTTAAATATATAATTTGAAAAATAAACACAGAAAGACAAATAAAACTAAACAAAGAAAAACAGTAAATAAATACCAAGACAATACTCACTGACTGACTGAAGTACCTTTGATATGTGATCGGTCTCGGGACAATTACACGACACTATCTACAATATCTAAACTATATAATGTACACGGTCTACACTGTATAAAGCAATAACAAAACACTATCTACACTATATAAAGCAGAAATGAAACACTGTCTACACTATATAAAGCAATAATAAATCACGGTCTATACGGTATAATGCAAGAATAGATCACGGTCTACACGATATACACTGTATAAGGTCACACTACTAAAATAACTCATTTTAGCGACGTTAGAAAACGTCGCTAAATAAGGAAATTACGTCGCTAAAACCAATTAGCGACGTATTTAGCGACGAAAATGGGACGTCGCTTAAAGGCAAGTTGCAGATGGCACTTTAGTCGCCGAACGTCGCTATATATGATGACATGGAATGACAGCCACGTGGGCAACTTAACGACGCATACCGACAGATTTAACGGCGTACACCCTCAGCCCACGTCAGCATATTAGTGACGTCTAGCGACGTAACGTCGCTATTTAGCGACGTATAGCAACGTCTATCTTCCGTCGTAGTACGTCGCAGAACGTCGCTATACGTCGCAAATGTTAAAAAAATTTAAAAAAATATAATTGATATTTTTGTTATGCTGTGTTTCTGTGTTTACAGTGTGTATGAAGTGCAGTGTTCGAACCATCGACAGTTTTGCTTACTGTTCTATGTTTTATCTTGGATAGAAAGAGCAACAGTTCAGGGTGCACTTCTCAGAGCTTTCTCTTCACGTCCTTCACCTTCTCGGAAACCTTTACGACGTCCGAGAAAGTGAAGGACGTGAAAATGAAGCTCTCAGAAGTGCACCCTGAACTGTTGCTATTTCTATCCAAGATAACACATACAACAGTAATCGAAACTGTCGATGGTTTCCGAACACTGCATTTTACATTCACTGTAAACACAGACAAACATCATAACAAAAATACACAAATCCCTCCAGCTCGACCTGTCTACGCTCTGTGCGCTGCGTAGACTCGGTGAGCGTCTGCAAGCTGGCAGCTGTAGCCTGATGCAGACTCATCAACTCATGTATACTGCGCTCGACCGCATCAAATCGTCCGGTGACGATCGGAGGGTCGGATTGTCGCTCGACCGCATCAGAAATCTGCTGCTGCAACTCGCGACGCAGCTCCTCGATATGATGACGAACATCCTCAGCTCGTGACGACGCCTGCGTAGCCGGAGACTGCGTACTGACAGAGGGGGCCCGGGATGACTCCGAAGCCAAATACGTGCCGTAGGATCCCGTACCGTAGTACGTACCCTTCTGAAGACCGCCAACGGCGGTCATCCAGAGCTTGTCCGGCGATGGAGCTGTAGGCGGCTGGAAGAAAGTACCAGCCCCTTCCTCTGCTTGCGCACTAGCAGCAGCAGCAGCAGCCGCCTCCTCCTGTAGCCGAACAAACTCGGCCTAGAACATGTTTGCTAACGTGTAAGTGTTTGCTAAAGTCTATATTGATATATATTTTCATATTTTCTAAATTATATTAAATTAATATAAAGGATAGAACGTACATATGCATGCGTCGCTCGCTCGTCAATGAACTCCCCAACCCTCCGATGGGTGACCAGGAAGACGGTCACCATGTTCGGGTCCTCACCCTTTTTTACCTGTTAAAATATATTATCTATTATTAGTATTAAACATTCTATAGAACTACATATAAATTAATGTCCGTCATAGGAAACGTACCAGACGACGAAAATGCTCCGTCATCGGAATGGAGCCACCACACCACTTACCGACGCTCGACCGCGCCACCTTGGCCTTCTCAGACCGCTCCTGGTACCTGCGCTCGCTGAATCTAGCCTTCATCGCAGTCCACTGCTCTGGCGTAATCCAACCCTGGATCGACTGTCCGGAGCGATCACGACGCTTCTGGTCGTCGATCGCATCACGGATGAGCTTGGCTGCGACGGCAGAAAATTGGCCCTCGATCCTCGCCGCCCGGTGTGGTGGATAGAAATAGGTCCTCTACAAGAAGTAAAATACAAAAGTTGTATAATATACACAAATGATTATTAAAATTTAAAAATAAACAAATTTTTTACCTTGAAGTGGGCGAACCAAAAGGCCTTCATATCTGCGGGAGCATCTGAGTAGTTAATCCAAGGCCCACCATAGTTCTGCCTCGGAAATGTCCCCAGCTGTCTCTGTACTGCAGAAGGCCGATATCTATACAATAATAATTTTTCATGAATATATATGTGCATATAATCATTTGAGAAATATATAATAATTAATTAACTTACTTCATAGGCCCGTCCGTCCAAATCTCCATACGCGTCTCGCCCGGGGGAGCGCATGGAGGGTCACTCTCACCTCCTGCCTGGGCAGGATCAGTCTGATCGCCGTCCTCCATATGCTCGGCGTGGGCTCCCTCCATAGAGCCGTCGACAGTAGGAATGCTGGACGGGGGATCAGGGATGCTGGACGAGGGATCAGGAAGGCTGGACGACGAGGGAGGAGTCGCCAACCTGCTAGAACTGGCCTATCCCGGTAATGGACCGGGAACAGAACGGTACACTGGCGTACTTGGAGATGAGGATGAGGGTACGGAACTGCCCTCTCCATCCCCAGCCCGAGGCTGACGGGACTGCCTAATATAAAATCCTCCGCGTCGTCCAGATGGTCTAGTCATACCTGACAATAAAACATATGATAATAAAACAAAAAAACATATTTATATGATAGACATCACAGATTTTTGAAAAATATCATAGTCATAAAGTGTCACTGAAGTGTCACAGATTTATATGATAGAAGTGTCACTAAAGTGTCAAATATGATGATAAAACAAACGTACAGATTTAATCCTCTTCTGAAAATTCATCTAGTTCGTTTAGCTCATCTACTTCTTCTTCTTCCTCCTCTACATCTTCACTTTCATCTGCATCTTCCTTTTCAGATAATACTACTTCTTCTACACAATTAGATGTGTAATAGGGAACTTCCGTCGTGTCCACTTCTATAATATTTGTTACAAGAGGTAGTTCATCCTGTTGATAAGCTATATCGTCAACCTCAAAGGTATTTCTAGCTTTGGTCTTGCATACTGCCCACCAGTCCAACCTTGTTGTTCCCCGTTTAGGATAACTTGTGAAGTACATGAGCTGAGCCTGACTTGATAGGACAAATGGTTTATTGGCTTGATATCGACGCTGATAGTTTATATCAACAAGACCGTGCTTGTCTACTTTCCAACCTTGACCTTCAATCGGATCGAACCAATCACACGTGAATAACACAATCTTAGCAGGCTCTATTCCATAACTATATGTCAGCTCCACGATCTCCCGTAGCATGCCATAGAAATCGTTGCCCGCATCAACATCTTTGTAGTTCGAAGATCTGATACACAAACAGCTGTTTTTGGTAGAATCGAGATCCACAAAGTTGTCTCTGATCGGACAAGTTGTTGACTTGAACCTAAACCCATTAACACAGTAGCTTGGCCATATTTTTGCAGCATAAATTGGTCCCTTGGCTAGCATTCTAATAGACTCATTCTCAAGTCTTGCGTATGGACGATCGACCTAAATACCACGAAAGAAGCAATTAAGCTCATTCTCAATCAAGTGTATATACAAAAAGGTAATTACAGAGTTCTCAAGTCTTACATATGTAATCTAGGTCAAACTAGGTTGTACTAAGTCAAACAAAGTCAAACAAGGTCAACCTAAGTCAAACAAAGTCAAACAAGGTCAAAGTAGGTCAAGGGTTGACCTATAGTTGACTTTGTCAACTCTTAGTCCAATCTAAGTCAAATATCCTATTTCTGGTCATTACCTACCAAGGTACCGTTTACCTTATCGCTATTGGTATCCCAATACCAATACCTTAAGTTGGTACCCTTTACCTTATCGCTATTGGTACCCTTTACCTTATCGTTATTGGTTAACAGTCAATTCAATTTCAGTTATTCAAGGGAATCAGTTGACACATTCAGTGGATTTATCTCAGGAATAGGAAAACCAATCTCAGTCCTATTTACAGTTTAAGGAAAATGAAATCTACAAGGACTGTTACTCAAATAGACCACCTGTTGACTGATACAAGAATACCTATCATCAAAAGCCCCAAACTCGAGCCACACTCCAAACATTGACCCATTTATGAAAATAGGACTGAACTTGTGTGGCATGGACTGATGCATGGTAGGTAGGTGACTAGACACTTGATGTTAGGGACTGATACTCAAGTATTTAGTCAAGTGACCTCAGGAACTGAACTCATATTCAATAGGAGACTGAACTAACCAATAAGCAATTTGGGGGCTGAATAATTAATTCAAAACTGATTTAAGGACAGGCTGGACATCTAAGTTGATAACTAATGTCGATGTGCAAGGGTGAAATGAACTAAAAAGGTAATCCTTCAACCAAACAATACCTAATCTATATGTCAGTCATGGGACTGAACAACTGAATACAAGACAAATAATAGGACTGGAACTAAATAAATGCCTGGACTGATATGAAGAGATAATATGGACTGCAATATATATATATATATATAAAATATGAGGAAACAATGCATAAACTGTTCTCAGATTGACACGTATATATGTGTGTGTGTCATGTGTGTGGTGTGCTAACAGTGTTTGTGTACAATAGGGTGTGTGTATATAGGGTAAAGTGTGCTATGTGTGTGTACATAACATGGGCTAGGTGTCTCAATGTGTGTGTGTACATAGGAATCAATAGTGTGAGTGAATTAGCTATTCTCGGTTTTGAGTGTAATGTGAGTGAGCTATAAGAGAAACAGTATACACAAACAGTGTATCAATCTCAGGAAAATCAGTAGATAGCAGTAGTGTGTGTTTATATTCTCAGGTTACACTTATGTGTGTGTGTAGATAGGTATAAACAGTGCATAATTTCTCGAGAAAATTTAGTGTAATATGTGTGTACCAATATGTGAAAACAGTGTATAAAAACTGTTCTCAATTTTGACAATCAATGGCATACAAAAACCCAAGAATCCCCAATCAATGTGAACCCTAACATGCACATTAATTCTCAGAGAAGATATGGGATTAATCATAATGGTTTAATCATTCAAAATCAGTTTAAACAAATGTTAATCATAGAAAATTAATATATAGTGAACTACGTATCAGAAAATTGGGGCTAAACCAAATTCGAAATCCAAATTCAATTAATAGCAAAATCTAATGGTTGGTAATGATATGTGTATGTGTCATAGAGTCACACGTGTCAAGTGTCCACCAAAACAGGACACAATCGTGTCCAAATTATTTTTTAACACACACGAACATAAATGACACAGTACAGTCTCGTGCACGTGTTTACGCGTGGTTGGTAATGATATATGTGTGTGTGTGTGTGTGTGTGTGTGTGTCCGTGTCTGTGTGTGTGTGTGCGTGTGTGTCCGTGTCCGTGTGTGTCCGTGTGCGTGTGTGTGTGTCCGTGGAGAGGAGGAGGAGGAAGGAGAGGAGTTAGGTTAGGGTTTACCTGAGGAAGAGGAGGAGGAGGTCGGATTGGGGGAGGAGGAGCTCGAGGAGGAGGATCTCGAGGAGGAGGAGCTCGCCGGAGGGGGAGGGAGTCGCCGGGGGGGAGGGGGTCGCCGGGGGGGGGGGGCACTGACAGAGGGGGAGGGAGTCGCCGGGGGGGTGGGGGGGGAAATGAAATTTTCGGATTTTCGAGTGAGAATGAGGGGGAAAGAAGGCAGCGGCATGCCCTAAGTAAAATAACTTAGCGACGTCCCGTTTTGACGTCGCTAACCGTCGCAAACTTGGCGACATATACTTAAAATATGTCGCTGAACGTCGCTATTCGGCGACGTAGTACACTCCTGTCGCAGAACGTTGCTAGACAGCGACGTTTTACGACGTGTTTAAAACGACGTCGCTACTGGCGACGTAATTTCTTGCCGTCGCTACATTACGTCGTTATTTGATGATATTTTAGTAGTGTCAGATCACACATCCTTAGTACTTCACCTCTCCGACACGACAAGATATAACAAACATAAAAAAACAGAAATCACATATTTATTGACTAACAATGAGGTATAGTAAAGCTCAATATGAAAACAAACAATAAACTGTACTAGCCTGTGGTCCTTTGTTGGTGAATCCGATAATCCGAACCATTCAGAGTGCCACAATAGTCAAAACTCGTACAACAGTCTCCGGATGCTGAAATAGACATTACCAATGTTCTTAGAATAGTCAAAATAGCTAGAATTGCCTGTCCTTAAGTCCAATTCTGGACACAGGAGCAAAACGGTAATTTCGGGCCTAAACGATATCTGTCGTTAGTCCTGCTTTGTACCAAAAAGTGTGACAGAGTCAATGATCTCTAAAGTCATCAAACTACATGTCTACATATTCGTTTTGATGATACAAATCCAACCGTATGTCCAAAGTTGGATTTTGGCGGGCCATGCATAAAATCTCTCGTTGAGTCGGATCGTAGGGCCCGTAAAACGGCGATCCGGTCAACTGTCTCAGAATCGGACCAAACTTGGCATATAGGACAAAAAATGATAGGTCCTGTTGGCACAAGTTTCGTCTCGATCTGACGAACGTGCACAAACTAATTAAGAAATTTACACAGAGGCGGATACGGTGAATTTTGACAGATACGCATCAAATTCGTCGCGCACGTGCAACCAATTTGAATTCCGTCAAGGCCCACACGTCCACGAAGCCGATACGCACATTTCGATGCTTTCGGTTCGTGACTACGTCGCTTGGATTGGCGGGATGCACATCGTATCGAAGAGTTTTTCTAGATTTTCTATTGTTTTGAAAACGGGTTTTTGGTCAATTTGAGACGCAGATTTCTCGACGCTCAGTCGATCAAATCGACTTCTGCAAAATGGGTTATAGAGCCCTATAGTTTCTCTAGGACTGACTTTAATAAGATTTCTAAATATTTCTACGGCTTGGCAGAAGTCTGCCTTCCAATATGGGGTGCATGAACAACGAAACTATTCAGTTTCGAACAGTTATTCGCCAATTTTGGCGTCAATTTCTCGAAGAATCTAGTGCGTCTAAATTTAATCTAATTGAAGAGAAATAAGATTGTATAGGTTGTCAACGTACCCGAAGTGACAGATCGAACAATGATCGGTCGTGCGCCGAGAAAACGTGTTACGAAGTCGTCCCCACAAGCCACTGCTGCTGTCGTTGATAGGGCCATCCAGTGCTGCCGCGACGGCTCCGGCCGGCCGACGGTGGCTCTCAGCGGTGCGCGCGGTCGCGAGTAGGTCGCTAGCATCCATGTGTGTCGCGGTGGCTTAGGGTTTTGGGTTTTTATCGATTTCCTTCTCCTTCTGTCTCTCGGTTCTATATATATATATATTTTTTATATATATATATATATATATATATATATATATATATATATATATATATATATATATATATATATATATATATATATATATATATATATATGACGAAGGGGATGGTTCTGATTAGGCCGAGCGGGGAAAGAAAGGGTGTTCTGCTGGGTTTTATTATTATTATTATTATTATTATTATTATTATTATTATTATTATCTCTCTTTCTTTCATATATATATATATATATTATTAAATATATATATATTTAATAATATATATATATATATATATATATATATTTTATATATATATATATATATATATATATATATATATATATATATTTGAAGAAAACCCTCCCTCTTTATTAATCAAGGCTCAAAATGCCGAAGCCTGACGCGTATACAAGTCAGAACTGTACAAGTATACCACCAAAAAGAAAAGAGAGGAGGAGACTGCCTGATCTCCTTGGATTAGGGATGGGGAAGCCAGAATTAAGTTGGGCTGTAGGAGCACAGAGTGCTCCTTTTGCGACATTGACGAAAGACCTCCCGAGTGAGCTGGTCAGCTGAGTATTAGTGATTTTCGTATCTAGCCTTGTTGCAATTTTTTCAAATCGCCCATGTGGCGGCCGCTGCGACGATCTGGTGGCCGTGGGATGCTCTCCCCCAAGAGGATGCTAGATCGTGGAAGCATTCGCCCCCCGGCTCCATATTGTAGGTTTGGTTGAGGATCCTCCAGACCCTACCTGGCAGGCTTCCTTGGTAGAAGATATGGTCGATAGTCTCGAGCTGACGTTCTGAGCAACAATTGCATGCGGAAGCCAAGCTAATCCCTATGGTGTTGAGGATATCGTCGGTCGGCAATTTCTTTCTAATGACTCTCCATATGAGGAAGGACCATTTCTTGGGGATGCATGAGTGCCAGTATTGATTGATAGGCTGCTGCGACGGCCCATGTCCACGGACAACGATTCTTGTCGACCTCACCGAGAATGCCCCGGAAGCCTCGTATGTCCATCTCAGTGCGTCGACCTCGCGGCCGATCTTCAAGCCGCACTCTCGAATGTTCTCCACCATGTCGTTGCCGGCCCATTCGCGAATCTTGTCCCAGTTCCACTCTTCGCTAAAGTTTTTCCATAAGTCTCTTATTCTGGTGTCCTTCAGGATCTCCATGAGCCGTAGGATCAAGTTATCCCCAATCCATCTCTCCCGGAATGGATCTGACTCGCCGTCCCCTAATTGAAGTTTCATCTCTGGCTCGGCCAGGACACGCCCGCTGAGGATGTGCCTCCAAGCCTCTGATGATCTGCTGTTGGCCGTGGCCTCTGATGGATGGATATGCTTGAAGTACCTGTTCTTCATAAACCTGGTCCATAAATTCTCGTTAGTGCGGAGTTTCCACCACAGTTTCATCGAGAAAGCTTTAACGATGTGGGTGAGTTTGGTGAATCCCAAACCTCCCTCCTCAGTAGGATGAGCCATAGAATCCCAGCTAGCCCAGTGATGTTTGTTAATGCCATTGCAATACCCCCAGAAGAAGTTACAAAAGATCTGCTCAATCGAATCAAGAACCTTCAAAGGCGGAAGCACGCAGCCAAGGTGTGCATGGGGATAGAGGTGAGCACGTGATTGATAAGGATGATCTTGCCAGCTGGGGATAAAGTAGCATTATGCCACCCAGCCAGTTTATTCCTGATATAAGTGATCAGAGTCTGAAATATGCCAGCGTTTGATTTACCGTACAAGAGGGGGCACCCCAGATAGTTGAACGGAGGTTGATCAACGAAGAATCCTGTAAGGTGTGCGAGTCTCATTATGTGCTCTCTTTTGATATTGTGGTAGGCATAGATGACGCTCTTGGAAGGGTTGATCTTCTGACCTGAGCAGGTGGAGTACCTCTGCAGGGTGTGTCGGACCACTTCTACCGCTCCTTCGTCCCCGAACGAGAAGATGAGTAAATCATCTGCGAAGGCCAGGTGAGTGATTATTGGGCATCCGCTGGAGGTGTGATATTCCTGGAAGTTCGGAATGATGATCATGTTGTTGAGGTTCCTACTCAGGGCATCGGCCGTAATGATAAAGACTGTGGATGATAGTGGGTCTCCTTGTCTAACTCCTCGACTGGATTTGAAAAATCTTTCGGCTTGTCCATTGATGACCGTGGAGAACCAAGAGTTGCTGATTGATCTCCATACTAAGTTGATCCAATACTCGAAGAAGCCGAAAGCCCTGAATACCCAGATCATAAATTGCCAATCCAGTCTGTCGTAATCTTTCTCCATGTCAATTTTGACAGCGATGTTACCCCCTCTAGCTGAAAACTTCATGCAAGTTATTAACTCTTGGGCTAACATAATATTGTCCTGGATGTTCCTCTCCCTAACAAATCCGCTCTGCTCCTCGGAGATGATCTTAGGAAGGATCCCTGCCATTTTGGTAGCAATAATTTTGGATATAATCTTGTTGGTGAAAGTACATAGACTGATGGGTCGAAAGTTGCGGAAGGTCTCCGGGTTATCTTTTTTTGGGATGAGGATAAACTTGGCGCTAGAGATGGCTTTGGGGTAAGTGGCTCCTTCGAAGAATGCAGTAGCCGCTTCAGTGATGTCATGCTTGATAATATCCCAACACTTGCGGAAAAAGACACCCGAGAAGCTGTTCGGTCCGGGAGCACTATGCTTGTTGGGGGCCCAAACTGCCTCTTTCACTTCCTGAACGGTGGGGATGCGCTCGAGCTGGGCATTGTCGGCGTTATTAATGAGAGAGGAGATTTGGTCCAGGAAGTCGTTGTCTTTGTGAACCGTTTCTTTGGAGAATAATTTGGAATAGAAGTCCGTTGCTGCTGCTTGGATGCCTTTTTGATCTGTAATGATGTTTTCGCTATCGTCGATGGTGTGGTGGATTGCTAGCTTTTGTTTACGCCCGTTGACACAGGCGTAGAAGTATTTCGAGTTTTTGTCCCCATCGTTATCCCATTTCAATCTGGATTTTTGCTTCCAGAAGTCGGTCTCCACTTTAATCCCAAATTTGAACATGGCCTTGGTGAGGTTGAGAGCGGTCCTAGCCGCCGGGGACTGATCTGCTGCGAACCTGGCTTCGGCCCGGGTGACGTCGTCCTCGACGACCCGAACGGCTTGAAGGATGTCCCGGAAAGCTAGCTTGCTTCAATTGGTCAGGGCTTTCCTGGTCGCCTTGAGCCTGTTGCTCATGCGGGAAAGGGGGTTGGGAGAATCCTCGCTATTCCACGCTTCCGCGATGATATTCAAGAATTAGGGGTGCTCGGTACATAGGTCGAGGAATTGGAAGTTCTTTTTGGATGGGTTGGTATTGTTCTTAACTTCCACGAGCAGCGGGGCATGGTCAGATTCGGAGGAGTTGAGGTGAGACAGGTTGATGGTGATCCCCATTTCGTGCCAGAGGACGTTGGTGAGGGCTCTGTCGAGACGGGAGTACTGACGGCGGTTGCCTTCTTGCATATTGTACCAGGTGAACGCGTTGTCAGTGAACTGAAGCGGGGTTAGATTGGCGTCGAAAATGAAGTTGTTAAAGTCTTGCATGGCTGGGATGGAAGGGGGACGGCCCCCGATTTTCTCTTCTCTACTGGTGAGCGCGTTGAAGTCTCCAATGCAAAGCCAAGGAAAATTTATGTAGTTTAGGTGGATGTCGAGGAGTTCGTTCCAGAGGTGTTTTCGCTCTAAAAAATCAAAGCTGTCGTGGACCGCCGAGATGATGGCGCACTCGGGGAGCATGGAATGTTCTAACCAGCAGGAGAGGGCTTGCCGGGTGTCCTAGATACATCCGATATCGACATCTTTCGTACCTAGGATCCAAATGTCATGTCTGCCAGCAATGGCCGTGGGGAGGACTAGCTGCAGCTGGATTGATTTTAATCTTTTGGGGGGAATTTTGGGTTCAAGAATAATGAGGATGTCTATCTTATGGATTTTCTTCAGGCTGATAATTCTCCTAAGTGTGGGTTTGTTCTCCAGCCCACGGACTTTCCAAGATAGGATGTTAATCATTAATGGAGTTGTGGGGGGCTTGTTTTTTTCCGCCTGGCGACGGATCTAGTTAGGATGGTTATGGAATCTGCTAGTCCTTTCCTCGTTAAGACCCCGTTTTCATTCTTAGAAGTGGTAGGATGGTCACAATTTGATTCCACGAGCTGGTCCAGGGGGGCCGATCGATTCCCCAGCGGAATCCAGAGTGGGGTCCTCTGGGGGAATAACTAAGGCGTCACTGGTACTTCCTATCAGAAGCATGGATTGCTGGAGAGGAAATCCTGCAGCTTGAATCTGTTGGCCCCTCTGAACTAGGTCTAGACCTAATATAGCAAGGGCTGCTTCGATGGGGTCTTCGATGGTGTGTAGGTGATCGTCGTCGATAGTGACGATGGTCGCCTCTTCGTTCTCCAAGCAGGGGATTGTGGCGGTGGTGTTCTCGACTTGGGGGGTTTTTAATAACGATGGGGAAACCGTCTCCTCCGAATCTAGAGCGTCGAATTGGTTGGAGATCGAGAGGACGTGAGTGTTGAGGGGGATCAATGCATTGTTGGAGGACTCGCTCTTGTCCGCTATCCTATCATTGGAGCTGAACCAAATGTGTGAATTGGGAAGGGGTAGAATGGGCCCCTAGTGTGTCCTTCCCTCTACTTGTGCTCTGTCGTTCCTAGCTGGTTTCTTCTTGAGTTCAGGATGGAGACGGTGGCAATGTTTTGAGGTGTAACCTCTTAGATGGCAGTGATTGCAAAACAAAATGTGGTTGTCATAGAGGATTTGTTGGGTGTGGGTCTGGTTGCCCAGCTCAATAGTGATAAAATTCGGTGGTTCGGAGGACAGATCGAGTTCCACACAAATTTTTGCGTAGTGAGCCTTGGTGAGGTTGCTTGTTTCTGGAGCCGTTGCCACGTATGTGCCGAAGGAATTAGCAATACGCCTAATAGCTGCTGGAACAAAGCAAATGAGGGGTAGATTGGGCAGGGTCACCCAAGCGACGACCTTCGGGAAGTCTTCTCTGGTGCTGAAACTAGTCGACCACTTAATGACCTTTATCTGGTGAGCGTCGATTCTGCAGGTGCCTTTGGACCACACGATTCTGTGGTCAAGGTCTGAGGATAAGTGGAGAAGGATATGCCTAGGATCGATGGGTGCTACTCGATATTGAGCTGACAGCTTCCAGCTAGCTATCACCTCCTGCACCCTGGAGAGCTTGGGACAACCAGAGAAAAATTTGAGGATGAAGGAATAGGGGAAGGATGATGACATAGATGTTAATTTCGATTCGGAGAAAGGAACTAAAGGCAGGGGAGAATCCCGAGAGTACTCGATGTTCGAAAGGTGGACATCAGGAAAAATACAACTCTGGTCAGAAACTACGTCTGGGCGAAGCTTGGCAGCGTAGGACGCCTGAGCTGGTCCGGAAGGGGAAGGGGTGCTCTGGGGGGGTTCGAAGCGGGGCTAGGGGTGAGGGGACGGGGTCCGCCGGGAGGCCCTCACCAGGGGACGGGGAGGGGGAGGAGTGCTGGTCGGGGATCGTCCTGCTCGAAAGGGGGGGCCGCTGGCGGCCCGCAAGAGGACGGAAGGCTAGCTCCCGGTACCGAGGAGTAGGAGACTCCCGATGAGAAGACGGGGGTAGAACGCGGGGCCGCCGAGGGAGGGATAAAGCCATCTGTAGGGGGGTAGGGAGCCGAGGGTGCCGGGCCCGAAGGCCCGATTGGTGGGGGAAGAGGGAAGGGGTGGATTGCAGGGATGGGGAGGGTAGTCGGGCCAGCGAGCTGTTGGGGCAACGAAGGCCCCAACGATGGGGAGAGGACTGGGGACTCACCGGGGGACGGGACGGAGGGGCCCGGGGGAGTCAGGGACTCCAAAAAAATGGTAGGGAATACCTCCGCGAGTGAGGAGGAGGGTATTAAGGGGGGTGGGTTCGAGCAGGGGGCCGCAAGAAGGGCGGAGGACTCGCACACCGCGGCGGCAGAGGAGGGTTGCGGCGGGAGATGGGGCAACCCTCCCGGCGAAGCTGCTGAACCATGCGGCAATGCGGAGCTCACAGGGATTGTTGCGACTGGCGGGGTGACGTCACTCCGGACGTACACGAACGGGATAGGGGCAGCGTACGCGTAAGAGGATACACCTCCCACGGAGGACGCGTAAAGGGGGTTGGCGTAGAGAACAGGTGCATGGAAGTCCTGAGAAGGGGTAGTATGCGATGGCACATAAAATCCTAAGGAAGGGCGGACCCTAGTGCCATATGCTGGCGCGGAAAAATCTAGTGATGGGGGTCAGCGTTGGACCGTAAAACCCTTGGGAAGGGCGGGACCCACCAAGGAAAAAATTTGAACTAGGGATATTACACGCAGCATTGAAATGATGAGACTGGTCCACCACGTTGGATGGGGCGGTCTGGCTGTCCACGTGGGGCCATGATGATGAAGCCCAAGCGCCTGCACCGCAGGTGGGCGTCCGTCGCAATGAGCTGCCAAAGTTGTTCAAAATTTAAACAGGAGCGAGGGAAGTCTGGTCCACCACGTGGGATGGGGCGGCATGGCCGTCCACGTGGAGCCAAGATGATGGAGCCCTATAGCCTGCACCGCAGGTGGGCGTCCACCCCGATGAGCCGACGTAGCCGTACAAATTATGAACAGGGGGGGTGGAAGGGCGGGGATGGACGAGGGGATAGTGAGGAGTGGGGAGGCCCCCTGCGGCGGGAGACCCTGCCAAAGCGAAGCCTTGATCCGCGAACATAGGGGGGAGGTAGGGGGAAGGCGTGAAAGCTTAGGGTCGGTGGGGACTAAGCTGGAGTGAGGGACGGGAGGGGGAAGGGATCTCGGGAGGGAGCTGAGATGGGGAGAGAGGTGGGCGGTCGGATGGGCGAGCGACGGGGGCGGTGGGAGAGAACCGAAAGACTGGAAAACTGAGGGGGAGGATGAGTGGGGTGGTAGGGGAGATGAGAGGAGAGGAAACGGCTGATCATCTCCAAGCAGTCGGCCGGCCGCGGGCTGGCCATCGGCAGACTCCGGACCACCGGGGGGGAGCCCTAGGGGCTACCCGGGGGGAGGGCGGAATAGGAGCTCTCTATAATGTATTATATATATATATATATATATATATTATATATATATCTATATATATATATATATATATATATATCTAGATTATATATATATATATATATATATATACATATATTTATTATTATTTATATATGGATAATACATACATATATATAATATAATATATATATATATATATATATATATATATATATAGATATAATATATATATTATAATATATATAATATATATATATATATATATATATATAGATATATAGATCTATATATATATATAGGTATGTATGTATGTATGTATGTATATATAAAAAAAAAAAAAAGATATATATATTATAATATATATATATATATATATATATATAGATATATATATATTTTTTTTTTTTAAAAAAAAAATATATATATATATATATATATTTTTATTTTATTTTGCATGCTACAATCAGGTCTCCTATGGTCCTACAGAGCATCTATGTCCCAATCAATCAAAACAAAAAAGCAGTAATAAGATCATATAAGACAAAACAGTAAGGCGTCCCCGACGCTTCATCAGAATGATTCATGAGTCTAGCTATACAAATGATGAGCTAGTTCCGAGAGTCATAGTACATAACTATAGTCAGCTGCAGTCGGATTTAATACAATTATGTAAAGATAAAGTGTTCAACTGCCGGCTAAACAAGTGCCGGTGGCTAAACGCCAAGTACAAAATAGAAGATATCAGAACGTGAAGAAGAAACCCATCATGGTCCCTGGGGCCCATACTCCTGGTGTGCACCATTGTCGGGTGAAAGGCTGGATCCTCTGGAGCTGCTACGAGATCGGCCAAACAAAACCAGCGGGGTCAGGCCGAATAGCAAGTACCACAAGGGAGCACAAAAGAGAGATAAATCCAATAAGTTAAATAAGACCTAATTCATGAGTTATAGGCTTATACCATATCATCGAGACGATACGACATCCTTAAACCAAACAAGGACAAACGGTGCCAATATCGTCCGAGATAAGATATATTCCTATAACCATGGGCAGGTAAAAGGGCTTCTGATCGCGACTCGGTCCATAGCCTATCGCAGCACAATAGCCCAACCCAAC